>CM035230.1:81457030-82057030 GCA_020226215.1 Sindora glabra
ATCTTAAACTTTAAGCATGGGATCAATCCGGAACCACAAGAGCTCCTTTTTTCGTTTTAAAAAAATTTTCAGAAGCTGATATAGACAAAAGCGATTGCTTCTTCACACACCTCATGCCTGGACGTGTTTGCTTGATCAGTGTCCTCAACTTGAAGCGAGAGGTCTTTTTTAGCTTGGATCAGTGCTAGCAAGAATCTATAGGTCTCTAATGCTTGCTTTGGTTGGTGCTGAGCAATTTGAAGCACAGCTTTCAATCTGAGAAGTTCTAACTGGTTCATCCTCTCAGCATCATCTAAAGCGAAGTCAACTATAGTTTCAGCATCCTCAAACCGTTGCTGTGCAGAAACTATGAGTGCTAGCAGCTGCCAACCCCGTCCTGAGCCATCAGATGTCATTTCTGAATACATCGTCGCATTGTCATAAGCCGTATCCAGGTTCCTTTGAAATGCATTTTCTTGTCCAAGGTTAAATATCACTTCAGGGTCATAATTTCCAATTTTGGCGGCATGGTTTAGAGACTTCAAACATTCTTCTTGAAATATAACTCTTTCAGAATCCAATGCAGAAATTCTTGCCGCAGCCCCATAGCAAACGCCAAGAAATTTGTAGCCTTCACCCAGAAAATGCTCATTTTGATGCTTGGCTACATTAATGACTTCCCGTGACAAGATAACTCCTTCTCGAGCATGTTTGGGATCTTGGGCGCACAATTTTGCAATGAACAAAAAGGATGAAAAATGGGGTCTGTGATTTGCTTCAGAACTACCACATGCCTTCCTCAAAAGGTTTAGTGCTGCTTCGTTCTGCCCTGCAGCACTATAACAAAGAGCAAGAAAGTACCACCTGTCGGCTCTATTATAAATGCCTGAAGGTATCTGCTCCACATGATCTGCCAATGATTCAAACGTTCCGGTTATGGAAAGTGCAAGTGTAAGATGATCCATGATTTCCGCATCCCATTCTATTTCCCCAAAAGCCACTTTTCTCATGAGAATTAATAACAGAAGTATTGCTTCTTCAATGTTAGTACTGGGTGTAGGAACGCACACTTGCAACTGAGGGGGAAGACATACTTCAATACCACCGTAGAGTAGCGTGACAGCTAAATCTTTCTGTACAGCAGACAACCTTTGTGGTTCTAAGTACCATGGCTTGACCAAAGCCCGCCGATATGCACTGACAGCTTCATCCAGAAAGCCTGCCTTGATCCATAAGTTTGGAAGCAATTCTAATGCATTGTGGAACATTTCCTGCAATCGACAATCTTCACGAATACTGTCTGGCATTCCATTAGGTAGAGAAGATTCAACAATATCCAAAATGATCCTGCATTCCTTTGCAGCCTCTGGTCGAAAAGAAAGAATTAGGCACGCTATGCAGTGAAATTGCATTTAATGGGTTTATTGATGTTCCTTATGCAGAAACTATTGAGTGAAGACACTTTCTACAAGAGGTTGACAGAATATAATACCTATGTATTGCCCAAGTTCTTTTAAGGATTCTGCTTTAAGCAAAATTGCCTCAAGGAGCAGGCTAACTGAATGCATTGACATCACCTTTAGAATCACATTATCGGTTTTAGAACGAGATTGTCTTTGTTTGGTTCTCTCTGTTATAGCCCTGATCATCCTTGGGGCCAAGCTCTTGATGTGGATTCCTTGAAATACTTGAAGAGCGGCGTCAAAGTTCTTACTTTGGTATTCAAGCCTCCCCAACAAAGCCCTAGCTTCCTGAAATTCATTCAGAAGACTTGTTAGAATCAGTTAAATGAATTCACCCACTTAAATTCACAAAGAAATAATTGAACCCCTACCTCATAGTTTAAGGAAAGTGCTTCTTTTAATGTAGATTCGGCTTCATCTACTTGGGTATCCTCTAATTTCGAACCCCAATCTCCAGTCTTTGAAGAAAGGCCACTAGCAGAGAAATCTCTTGTTGCCAGAGGCTCTGGTGACCGTGGTGGCTCCTCAAATTTAAATTGCTCCCTGGAGCAAGCACACAACATCTTCGATGAAGGATAAGTTTAGATCTTTTAATGCGTTCTGAAATGTTTCTGTTAAAACTCCACATAAATTTCGACCTGCAAATGTAAAATCATTAAGATAATGGACACTGCACAAGTTATTATAGAGCAGAAATTTCGCCAATATAGCAGAGGCAATCTCAAGTAGGTAAAGATTAGAATTCCAAAAGGCTATAAGGTTTCTCTTCACCTTCAACTGATATTTTACGACTTTGTGTAACCAAATAGTTGACGTAACATAAGACAACAATGGAGATCCCAAAGGAGCTTTTAGACCAGTCCAAACAGTGTTCCCATCAACCAGTGAACAAGTTCATGTAACAGACAGAATTTCATGATTTATTCAAACAAAGGAGAAAAGCAGTAAACTTCATTGATAGAAAAGGCAGAAGAGAGATATAGGAAGAACATATTTCAAAGACAGTGAAAGAGAGGTCAGAAAAAGAAAAGGAGAAAAGGGACAAAAAAGAAAGGTTGTCCAGGAAAACACGGGTGGGAGGTGAAAAGGGCGAGAAAAACAATGAGAAAGGAGCTTTGGCCTTACCAAGCTGATTTTCCAAAGTTATAAGGCTTCATCCGTAATATACACCATGAAAGCTACCCTTCTGTTTGAGTCACTGTTTCTCCGTTCCGAGGCTCCAAATTTGAACCTTTTTGGTTCATTATATGATCCGGTGGTCGCCCAAAAGATGAGAAATGAATACAATGCTTAACGCCAATGTGAGAGACAGGCCGAAGGAACAAAATGTTATGCCCACGGTGAGTTCCCAATGTATTCATGGAATGCTTTTATGCATAATAATCAATCACCCAAAGAGACACTTGAACAAACATGTTGAATCCAAATGTACATGGTGAGATAACCGAGATAATTTCGAATTCAAAATAGTTACACCGTCCTTTGTGTGAAAGTCGCAATTAGATGTCGCATTCTTTTGACTTAATTTTCTTCCTTGTTTTCTCTTCTCTTTCTTCGATACAGCTAAATCTACCTTTTTTATCTAAAAGTCATAGCTTATAATCTCATTTTTCATGAACAGAGAATCCATGCGACGGGATCCGCGGATGAATTACCGCTAAGTGAGCATTTTGAGCTCTAATGTTGTTGATATTCAAGCATTTGTGGTTGGGCAGCAGATATCATTTCCCCTCTCATTATTCCATTTCATGAAGAGAATCTGCACAAGAATGCTGAAAAGGCAGCAGAAATTGTCGTTACGTGATTTTGCGCAGGCAAGTCCCTGAGTGGCCCTGCATGCCTTGCAATTCTCTTTTTCAACATTTACAGTTTCGCCCAAGTCCCCACTTGATTTTGTCCCATCCTCTTTTATTTCATTACATTTACATACTAGCGTTACATTTTATATTATATTTTCTACATTGGAACAATGGAAGGAAAGGAAGAAGCAGCACCTAAAAACAGTTGCTATCAGTAGAGTCTGGCTGGTGGAGCATATCTTAACTGTTCCAGAATCTCGATCAATACTTCCATGCATTCTCATTGACTTTTAGGAAAAAGGTTAGTTCTTTCATATATTGAATATCTAATGACCCATAATAAGTATTTAATGTCAATAAATATACAACATACTTTCATTTAATTACAGAATTTAGTTATTATCTATTTTGTTAGATTAATTTTTTTTTAACATGCGTATCCTATCTATTATAATATGATATTGGTCATAATTTTCAATAACTCAAGTAACCTTTACAGGTATTTGTTACATGCCATGAAAATTTTAATATCTCAGCACTATCGATGACAATATACAAACTAGAGCAACCACCTTATCGTTCAACATAGTACATACATTGTTGATGAAAGAGTAACTGAGCAAATGGTTATTCAATAGAACCAAGAACTCAGCACATTATGATTCATCAAAATGCATCACAATTTTTCCTGATCCCTAACAGGGGAATTGGGACTGAGATCATCCATTCAAACAAATCACACATCTGAGTTAAGAATTTGTGAATACAGTTCCTTTCATCGGTGACCAAGATTTCAAAACTAGTATACACTTCTAAAGGGAAATCTGAAAATTGTCTTAATAAATGAATAGACATGCCATTCTAAAATAAGCCAACTAATATAGAAATACTAATCGAAGCTCCAAATTCTAACTGCCCTTTTTTCTAGTAATATGTCTTCCAGATGAATTCTGGTCTTGATTCCAGCAAAGGTTTCTTTAGCAGTTTCTGGCACATGATGGCACCTGTAAAGGCCCAGAGACTGTAATCGAGTAATTTTGCTCTATCGGGATATGTCATTTTTTCAAAGCCAAATGAGTCTATCCAAGTGTCCAGAACACTATGAACAGCAGGCAAAGTCATTCTCTCCACACCTAATTCAATCAGGTTCCTCTCAAGCTCATTCATCAGAATACGACACATTCCACGTTTTCGAAACTGAAACCTGGTGGCCACGAGAGGCACTTCTGCAACCTTCTTCCCATAAATCCTTATGTTGGCAACACTTATCACTTCTTCATTCTTCTCCAATATCACTGTATAGAACCCTCGAAAGTTCAAACGATTAAGTTCTGAACCTCTACTAAAAATAACATCCTCAACAATATCTCTCCTAGAGGGAGGCATAACTATTGGCTCGAAGCACTCATGCATTACTTCAAGAGCCACATTAAGCTTGCTTTTGATCTGTATTAAGGTATCCCGATCAGAAGTATGATCAGATTCCGAATTTCCAGTCTTGGTATTCTTCAACAGCGTCCAAGTCAGATTATCTTTGCCAGTAGCAATTGGTTTTCCTAATATCTTCTGCAGACTCAGAAATATATTCTTACAATCTCCACTGCAGAACCAATTTTCACTAGGATGGTCTTTCAGCTTACTAAATCTTCTACCCTTCAGGCAACCGATGTGATATTTAAACTCACATTGATCACAAACCAGGAGATTGTTGTTATCCACACAAGAATCAGAAGAATCTTCCTTGTATCTGTTGTGACTGCATATTTTGCAACAGCATGATGGGCAGAACCAATCACCGGGAGGCACTTCCTTGAGACCCAAGCAAGTGTGGTGGAAAGAGGATGGACATTGATCACATAGCATTAATTCACCCCCATACTGACAAACAGTACATACGGAGTCATTTTCCAAAAGCATATTGCTTCCCTTGTCTAAGTCCTTTTCCCTTGTTTGGGTACTCAAGCTTTTCAATTCAATTTTCTGCAAAGCTTCCTTTTGGCAATCCAACAGTGACCTACCATCTTCCAAGAAGATATTGGCAGCTGGTCTGTGTTCCGTGCTACCAGCATGAGATTCAAAGCTATTAGGAGGGAAAATCAGGCTACAACAATCACATTTGATTCCATGGGGCAAAAGCCTTCCATTCTTCAGTTTCTTACCAGTTCCTCCAATGTAACACACGTTTGTCGTAGGTGACACCACCCTGTTGTCTATCAACCAAGAGATCACTGTTCGAGGATTGTGAGTTGAGGAGTCAGAAGTTACTGCCACATCAATCTGCCTCATTCTTTTGATTGATCTTAGATGCTTACCTCTTTTACCACCTCCGTCCGAACCAAAAGTATCAGAATTAGATTTAGATTGGCCCATTGAACATTCACCACTTAATGACGGTTCTATCTTTCTTTTTCTGCCCCTTTTTGGCTGGGTGACACTTGCTTGTTTAGCGTCAATTTCTGCAACCGAAGAGCAAATTGGGGCACTGCTCATGTCAATGTTAGCCGAAGGTTCCCGTCTGGGTTCAGAGTTTGAAGCAACACTTTCAGAAACACATCCTCCATCTTGTATAAAGCTTTTGCATGCCATTCTGAGAGAATAATAATTCTTGCCATTTGGCGATTTGTAACGCAATTCCCGCTTCCCCTTCTTATCAGCCAACCAGAAAACCCATCCCATAGAAGATAGATGCTTCTTTGCTTTCGAAGTGAGATCGGAGGCTCGAAAATTGGAATTCCTCTTGCCCGTGCGCCTATACTCTTCTTCCCCTGTGAAGGTGATGTAGTCCATAATAGATTGAGGGCAATACTCAGGTTCAACATACACTAGATCGTCTTCAGCGTCTGATTTAGAAACCACCGAATCCCGAACAGGGCACTGATCAGCGCAAGGGTTCTTTTCCACAGAGAAATTGCCATTGTGCTTATCATTCTCAAGCAATAAGGGACTATAACTCTCTCTAGGCATGTGAGATTGCTCTGCGCTCAAATCTTGGCAGAGTTTTTTGAGAGAATAATAAGTTTTGGAGCCGTCCGGTGACTTATAACATGATCTAAACTGAACTCCAACCAGGCAACGCTCGGCTTTCCAGCCCAGTTGGGAGAGTTGGCTCTTCACATCCGAAACTAGAGACGAAGGTCTCCCATTGCTTCCCATTGAGGCATATTCGGAGATAGCATCAGGGCGATCATCGCTTCCCATTGCTCCTCCCTCCGCCTTTCAGTGTTAGGGTTCTTGCGTGCCACGGCACCCTTCCTGCTGCATATATAGCTTCCCTATATGCTGTACTAGCTCCGTGAATATTCCTTTTTCTTTTTCTAATTTGACTCCCTCTCCCTCCAAGGGCGACTGAGCGAAGACCTAGGTGACTTTTTAAAGAAAATCAAACTTGAATGCTAATTTTTGGAATATGGAAAACAATCCTTCGACGAAGCGTAGATTGGGATTGGTTGCTATGGTCCCATGAAGTGGTTCAGATATGGTACGTACGACATGGAACTGATCAAACGAGGAAGGAAAATTAAAATAAAAAAAAAAATATTTTTGACATTTATCTCTGGAACACCGTAAATCCGTAATGTATAATTGAACAAAAGAGAAGAGGGAAATATGTAAAAAATAAATAAATATAATTAATATAATGATAGAATAATTGATTATTGAATAATCAAATTATTATTTAATTGAATGTATGAATTAATTGTATTTTGGAAAAGACTTTTAATAACAATTATTTCTTTTAAGAAATTAATGTTGAAGGCTTTTGGTTAGAAAGAATCATTAATAATTCATTTTTCACAATGAAGTCTTCTCCCTCCTAAAATCTTCAACCTCATTTCAAATTTGAAAAAAATCAATTATAGTTATGATAAATCAATTTACACACTTAATCAATAATCAATTATCAACTCCTTAATAATGAATTAGTTCGTCCATGTTCCAAACCAGCTCGCAATTGATGAGAACAGAAGGTGTATTAACATCGCATTTTGATCTAATTCTTATTTTGATCTTACACCTTATGTGATTCCTTCAATTTAGTTATTTTTAGTCGAGTTTTATTTAGATGAAATGGTTCTGCTAATATTTTGGCTTACATATACGACCAGGAAACCCAATCACTAAGATATTAACTTTTCTTGCAGACCCATTTTTATCAAAATAAAATGTAATTTGCATTAATTTTGTAATTTAAAAATATTTTATTTTATTAACATTATATATTCTTTATTTGTTTAAGTTTGTTTAATTTTTAATAAGTATTTTCTTATTATTTTCGTTTCATACTTATTCAAATTTATTCAATTTCATTTTTCTACTGATGTATATAAAATTAATAATAAGAGACAAATTTGAATTAAATTTAAATTAATAAAGAATAAAATTAAAAAAATCTAATAGATGAAATTAGGCACATTTAAATAAATGCATAATGAAATTGATTAAAAAAAAAAAAAAAAGAGTGAATCACGTTTCCCTTCCTGAATTTAGATCAATATACTCCCCACTTCTTGATATTTCAAATTAGTGCTGCCCTCCATTGTTACTCACGGCGGTTGTATCCTTATCTCACCAACGCATTGTTTACCATCACAAGGTTTCTGATTTATCCCAAGTCTTTCCACATTCTCCTTCCATTGGCAATGCAAAAAAATTCTGGTTTTGGGCTGTAACTTCTCCTCTGTTGCTGAAGTTACTAAATGAATCAATTTTATCGAGGTTTTGTTGAAGTCGCTGGCGACAGATGCTTGAGGTGTTATTAATAGCTTCTAGTGGGGAAGCTAGAAAGAGAATTCCTTTGAATCGCCCCTGGATGGTTGTCCTTTGCCGTATGTGACTATAAACACCGTCAGATCAGATCTATTTCTTTTTTCTTATTTTTTTCTTCGAAATCTAATCGGATCTATTTCTCCAAAGTATTAAAGATATAAATTTGGCCCTTAATTTTTGCATGAATTTATGGGGGATTTGGTTTGTGAATAAATATTGGTGATATGGGGCTTTGACTATGAATATTTTCCCTAATGTAACCGATGAAAAAGAAGGTTGTTCACTGAAAGATGAAGATTGAAGAGAGAAAACAAATATATATATATATATATATATATATATATATATTCATTTTCCATTCCATTCTTTTGTTTTTAACTATCCATTGCGGGAGATCCACAATGAGTTTATGGGTTTATTTTTAAGTTTTCAAATATGCTCCAATCTTGCTTCATATAGTAGGTTTTATCCAAAAAATGGATTAATGGCAAGACAAATTTAGAAAAAAAAAAAATAAAGATGAAAAAAAAAAGCATGAAAACAGAAGCTATAAATCCTGGCAAGACGATTGCATGCCCCACGCGTTGCTCAAGAAACGAAGGTTGGGCCGGTAAAGATTTTGTATTCTCTTTTCACATGTTCTCAAGCTGTAATTTTGTTTCTTTTTCCATGTGTTTTCATGCTCCAGTATTGTCTACAATTTAATCGATCCATTGAAGGTGTTTAATTTTTTATGCCATTGCAGAAATGCAAAGCAAAAGTGATTCTGGATGTATAGTACATTTTAACTGGACATTTATAAAATAATAATGCTTGAAAACGTGCATTTATTTGTTTCGTTCTCATTCGATTATTCGAGGGTAAATTTGTCCAAATATTTTCGTAGAGTAGCATTTGGCTAGATGGAGGCTCACTTGACTATTAAATTTGGTTAACTGTTAGTATTTTTAACAGGCTATTAGGTGAAAGAGTATGGAGTGTAACTTTATGCAAAATTAAAAAAAAATGGACCAATTTTGAAAAATGGGGCAAAGACAGTGTATCTATATGAAATCTTAGGAAAGGAATAGTAATTTATCCTTAAAAATGTTTCACAAGAATGAAATAGATATAGATGACATTTCAATTTAAATTATATGAATAAAATACACCACCACCACCACCACCACCACCAACAACAATAACAATAACAACAACAACAACAATAATAATAATAATAATAATAATAATAATAATAATAATAATAATATGTAATGCAATTCATATAAAAAATAAAGAATTATATTTATAACTATATAATTATTTATACATGGGTAAAATTCATATGTACATGGCTAATATAAATGTCTATACATGAAAAGAAAAAAACTTGCATATATAAAATAATCTAGGGGGAAGGAAGATGCAAATAACTTGATGCATCGTCATTTGTGCTTTGACTACCATCATCGTCATCCTGACAACAAGGACAATATATCAAAAGTAGTGGATGGGAGGGACCGGGTGGCTAGATGGGGGGAGCACTTGTAAATCTGCTCGGCCTAGGCTGTGTTGCAGTAAATGGAGGTGCAGGCAGTATAAGACCATGTTGTCTAAGTAGAGACATGAGCTTCATCAGGTATGACCTAAACTACTACTACATTTGCTACTGATACTATTGAATCAATTGTTGGTTCTGTTGAAACTGCTCTTGGCTCTACTCCAATTATTGTTGACTTTGTTGTAATTATTCTTGCAACTCACCCACCTAGGACACATATTAAGAACTTGCTTCGGAACTAGAAGTGCTATTGAATGATATGTTTGATTAGTTAGCATATGATCGACTGCCCTCATGTACCTTCAACGAGTGCCAAGTATCTCATCGGCAATGATAACCTCACTAACCCATATAAAAGTGCCAAGCAAGCCAATGGATGACACACTAGATTACAGGTGCTGGGTCGCCAGTTTAGTCATCCTCGTCTTAAGTTATTAAAACAAATTAATTATAAAAAGTACAAGATGTATTCATAAAATTCTATTTAAGATGTGAAGGTTAGCTAACTTACATACTGCTCTTTAAAGGTCGAATGCACCCACTTCTTAGTCCTATATGTGTGTCAATCCCTAAAATTCTCTAGGACTGACTGTAGCTCACACGTCTCTTTATTTCTCAATTCATATTTTATAAGAGAAAAATGAGATAAGTATAATTATTGTGTTGAAAAAAGATTATGCATTTAAAACATGAATAATAAGTTAAATTACCTTATCATAATGATGTGCGACAATAAATTTCAACCCATGCTGATCATTCACTATCTTTTTCACCCTATTATTTGCATTCCTCATAGATAACTCTTGCAATAAAAAAATGATCATGTGATATAGTTACATTTATAAATTAGCTATATAAAATAATGATGTAACTTTATTAAATATTATACTTATCTTATAATCATCACTGTCGAAGAAGCCCACACACCTCTACCATGTTTAGGGTGAGATAGATTGCGGCACGCAATGCCTAATACAGTTCAGGTCAAAATCCTAATCTTAATCATCCTTGTGTTGAGGAAAATATTTGTTTAACCTATACTTCTAATCTTTGTACAGGTCAACAATACTTCGTATCAAACCACTTAGTGTTATATCTTGCTCAGTATCGGAGATATCTTGGAACTCGAAATGCGACTGCATTAGAAGACATTTAATAAATTAGTGAATATTATATCCAAAAATATCAAAATCAAATATAACTAAATAAAGATAGGGAAAAGATAAATATTTACGTAAACCTCCTATAAGACTTTGTCTTGCAGCTATTGAGGCATCAACTACCATGATTTATAATAATGCGGCAAGTGTGCTCGAATATTGCTGTCTATATAATAGGGGAGATGGCTAGTATTCTCACCTACCGCATGTCATGTATGAGTTGTTGGGATTGAGAGTCAAACAAGCGCAGCAGAATAAATCAATCACAGCTAACGGATCCATGTAAAACGTTAAATTAGAATAAGGATTCATTCAATACCCTTAATGATGACACAAAAACTCAGTCCTTGATCACCTCTTCAGCTTCTTTTTGGTCGAAGACTCTGAGGTATCCACATAAACCGGTGAATCATTGATGAACGTCCACACGAACACTAGTTGGAATTGTTCTCCTTTGCCTCGTAGTGCTAGCTATGTCTCTTCAAGGGTTTTTAGTCAAGGAGAAGTGTTAGGATTTTTCTATGCTTAGGATGTGTGAATAATCTTTATTATTACCTAACAAGTCTATTTAAATAGGTGCATAGAAAATTCTAACTAATTGGCCTCTGTTCCATGTATAATTATGAGCTTTTTATTAGGCCTTATAATTATAACATAGAATTCTCAAATATTAGACCTAAACAATTTAGTCCATTAATTCCAAATCCACTAAGCTTTAAGCGTGCGATCCTATAGGCTTTCATTACATTAACAATGATCATTAATCATACTAATGATCATAAACAATGAATGGTGTCTAGCAACATATTATTGTTACCCAAGTAATGAGAAAGTCAGTGATTTAACTAAACGTTTACACGTGATCATCATCTATGTCCTTTTGTCCTAAATATTTAGATTGAGTACGAGACATGGATCATGTTATTCCCGTATAGCCTAATCTTGAGGTTTCTTAATTTCTAAGTAAGCTGACTGAAATAAATATAATTGACATCCCATGTCAATTCATCTAAGTATGGTCATGCATTTTCTTAGTTTTACTTAATCAAAGGGCCCACATATGTTACTCTTGTTATATAGGAGGGTCAAATTCTATCTTGATCATACAAATTCCTCTGTATGATATGTGACATATCCAATAACTACCCTTGCATTCACTCAACCATGAGTGACATATAATAATATCAAAATATGAAAGTCACATGTAGGGAATCCTGACGATCTTAGGTCAAAGCACCATCGTAATAATGATTAATAAGAATCACTCATGACACTCATATAACGACCTATGTAGTGTTCTTAGGATGTGTTGTTCCAGTATACAAGTTCTTTAACTTGTACTTACGTGCAGATTTAATATCTCATATAAGTCACCACACATGCTAGTCTTAACATATCAAAGCAATCTAATCCACAATGATATATGACTAGGGACATTTAAGAATATAATTATTTTAAAGTTATTATCATGATTAAATATATTATGCAGATAATATATATAAATATAATAATTAGAATTGTCATTAAAATAATACGATTCAAATTTACAATCATCAATATGATTGATTTTAGGGCATATACACTAACATGAGTTATATTAAACTGAATAGGTATCGGTTGGCCTCCGCTCCCTCCATTTTCTCATGTAGCTTAAAGGACCTATTCGGGCCCTTCTTTCTTAAAGTTGTAGCTTTAATGGATAATAAAAAATATCAATATCATAAATTTAAATTTAATAACTAAACAACTTAAGTGTGCATAACAAGAAAAGATACTTGATGGCTCGTATTGTGATGGAAGGTGGGCAACTTGATGTGAAAGGTGCCCTCTAGCATCACCTTTGATCGTGCGTTAATGTTCACCATAACTAGGATAATACACATTTTATAAATATTTAAGAGAAAGGTTCACAATTGAATCAAATGAAGACTAAAGATAAATTACTATACTCATATAATAAAATTACAATAGTTTTTACACAATTATAAGTTGTAATGTAAAAAAATAATTTCCTTAATCTAATTAGTATCGGTCACTCTAATGGACTCATATCTTAACCCTAACTCGTTAAGTCATTTTTTTGCACCATAATATGATTTAGGTAATTTATTGTCCTTCGAAAACATCTCTTTTAATAATTTTAAAAGATCATTGAAGGACTTATTAATCCACTTATGTAGCACTTTTAAGTGCATAAGTTTTACTAGAAAGTTCAAGGTTGAAAATGATGTACATCATAGGTATAGTTCAGTTTCCACTTATTTGAATAGGTCATTGTAACCATTGTAATTCAATCTCATTTCCCCTTTGAATGTATCCTCATTCTCGACCCTTTCGTCACAAACTACAACTTTAGTTACATAAGGGCTAATAAAATCAGATATGATATCCGCCATTTCATCCATATCATCAGGAGATACCCTTTTATCCCTTTAGAAGTTGAAACATCTACATCACCATAGTTTATCCAATTTGTGTATAATGGATGAAATCCATTATCTATAATATGTGCCTCTAACGTCCCTAATGTTTGAAATAATAAATTCACGCACTTCTTGCATAGGCATTTCATCAAACCCCTTTCATCAACAAAGTTCTTAGCTCTCTTAACAAACATCATCACATTATTCCAATACTCATCTAACAAGTAATTCTGTAGATGGATCTAATTTTTATCTATAAACATCATACCACTAAACAAGAAGAAGATAATTTCTTATGGAATTAAATGTTAAGATTAATGTTTGTCATATGCTTAAATCCACCATATCACTCCAATCCTAAAGGATAGGATCTTATCTCATTCAAGATATTTTGTAGTTGTAATTTCATCAATTTATCCATGCTCCTCATTTCCTACACATAAAAATTTTGGCAATATCTCCTTGTAGTTCTCTAAATGTATAAACTATACATTGGTATAGTTCATACATGGAGAACAGTTAGGATGCTAAGAAATTTTTATAATATCAAACGAAACCCAGATA
Organism: Sindora glabra; assembly: GCA_020226215.1. NCBI lineage: Eukaryota > Viridiplantae > Streptophyta > Magnoliopsida > Fabales > Fabaceae > Sindora > Sindora glabra. The sequence continues at coordinate 81,470,726 of CM035230.1, forward strand.
AATTATCAATTATAATTACAATACATATCCAAAATTGTCCAACTTTATAAGATAATTCAAGAGTTAGTTGATGTATACAGATCAACTAATTTTTGAATGGGTTTAAACTTATAATGCAAATACAAATACAATTCTATTTAAAATTATTATAAAAATATATTTATAATAATTTTAAATTTACATTATGATATTTTATGAGTACCGTTATTCAAGTTGCATTATTTTTTGCAATATTGAATTTGTTAACTAATCATGTAAAATGTTATGTTTAACATTTTCAAATTAGAAATTCAGTTTTGTAACTTAGACTACTACATTTATTGGATTTATAGTTCAACTCTCTTGATGAATGTGCATTTTATAAATATTGTTATGGATTGTATTTTGTATAGGAAATTTCAATGGTATAAAAATTTAAATTCTTACAATCTTTTTGAAATTCCTATTCATATCATCGTAGAGTCTTCATTAAATACAATTATAAGATTTAATTTTTCCTATTTATATATTTTTATTAAAGTGTAGTTACAAAATTACATGTTTTCAAATTTTAATTTATGACAGGTATTGGTTTTAGGATGGTATAATATGGAGTATTGAAATTGGCATGCTTGTTGCATTTTCATTCAAATTAAATTTGAATTAATTTTATAATATATAAAATTTTATTACATTTGTATAAAAATTAATTTGTGTGAGGCAATTAATTATACCATACTTATGAAAGTTTTCATTAGTTTACAAAATGTTATATTTTTCTCAATTATTTTATTGATAATTAATATTTGTTAGAGAATATTATTTATTAAACTTATTTAATATTTTAAATAATTTTAAATTATATTATATTATTTATTATAGTATTTAAATTTTTATTTTTTATTTTATTTAAAGTTTTGATCTTTTATAAAATATTATAAATTATTTTAAAATTTAGAGAATAAAAAGAAGAAAAATAATAAGTGAGTTAAAAATTAATACATGAGTTTAATATAAAATATGTAATTAAATGTCTAACTTATTAAATATATTTTCATCGTAAGCATAAAATACATCACATTATGTTATAATATACAACTTAATAATATTGGCATTTGAATTGTATATATTATAAGAGATTATAAAAAAAAAGTTCTAAAAGAGTTGAAACATATCCTTAAAAAATTACAATTGAATTATATATTAAATTTTGAATAGGGATTGATAAATTTTAGATAAATTAATAAATAAATTTTAATTTATGTATTATTTTTATTAAATAATAAAATATGTAATTAATTCTTTTAATTAATACTTTGAATATTAAAATTTTAAAATATTAAAAATATATTTACTATAAAATTAAATATATTATATTATCTTTTCACATAAGTATCTAAAATATAAATCCTAAACCTTAAGATTTGATTTGTAAATATTTGTGCAAAATATTTTTACTTTTTATATAGTAAAATAAAATTATGATAATGACTAAAATGCATTAATTTTAGATGAGTCAATGATATTCAGATATTAAATTTTATTAAGAATATAAAATTTGATCCTTATTTCATAAATTTTATTACTTTTTAAACATTAAGTTTTGATCTTTATTTTATATTCCTAAATAATAAAAAAAATTCATTTGTACAAATGTTTTAACCTTTTTGTGAAGCTTTTTATTTAAAATTATGATATATCTTATACTGAATATATTTTATAATATTTTAAATTTTATTTTCTCTATTTTATATTAGTTAATTACATATTTTATATTAAATTTTTAATCAATTTATTATGCAAAATTACATCCTAAACTAAGAATTTTGTAATTAAGAATTCTGTTCTCCTAAACAACATCCTAAATTCTAAAATTTGTAAACAAAATGTCATAACATTCTTGTCTCATATTAATCTAGCAAAATAATTTACACACATATTGCATTATGTAAAATTACAATTCAAGGATTATAAAACAACAACAAAAAGTATATTTATAACTTTCACATTTAAACAAAACCACATAAATTCATTCAACATTTATAACATATAAAACTAATAAAAATTTATTTCACACTAAAATAATCACACCATCAAAATAAATAAATTTATTTCAAACTATTCATCTCATAAATTACACATTATAATAAAATTGTATGAATTTTAATTTAATACCTCAATGAAAATATTTATTGAACAAATAGTCCTAAAATACCCACCACAAGCAATAATGAACAAAATAATAACTAATAAATCAAAATTATACAAGTAAAAAATTATAATACATTAAAAATAAATGATGAATTATAATAAAAATTAAGAAAAAATTAAAACTTATGCAAAAACTTACCTTAGGTCTTTTCTTTCTTTCTTTTCTTCCTTTGTCATTATGCAAAATGAGACTTGGAAGGCGCTAAGGCATATTTATACTCAGACTTTTCAGCAAAGACAAGTTTCTCGGTCATTGATTATCATCGTTAAAAAGTCGTTAATAAAAACTTAAATTCTTTACTGATGATAAAAATCATTGCTGAAAATGGTATGTCAAATTGATTTGGTGCTTTTTAGTGATAACAAATATCATCGTTGAAAGTCAGAGACTTTCGCTAATGACATTTTTCGTCACTGAAAAGTGGCACAGGAAACATACCGTCACTTTCAGTGATAACAATTGTCGTCAGTGAAAGTCTTTGACTATCAATGATGATATTAGTCATCGCTAAAAACTTTATTTTTCGCTCATTTTTTTTGTTCAATATTTAGCAACCACTAATGTTGTCGGTAAGGGCTAGAACCTTCATCGATGACGAGTGTCATCGATGACGAGTGTCATCTCTGAAAATTACTTTTTCTTGCCTAATTTTTTTTAGAGTTTTCACCAAGACCAAGTTTTTGTCATCATTAAAGTTGTCATCGGTGTCGCCCTTTCTTATTATAGTGACAATATATCTTATTTTTACTATCATAAATCACATAAATAATAAACACATTACTACATTATCATAACACAAACAAAATTCAAATATTCAAATGTAAACAAGGTCTTAATCAATTTAATAATCTAAACAATTTATTTAAATTTCTGTACAATATGAATACAACATCCAATATCATATAATACTCATGAATCAAACATGTAATGACCTTGTTATTAATAGGTAGTTTAGAGTGGAGGTAGATAAATTTAGTATAAACTTAGGATTATTTTGATTAACTTTAAATCAATGTCATTTATAGCCTAATTAAAAGTCTTGCCATGTTTTATGTTTTCATTTAACCTATTAAGAGCTTTAATAATAGTTGTGTTTCTATCTAGTTCATCATCTGAATTTTTTAATATTTTTCTAAGTTCAAAGCTCTTATATGGAGTGCTATATAAAATATATACTATTTAAAAAAATTATCTTTGTCAATTTGATATAACTTAATCATATCTTAATCTATATATGATTTTTAATAAATTTTTGGGAGTCTTTAAGTAGTTTTTTAATGAGGTGGAAAATGACAATAGTCCAAAAATTCTTCATTTTGAAATTGAACCCAAAATTTAGATTTTTGTTCTCTAGAGTTTTTTTTATATTTTATTTGAATTTAAATAGAGATTATTTCCTTATTTTCATTTATGTCTTGAATGAATAGATATTAAAATATAAATTAAAGACAAATGAAGACATTTACTTAAATGACATAAATAGAAATAAGGGAATAATGCAAACTAGTTGACTTGTATATCTCTAAAAAGTAACTCTATTACTTAATAATCAACTATGTAATCAACTATATAAACCTAAGGAGAACCTTTGGATGCATATAGTATTAACATCTAGAGAGTAGTTCTTTAGTTTATAATCGATCATGCAATTGACTATACTTACCTAAAAGGCATGTTTTGGAGCATGGTTAGTATGACCTAGTTTTTAATAGATTTTTAAAATTTTTACTATATATTTCACCATAAATGCTATTTTATTGCATTAATTACACCAAAATTGCCAACCAAATTATAAAAACATGTATTTTATATTTACATTTTTATATATTTCACCATAAATGGGATTGTAAATTGTAATTTATGTTTATCATGTATGAGTTGTGTCATTTGTAGACATTGTAGTTCATTGTATATTATGTAACACTTAAAACTAATAGAATGTTTGAATTATGCTGAAAATGATTGTCACATTTATATGTATAAGTTATTTGTGAATGAAAATTTACTAGCATGCATATGTTGGATATTTATGTATAGTTTGTATTATTTCACATTACTTGGTTCTATAATACTTTGCAGAGTGAACTATGCCAAAGAATAAGAAGTTTGACAGTAAGGGAGAACCATCTTCCAAAAACTCATTACAATAGACGCCTGAAATTGATGTTATATTGTTAGATGCATTACTGGAGGAGGTTTATAAAAGGAATCGAGCTAATGACATTTTTACTTCCTTGGCATATGCTGCCAAAGTGTCAAAGCTTAAGTAAGTAATAGGTCATTTCTTCTAGAAGTAACATCTAGAAAATAAGATGAAAATCCTGAAGGATCATTTTAATGAATGCTATAATTTATTCCATAGGTGGAGTGGGGTTGCTTAGAATCTAACAACAAAAATGTTTAAAACTAAACTAGAAGTATGGAATGAGATTTATTAAGTAATGAATTTAGTATCTTCAGCACATGTATAATACCCCTTAACATTTGTGTACTTGTATTTTGGAATAAGATTCATTATCAATTTAAATTACATACGTAGATGATAATGTACTCCTTCTTTTTCATATATGTAATTTCGCATACAAAATTTTGATAGAATTTTTGTGGTATGAGCACAAATGTTTGATGGTTCTTTATTACTTATGGTCTTGCATAGAATATCACATAGTATGATATACCATCCAAACATGCATAAAGGTCACCTTTATGCATATTTGCACATGAACATAGGAATTCGTATTGGCAAATTGTTATTGGTATTATAGTTCTTCTATAAGGACGTTATATGCTACAATTGTTATTCTATAATAATGTAATGGAGGATGCATTTACAAGAAAAGCCTGAAGCCCAAAAAATGGAAATGAACTCCAATCTATAATTATAATAAGTTATTAGAACTTTTAGATAAATATAAGGCTACTAGTTCGTATGCTGAAAGTTCAAGAGGCAAAGTTTGAAGATGAGAGAAAGAAGGCCTTAGTTTGAATGACTGCTTTGATATGATGTTTGACTTTGGTGTCCATTGGAGAAATGATGTTCCCAATTTTATAGGGAATATTGATGTATTTAATCTTGAAAGTGCTCATTTCAATTAGTCTTATAAGTATGCTCATTCAAATCAATTTCAAGGAACTTCATCATTAAAAGGTTCTAAGTGTAGGGTGCCAATGATTAATTTGATTGAACAAGGATATGAAAGATTGAACATGGGAATTAATAATTTAATTGATATAATGAGAAAAGTGGTTGAAAGGCACATTCAAATAGTTGAAAGAAGTTTTTCAATCTTTGAAAATAGTAGACCTCAATATTACAATAAGACAAATGTGTGGATGAAATTGGAGGATACAAGAGTACCATAAGAATTTCAATTTAAGTGTTACAACTTTTTATATGATAATAAGAAAGCAAAGAAGTAATTTTTTGGTGTTTTGCTATAATTATTATTACAAATGTTATATCAACTTATAACTAATGCAGGAGTTAGTTTAGTCATTGATGATGGAATGAATTGATGCCTTCTTTTTTATATGTTTGTTAATGTGATCAAAGATTGATGTGCTATGGACTTGTCCTTTGTTGAATAGTTTATAAAGATCCTATCTTCTTACTTGCCAAAACATTCCATATACTAGTTTTTATTTACTATTTAAATAATCCTTTATTTTGGATTATTAGTAATATGATGGGATTTAATTTCTTTTTTTGTGAATTTTTGCTACTTTTAATCGACATATGAATCAAGAAATTTAGAAGCGAATATTCAAATAATAAGGACAGATATGAAAAAAAAAACTTTGAACAAATGTAAGAATGGGATGACTTTGTCAAAACTTGGGTTATTATTATTTATATAAGTATATATATGTTTTCTTTCTAAATTGCACAAGAAAATTTAATTATAAGTCCATATTTTTTTATTAAAGTTCATGCATAGAGTTTGAAAAAAATATAGCTTAGTTATTTTAGTATAATTAAATAATCATTAATTTTTAAGAAATATTTAATTATTTAATAAAAATTTATCACTAATTAATTCTATATAATTTTCTCATTAATGAAATAATTTCTCATTGGGTTTGATGAATTTATAGTATGAATATCTCTATATTTTATATAATAAGGACATTATGGTCATTTAATTCTATTAAATTTTCTTTTTTTTCAATTTTCTCTTTATCTAAATAAAAGAAAATATTTTTCTTTTATTTTCTTTCTCTCCTATACTCTCTCCTACCAAACAATCTAAAAGAAATTTTCTTCTCTATTTTCTTTCTCCTCCAATTTCTTCCTAATCGAAACAAAGCATTAGAGACTACAAAAAATGAATTCAAGCATCCACTACTTCTAAAGATGCATTGGTCACTAAAGAACCTAAAGATATACCTTTCTTAGCGACTAGTGCTTTAACTTCCAAAATTGCCTTAATAGTCTAAGCATTTTCAAAAACTAAAGAGTTATTTAGTTTGGTTCACATAGAATGTAACCTGTAGTGAGAAACTAAATTTCTTAAAAAATAACTTTTTATGTAAACTTTCTAAGAAGTAGTCAAAGTTATTGATACATAAAAAATAACATTTTCTATGAAGTAATTTCCTATGTTATGTTTGGTTGAACTTTAAATATCTTAAAACGAGTTAATAAAATGATTACTATATTCCTAATATTATTATAATACAAATTAATAAATATGAATATTCTTAAACTTCCTAGGAAGTATTCAAGGTTATTTGATTGATACATAGAAAATAATACTTTCTGTGAAGTAACTTCATATGTTTTGTTTAATTGAATTTTGAATATCTTATGATATATTAATAAAATAATTATTATATTCTTAATATTATTATAATATAAATTAATAAATTTTAGTTATTATTAATTAAATTTAATAAGAATAATTGTCATTATATCCATAAATAGCATAGAAAGTAGAACTTACTTAAGGAAGAGATGAGTAAGTAACTTTTTATATTCTGTAGAAAGTAAGATTTATTCGAAAGTTTTATTTTTTCACCTATTTTCTACTTCTTAGAAAATAAAACTTTTTATATTATTAAAGTGAACCGAACAATATCTAAGTTACCTTTTAAATTCTGGATAATATAAAGAACAATCATTTGATTTATCTCTGCTCCCCTTCTTTAGATAAAATTGGTTTCAGAAGAAATTCACGGGAGACTTGTTGTAAATAGCCGGTTGGATTTACCAACCAAAAAAAACATGGGAAAAAGAAAGAAAGGTTAGTTACTTTTATTTTGGCTTTGAATAGGGGGGTGCCCTCCTTTGACTACGGGAGCAGAAGTCGACCCTTCCCCGCTTCTTGAAGGAATTGGTTTTGCGGCGCATGAGTTGTTGCTGGAGGGAATTCCGAACTGATCACAGGTGACTGACTTATGTTATTATGAAATGATGACCTCCTTAACTTACTATGAAACGGAGCATCCACATTAATCTTACAAAAATTATGCTCAGGGGCCCATCTAGAGCCAGAACCAAGTTTATGACTCCGAGCATTTGAGCGAATTAATCTGCATACGTTCCCCATTAATTTCTATGTTGTTTTGCATGTAATTCGGGCTTCATATCAATCAATGTCCTGGAAAAATTTTTCCATGCAGGGAAACATGGGTACGGATCGCTGCAGTACTCTAGTAAGAGTCCACGTTTAATTTGGATCGTTTTTTTTTTTTTTTGGCCCACTTACCTTCTGATGCCGAGAGGCTTCTTGTGCAGTCTAGAACCAGATCTAGGGTTTCCGAAGACAAATAATAATAATAATAATAATAAGGCCTCTTTTATGGTGTTCAGGCTACCCCTTAATAATTATAAAAATTAAATTTAATTCAATATTAATATAAAATATTTACATTATCAGTAAATAAAAAAAATATTAATTAATTAGGATAGAAACCTCTAGCAACAAGGATACCGAAAATGTGATGAAGGAAACATTTTGATTAGGTTTTAAAAGTAAAAAAAGTAAAATGAACTAAACAGCATAGGATTTTGGTTGTACGAGGAAGGTTGAATAGCGTTTAATATTGCTGTTTAATTAATTAGAATAGAAAGAAAGATTAGATAGGAAATGAAAAGACAAGAAAGTTGGCCGGTCGGTAGGCATGCGCAAATATTGGAATGGAAAAGTAGTGCTGTAGCGGACGTAAGAGAAATAGAAATATTGGGGGAAACATTAACAGCATGCACGCGTGCAATCCCTATCTAATCACCACTCAATTGCTTGTCTGCTTATCTCTTCCAATTAATTGTCTGTTACTTAGTCAGCTGTTAATAAGGACTGTGTTGGAAGCCCAACATCAAATCAAGAACTCAACTCAACTGCCATACTTGTTTTAATTCTTCAATGACATGACACTATAACTGTTATCCTCCTTACCTTTTCCTTTTATTCCTCTAATCATTGCTCTTTAGTCTTAATGCGCTTCCACACTGTGGATTTCTAGAGGATACAAAGTAAAACACATAATCTAGGTTTTAATCATTTTTATTACTCTTACTCAACCAAAGAAATCGGATAAACACCACACAATGTGAGAGCTCTCGTTAACTTTGGATTCAGCAAGAAGTTTCTTTTCATTCAAGATTGGTGATTGGTGGATGGCAACATATCAACTTGTGATGGTTACACACGCGCGCGCGAAGGAAGCTCTAAACTGATCATGTATTTAACTAAAAAATAAGATGCAATACAAGAGTTACATCCTAATTTTACAGGATGTAGGAACTGGCAATCAATTAGTGGAAGCATGGTATCTACATGCATACCCTCTCTCACACGTTAAAAAATATAATCAATCTAACCCACATATATATATATATATGTGTGTGTGTGTGTGTGTGTGTGTGTGTGTGTGTGAAGAAAGTTCTAAAATAATCATGTATTTAACTAGAAAATAAGATGCAATACAAGAGTCACATCCTAATTTTATAGGATGTAAGAACATTGCAATCAATTAATGGAAGCATGGTATCTACATGCATGCCCTCTCTCACACGTTAAAAATTTAGTCGATCTAACCCATATATATGTATATATATATATGAAGGAAGTTCTAAATTGATCATGTATTTAACTAGAAAATAAGATGCACAAAAAGTCACATCCTAATTTTATAGGATGTAGGAATTGACAATCAATTAGTGGAAGCATAATACCTACATGCGTGCCTTCTCTCACACGTTAAAAATCTAGTTGATCTAGCCAAAAAAGATGGAAGACCAGATACTAAACATTGGCATGAATGAAATGAATATATATATATATATAAAGGTTAATTGACTACTTTTCTAGTGGAATTCAATGATTATGTCTAAAATTCCTTCTACTTATTCTCTCCGGCAATAATATAAGGCAATGACTTTTGCATCCATTTCCATCTCTTGTTTTCCTACCCATTAAATGGATTGGACAACTCCACACACTACAACCAATGTGAAATACCAAAATGATATGTATTCGACTAATTTTTTGTGCTCAATCCATTTTACCGGAAGTAAATTGATGCTTCTAATACAATTCTATTGAGTCCAAATCAGAATATTCCCTAATACGAAATTATAATGGTCAAGGATTGACAGAGTCGCCCATTAATTTGATTTCTGATTTATCATTCAAACCTTAATCAATTTACTTTCACTTATAATAAATAGAAAGAATTTATAATGTATTATTATATTAGTAGTATATCAATGTACTATTAGAGCTAATTGTATATCTAATAATAATTTTTCATGATATATCATAAAATAACATATTAATGATCAAATTGAGTAATTTACCAATACATCATTATGTTAGTAGTACACCATCCCAATAAATATATTAGTTGAATGAATAAAAGTTGAATAATTTATGCATGATTTAGAAAAGATCTTCTCAAAACCTAACTTTAAGAAACATTTGCTACTACTTAGAAAGTTATTTTTATCAAACTTTCCACAATTATTCTGTACTAATTTGATACTCTATGTGTATATATTTACATAGAGTCTTATAATTAATTACACTCACCAAGCTTGTATGCAATATATAACAGTTTTTTTTATAATATTCTTCCCAAAAACCAAGGCAAGTAGATTAGTTTCGCAAAAAATATATAACAGTTGTAAAAATGTTTGGACATCTTTTAAAGATTTGGAATTTGATTTGCTTTTTGCCCTAATTTAACTATTAATCACTTGAAACTATACCTACTAATCCAAGTGTCGCGGTCAAAACTTCTACAAAGAATCGGTATCGTTTTCATTTGTAGAAAGTTGTTGATTTTGAGTTAAGAAGCATGTTGTAAATTGGTCTTGTAGCTAATAATCTTTACAAAGAGAAAACCCCTCTTGCTGTTATTAATTTGTTTCGTCCTTTACACTTGCAGAAGGAATCAGAATCCTTCAGCTCCAGTTGAATGGAAGTACTTCCACGCCAGGGGAGCCATGCTTTGCTTTTTACCATGGAAGAAAAAGAGAACGGACAGAATTCGAATCCTATGTAATATTATAATAACCTACCTACCTTTGCAGAGCATGAAGTCGGGATAATTTTGATATGATTTAGTATGGTATATAGTTCTAATCTTTTACCGAGGGAAAACATTGAATCAGAGATAAGTAATCGAGAATATATTCACCTAGCTAGATGAGGCATGGAGAGTCGATAAATTAGCACGCATGCCATTTGACACATGACATAACCAAATCTTTTTAGATCCGTGGCTGACTATCAAGTCTTTCAAGTCAATTATTAATTATTATCCCTTACTATACATTGTTTAAAAAATGAGAGAGGGAGTAGCAACTCAAAATGCCTTTTACTACTCTTAGCCAATCCGCCTTGCTCCACATGGAACTTGCATGCTTTGACTTACTGTCAAATTTTACTCTCCCAATTTACTATCCATTTATCTACAATTGTAATTTGTGAAAAAGTGTGTTGCAGGTGTAATTATTATATTGACTATAATAAAGCGGAATATTTGTATATTTTGACTATAGTACATGTTTTCACTCTCTATCAATAGAAAAAAGATAATTTAATTTTTATTGCATTAAAAATTAAAAAAAATATAATTTTTAATATACTCAAATTTTATAAAACTGATAACTAATCTTTCTCCATAAATTGAAAATATGAACACAGTTTATAGGAATTTCTCTTGCAAGAGACTCATGGATCTCATGTTGTCTCACACGGAATGAGTTTAATATAAAAATGTGTATGTACAGGGAACTAACAAGCCCATTAAATATTTTATATGAAGGCAAATAGCATATGCCGCCCCACTAAATTAATTAAAGCTATAGAAAAACTTCACGACACAAGATGACAAGAAAGACAAGAAAACGGACGAATGGAAATTTAACTCACAACATAATTAAATTAAGGTGGATTAGCTATACATCTCTCTCAATCAAGCTATCCATTCCAACCGAAAGGATGTCAAGAATATTGGTAGATGCTTAATCACAAGGCTTGAACTTTTTCTAAAGAAAGTAGAAATAAAGTAAGAAAGAAAGAGATAGTTCAGGATAAGAGAGAAGCAGACATGACTCAGCAGAACAACAAAAACACTAGACACCGTAGAAAATTTGCCCCCACTGGCCACTACCTCGAGCTCGCACACCCAGCTTGTACCAACACCAGCACCATAAGACCTTCGAATGACCAATACTCTCTCTCACATTGTCCTTGTTTGAGAATGAATCTGCAGTTTGGGTTATGGAGCCCCAATCTCCAAACCTTATCTACTAGCTTTTCCGCAACACTACATATGCTCTTTATCGTTAAGTTCGCTAGCCCGTGAAACTTTGAATTTATAGGGCTACACAGCCTTCCAGACTGACAAAACAAGGTGGGCTCACATTGCCTTCCCTTCGATGCTTCCATTATCTGGTCGGAGTATGCTCCCTGAAACCTTGTCCTTTTCCTTCATATTTGCTTTCTTTTCCAACCAATTTATGGCTTTATATGATTGGGGAAATTACATTCCTCTCCCGTCAACACTGTTAGCTAAGAATTTGAGCTGATATGAAGGAATCTGATCAAGCATGTTTCTTCTTTTTAACTAAATAATTTAGAAGAAAGAAAGAGATCAAGGGCTCCGCCAATCTTTGTCAAGACAATGAAACAGCTTGCGGATAGAGACGAAGAAAAAGGCTGGAGATTGTCAATCACGCATTCTGTGGCTATCAAGTTGTACGCGGAAACGAGAAGAAATGGGCCACACATGCAGGGATGTATCAGAGGCAGAGGGAAAGAATGAAAGTGGGTTGTTTGAAGGCTACTGCGCCATTGGATCAGATTCCACTCTCTGACCCTACTCTACTCTTAATTTTTTTTCTCTCTACCTGTATTAATATCATCTTGTGCATGGGGATTCTTGTTTGTGAAACGTCCACACCCAGCTACAGTAACTGAAACTGCTGCATTGACAATCTGATCATAAGATTGTGAAAGATGAGCAAGAAGATACTAGTACTGGTTACCAGTGCCCTTCCACTTGAAAATATTGCATGCACAATCATCATCGACTCTCATTCTGTCGTCACCTTCAACGTCAACATCATGTTTTATGGGATTTATCCGCTTTAAAAATTTATATTTTTAATTTTTAAAACATCGAAGAGTTATAAAAATTAACAATTATTTTTCATTTATTAGTATTATTATTTTGGGAGACTATAGCCACATTTTAGTAGTCCATTTACATGCAGGCTGATTTTTACTCGTGCGGATTATCCCACAAATGGCCGAGCAATATATTTTTTATTTTAATTTTTAAATAAATTTAAATTTTTTTATTCATATAAAATTATATTTTTTCTCATTTTTAGTTACGTAAGATTATATTACAAATTATTTATATATTATATTTTTATTTTATCAATATTTCATTTTATCAATATTTCATAAGTTATATTCTGTGTATATAATTTTTTAAGGTTATATATAAATTTTAGATATACTGTGACTTATTTACGAGTGGATATATGATGCTTAGTAACTATTTTAAATTTTTTATTATTTAAAAATTAAAAATACTTTTAAAAAAGACTTCAAGTCAGTCCGCCAGTCTGTAAAAACCAAAGTAAAAACCAAACTATGGTCTCCAATGCGAAGGTTCGTAAAAAAGGCAAATAGGCCTAACCCGGATTACAAAAATGTTCGCCCGTTCATTCAACAACTTCATCATTTGTTGGCCATGGCTATAAGATATATAATATAGTTGAAATATATAAGAATTTCTCTTTCTACCTATGCTTTGATGAAGAGAAAATTGAAAGAAAGAAAGAAAATCTAATTTTATTTAAGAAAGAAAAAAATTTAAAACTTTATATATAAAAATAATATTAACCATAAATATCAACTTTTTATTTTCTCTTGTACTTTTTCCTTCAATTCATCCAAATAAGGAGAAATTTTGAATTTTCAAAAATTTCCACTTTCCTTTCTTTCTTCCCATTCAAACACGGGTGGGAAAATTGGAAATAAATCTATACAACTCCTTCGAATTCTGTAATTAAGTATAACAAAGTTTAGTATTCCATTTTTTATTGTTTGTGGATGCAAATTTTCTACGGCCCTTCCAGCGGGATAAAAAAAATAAACATCTACGGGCGAAATCGGAATAGAAATTTTGAGGGCCTAATGCATATATAAAATATTATTTTTTACATCATACATAAATATAAATTTGAAAAAAGTAGATATAAGTATATTTTAAGTTTTTGTTTGACAAAAAATTAGTAAATTTTTTCTAATAATTTATAATTTTTTAAAACTTTTTATGATAACATTTTATCAATAAAATTATAATTTTTTTATACTTATTATATGTAAAGTTTGAACAAAATTTTAAATTTTGTAAAAAAATATATAATTTACACTCATGATTTATAAAAATTAAAATTAGTGAAATATAAGTATTCATAATTTAAAAAATTATAAAAAATTATAAAATTTACATATAAATCTTAAATTTTCAAGTATGATAAATTCTTAATGAAGATCGTAAAAAATTATCAAATCATGTTACATAATACTATTTTCATTCCTCTTTAATTGTCATTTTATAGAAATATATTTCTATTTAAATTTTATTTTATAAAATTAAGAATGTATTTATTTTTATTTTTATATATTATTAATATTATCTTAATAAATATTCAAAATTTTATATATCAATTAAATTTTATTAAATTATAAATTAGTAAATGACATTTCTTTTTCTCCTGGAATAAAATCTATTTATTGCTTTGCTTGTATTAAAAAAATGGAAAAAATATTTTGCATTAAATTTTCTTTTGAGAGGATTTTCTTATGCATTAAAAAGGGATCCGAGGGAATATTTTATTTTAAATTTCTATTTGAGAGATTATATAAATTTTTAAGAAAAGCTAAACATATAGTAGTAAATACATAAGCGTGTGGAAAAACAGTGGGCCTCTAGTGTACTACATATTTCGAATGATACACAAAGGAGGAAGAGAAATATTTAAGCAGATATTGTCTATGATGTATAAGTCAGTCAAATGAGAAACGTAAGTCTCAAAATAAAATAAATATTTTAATAATAAAAAGATTCAATCATTTAAAAATTTCAACTTCTGGTAAAATTACTCTAAAATAATAGTTGATCTACAGTAAATCTGTGAGTATAGTCATTAAGATAGAGTAGATCGCATCTCAAAGGAAAAAAAATTACAATCAGATGTTTTGAAATTAAATTTAAATGGATCTAACTCAAATGATTGTTGTGAATACATATTAGTCTGAGGATTTAAATTTAATTCAACATTAATATTAATATCAAATTATTTTAAATTATCAGCTATTCATATGTTACTACATTCATAAAGAATTGTTAAAATTCTTTTTTTTTAACTATTATTTTCTAAATTCTTTGTTATCATTCTTTTAAGACATATCATTTTTTAGTAAGAGTAAAAGCCTAAAAGGTATTACATTGACATAAAATAAAAATTAAATTCTAATCTAGGAGCTTTAGGATCATGTTATGATCATAATTAATATATGAATAACTAAAATCTTGAGCAAACTCTAAATTTGTAATCTGGTCTTATTAGTAATACTCAAATACACAACCACGAAAAAGCGATTTTTTTATAGATTTTAGTTTCACATTTCTCAGAATTTGCTTGTCTATAACCGAAAATATTTTACTCTATAAATTTAAAAAAAAAAAAAAGAGTCGTACTGTTATAAGTCTAAGTTTAAAATATTTTTCTTTAGTTTACACACTTGTATCGTTATCTTTTTCATTAGGTATGAGATTAATTACTATTTGGAGCAAGATAAATAAAAGATAAATCCTTTCTAGTCAAAATACTTGATTCAAGATTGTTTATCAAATTTTTAATATTATAATTTCAAAACTTGTTATATTACTTTAGGTTTTGAAATCTTAAAGATATCCTAACAAATATCTTTAAAAGAAGATTTTCATTCTTACTTTCACCTTTCCCATTTTTTTCACGCCAAGTATTATTTGGGAAGAGTTTATGGTATGTTATTAACATATTGGCACATCAATATACTACTAGCTTTAATTGCATATCAAATTAATATTTTCTTAGAGTATACCATATAATGATATATCAATAATTAAATTTGATGATATATTGATATACTATAAATTTTTTCTATTATTTAAAGCTATATATATATATATATATATATATATATATATATATATATATATATATCTTACCATCGAAGATTATGCTATTTTTTTATTAATTAAATTTGATATTTGAGTATAACATATAATGTATTAAGTTTGATTAACACTAATTTTACGTCAGTTAATTAAGTCTAACAATTTTATTATTTCAATTAAGTTTGAAATATTACAAATGATATTAAAGTGCTCAACAACTTTATATTTTTGTTTGTATCAATTTTGAGTGATGAGATTCGATAGATCTAATAAAAATGCTATATCATTTGAATAGAGAAATTTTAAAGTTATGTATCTCCTAAATTTAAAACTTAAGTGTATATATATAATACATCAAACTTCACTATTTTAACAATTCAGATTAATCTTCCAAGTTAATAAATCAAGGTCAGCAATTATTTTAGGCCAATCACACTGTCACACTAATTTTATTGTAGAATAAACTATTCAATCATTACTTGAAAATTTCAATTAATATCAAATTAAGGTTGAAAAATTTTTCTTACACTAATTTAGTATTAATTTCAAAATTTTCATCTTAAATTAATATTAAAAATTTTTAATCAATTTAGAAATAAAAAAATTTGTAAAAATTAAATTAATATCAAAATTTTGACATTACTATTAAATTGATAGTTTTCTCTTTATTCTATGAGAGGGGGCACCACATGGTAACGGGTGCCCGAAAGTCAATAGAGTTCTAGAATGGAATTTGGCTGCGACCTCTTTAATCTCTTTGGAAAAGGTTGGGTACAGAAAATTGGATATGACACGCTATCACTATCAGCGTGTCATCCATTCCTCTACACTCACAATAAATAAAACTTCTTAGGTTAGATTAGCTTGTGCTTTCCACTAATCATATGTAATTCATTAGTCATTATATCAAGGCCTACCAAAAATGCCGTGCTGACTAAAAATCACAAAAATTCTTGACACGTGTTCCAATAAGAGGCATTCTTGAGCTGCAGTCATTCCTTCACTCTTATTTTCCTTCTTATTCCCGATCTCAAAAGCAACCCATCTTCCTCCCAACCTCAGCAGATCTTTTCGGCTTTAACTTAGCAGCCATTTCTAAACTCACTCATCCATCGCCTTTTACCCAAAATGGCCTAAAATAATTATTTTATATTTGAATTTTGAATAATACCTGCTTTTATTATCGCTATAATGCCTTTTCGTACCATACCAAATCCAAGTTTGACTTTTTCTTTTAACTCGCAAATTACAAATACATCCCATGAACATGATTTTTTTTTCATTCAAAAATAAAAGGATAGAATGCATTAAATTTTCTAAACTATATTTTTAAAAATTATTTTGCTCCTTTACTTGAAAATTTAATTTTCTTAATTTTAACTTAATTAATAATAGAAAAAAAATAATCATGAAAGAATCTTTAAAATTTTAATTAAACCCTTATTAGGTTTATCTTTCCTATTAATTAAGTAATAAACCTTCATCGCTAATATAATTTAAATAAGGAATCGGTTGATTCATGTGAAAAATAAGTTCTTACGAAAAGTTAAATTTTTTAAGAAATTACTTTCTATGTGAATTTCTCAAGAATTTCTCAATGTTATTTGATTGATATGAAGAAAGTTATATTTTTCAGGAAATAGAAGTTACTTAGGGGGACTAAGTAAATGATTTCTTATGTTTTGTGGGAAATACAAATTTTTAGGAAGTGAATTTCTATATTATTTGATTGATATGAAGAAAGTTGTATTTCTCAGGAAATAGAAGTTACTTAGAGGGACTAAGTAAATGATTTCTCATGTTTTGTGGGAAATATAATATTCTAAAAAGTAACTTTTCATATTTTGTAGGCAATCAAACAATTCCTAATTTTCTATTTCCTGAAAAATATAATTTTTTATATTTTTATTGCATACCAAACAACTCCTAAAGTTATGATTTATTTAAATTTTTTTCTGACAAACCAAGAGTAATCTTAAAAAGTGACTTCTATCTATGAAACAAAGGGGTTCTATTTTCTACCAAGAAAATAACTTTTTTATTTGAGATTTCTTTTGGAAAGAAATTAATGTCTCTTTTATTTTAATTTATACAAGTTATTATATTCTTAACACAATTTTCATAATTTTTGTTTTTTTAAAAATTTCAACTAGTTTTAATTCGTTTGAAATGCACTAAGAGGTCCAATTATAATCTCTAACTTGTTTGATTATAAAATATAAGCCGGAACATGAATGAAATCGAAAAAATAACTTAAAATGAATAAATTGTCAAGATAATTAAAATTAAAGATAATACTTTCATTTTAGTTAAATTTAAAGGTTAGGTGTCAAATTTTAAGCAAGTAAATTAATTTTCAAACATAGTTGTCAAAATAGAATAAATAGAAATAGATGTTAAAAGCTTGAAATGTGCTAAATGGGAGCTTGTAGGTTTTGATGGTAACAGAGGGGATAGCCATTATAAATAGCGCCCATCAAAAGAAAAAATGAGAGAAAAAAATCAAAGAGATAAAACCCATAAAATCGAAATCCAAACAGGGAAAACTAGTCACCTACCCACCTTATTTTTTCTCTCTGCCTTTTAGTTCTTTACCTCGTCTACTCCGCTGGATAGATTCCCCAACAAACAAAACATCGGTTCTTTTCATCCACCAGAGCAATCAAATGGGGAACTTCATCCTCGAAGCACTCAATGTCCGCGTAGAAGGCGCCGGCGACCAAGTCCTTGTCTTCGCTCATGGCTTTGGCACCGATCAATCCGCTTGGCAGCGAATTCTCCCTTACTTCACTCGCCGTTACAGCGTCATTCGCTACGACCTCGTCTGTGCCGGCAGCGTCAACCCCGATTACTTCGATTTCCACCGCTATACAACCCTTGATGCTTACGTCGATGACCTCCTTAATATTCTCGACGCTCTTCATGTCAATCGCTGTGCTTATGTTGGCCACTCTATCTCCGCCATGATCGGAATGTTAGCTTCCATCCGCCGACCTGACCTCTTCACTAAGCTCATCCTCATCGGCGCTTCTCCCAGGTAACAATCACCTTCTAATTTCCAACCATACTTGTCCGTATAATTGATCGATTGAACTCAAATTAACCTTTGACTTCGCATTCTTTTATTCAGATTCTTAAACGACAGGGATTACCATGGAGGATTCGAACAAGCTCAAATTGAGGAAGTGTTCTCTGCAATGGAGGCCAACTATGAAGCATGGGTCAACGGGTTTGCGCCGCTGGCGGTGGGAGCCGATGTCCCGGAGGTGGTTCGGGAATTCACGAGGACTCTGTTCAACATGAGGCCTGATATATCACTGTTTGTGTCACGAACAGTTTTCAACAGCGATCTGAGAGGGATTCTAGGGTTGGTTAGGGTACCATGTTGTATTATGCAAACGGCAAGGGATGTGTCCGTGCCGGCATCGGTGGCGACGTACATGGAAGAACACCTAGGTGGTCAGAGCACGGTGCAGTGGCTAGACACGGAGGGTCACCTGCCTCATTTGAGCGCTCCCTCTTACTTGGCTCGTCAGCTGGAGATAGCCCTTTCACAGTAGCGCGTAGCAGGGAGGCGCGTGTACGCGCGTTGTGGTTAGCTAAACTACTTTCTTCGTAGGTACTGGCATAGCAGCTAGAGGTGCAAGAAGAACTGTACTTAAGGCCCCTAAGGGGGACACTCGTCGCGTAACGTGTGGGTGTTGGAACCTGGAATGGGAGATTTTATTGTGACCAGCAAAAGGTAAGGATCGGCACGTGATCGGCATATGATGTGTGTCCATTTATAGTAATTATGCTTTTTATTTTTATTTTTTTCTAATCCATGCTTTCGCTTTGTTTTGGTAATTTGCAAAATTTTACTTATTTGTGCTTCGAGTCATTGGGCACCTTTGTCTATGCGACCAGACATCTGAAAAGAAGGGAAATGATTTCAATTATTTGATGCGACTCTGGTACGGAAATTCCTAATTACAATGGCTAACCAGAAATGAATAAATAAAACGCTGCTCCCGCAAGAATTTGCAGTTCAATAGCCAGTACCCCAGTGGCGGAGCGCTGACCCAGCACCAAACGAATGTGGCATCCATCATTTGTGTAGGGTTGTACGCAAACCACCCGATTGTCCCAAGATTAATAAGGGCTCGTTACCTAAGAAATGTTAGAAGATGTAAACTCAATAAAATTTCGATTACCACTGACTCAAACTTTCATACCAACTTAATTGGAATTTCTCTCTCTCGCACACATATATTTTTAAAAAATATTTTTTTTTTTAAGATTTGTTAACTAACAAATTATTTCGTTAAAATTAGAAGAAAATTAGAAAATGATTAATTAGCTATTAATTTTTATCATAAACTAGTAAATGTGTTATATATATTATTCAAATTATGTTTCTTCGTATAAAAAGTAAAAAATTAGTATTAGACATATTGTTGTACAAATATGAATCATAATACTCATTTTATGGTAAAATAACAAATTATATGTAACACATTATTAGTTTAGAGCTAAAATTAATAAAGGAAAGAACTAACATTTTTATGGTTTCTTCAAACATAAAAGAGCAATTATTAACTTCAACCAAATTCAAAGATTTAGTTTAAAAGTTTATAAAGTTCAAGAAGGTAATTAGTCGCTCAACAAAAGTCAAAGAATGTAAATCGTATTTTTCCATATCATGAGTGCGTGCATAATGGGTGCATAGTGCGTGCCTCCATTCAATTTTTCCTTCCGCATATCTTTCATATTTTATCATTCAAATTGTTGTTTTATATTATTCTACTTTAAATAATATTAAGAATTTAAATTTAATTTAGTATTTATTTTATATTTTCACTCATTTTTGTATTGTCATATTAATAAAAAAGTGTTAATATTTTTTTACTAATGCTAAAAAAAAATTTATTATTTTTTTGTTAATGACGTATCTTCTTCTCATAATAATGTCAAATATTTTATGCTAATAGTGCATTAAATTTAAACTCTAATCTTAATCAGATTGCATGTTGTGAGATAATTAACTTTTAATTAAAATAAAAAATAATGCATCAAGTTAATATTACAATAAAAAGAGTAAAATCCTTCATCAAACCAATATTAAAATAAAAATAAGTTAATTAAGTATGTATATTCTATTTAGGGATGAAAGTAGATTAAATTAATTTTAGTTCTCCTACATAAAAATTATTTTACTTGACCTAACCTATAAATTTATTGTAAGGTTTGTTTGACTTGACATAAAAAAGTTAATAAGCTAGTTGTTTTTAATTTTACTAATAGATAATTGTTAGTGAAAAATTATCAAGTTATTTGAAAAAAATTGTTAAGTTAGTTGGTGGTATCATAAATGCTTGATAAAATTAACTATTAAATTATCTCATAAATATAAAATAATATAACATAGTATAATTAATAGATATATGAAATAAATTAATTTATATTTGTTTTAAAGTTAACTTATAATTAATAGATATATGCCTGATTATTTCATATGTACTCTAGAAAATTTGCCAAAATCTCATATAAGCAATCCCATTTCACATATATCACAACAATCCCCCACATATTTGAAAAGGCTAGAAAGGAAGAAAATAACCTTGTTAGGTTAAAATCATGAATATATATGTATCAAGATTAGTGTCTTTTAGATTATGAACCAACTTTAAAAAGAATGAGACTTAATCTATTAAGTTATTAAAAAAGCTTTTAGCTTCTATGAATTAATAGACTCCTTTTACAAGTTAGAGGTCTTACCAATTACACTACATTCTCTCTAAATATTGTTACTCGTCATAGTTTTGCACTAATAGGCTATATTTATGCTTGGTTATTTCATGAGTGCTCTAGAGAATTTACCAAAACCTCATATAAGTGAATCTATTAAACTCTAGAGAATCTACCAAAATCTCATATAAGCAACCACATTTCACATTCATATAAGTGAATCCATCAGGTATACCTTACAATTAAATATTCCATCCATAAGGAATATGATATTCATTAAAAGCTCTTAGTTCAACCTCACATTTATTTTGTAGTATAGTACTAACCCCACATAATAGGAGGAACTTTGATTTTATAGTGCTTTATGATCATTAATAACTTAGTTATTACCTATATAAACTAACTTCAAGAGATCTCCAATTAAATAGGTTAGGTTGTCATTATTGATGATATCTTAAGTTGGCATTAATCTCATTCCCTTTGATATTTTAGAAATCAATTTTCTTCCTATTGGTATAGTCAATGGATTGGTCAAATTCACTTTTGATTTCATATAATCAATTGATATAATTATATCTTTCAATAATTATTTTATCATATCATGTCTTAGGTAAACATGTCTATTTTTTCCACTAAGCATCTTATTGTTTGTAATAGAAATTACTGCTTGGCAATCATAATGCATAAACACAGAAGGTGTTGATTTCATACCTAATGGCATCTTTGCTAAGAAATTTTTTAGCCACTTAGCCTAGCCACAAATTTTACTTCCATGGTCGATCAAACAATTATAGTTTATTTGGATTATTTCCAAGCTATTGTGCGGCTAAATTACCAAATTAATGTTTTTTACGAAACTTATTACCGTTTTACTATTTTTTCGAAACATATTACCGAAATACGCACGGGGGCGGGAGGCGCCATTCGGGATGGCGCCTCATGGGCGGAGGCGCCATCCAAGATGGCGCCTTTGGGGTCTCCGAGGGCGCCATTCAAGGTGGCGCCCTCGGTCCATTTTTTTCATTTTTGCCCTTTTAAAATTAATTAATGTTGATATCATTTGAAAATAAAAATAAATAATATATAATTATAACTGAAAATAAATTTTTGAAAATAAATTATTTATTTTATAATTATATTTGATGTCATATAAAAATATGTTAACTCCACTTTGATATCTAATACATAAATTTATTATAGGAATTAAATAAGAAAGTAGTTAATGATAATAATATAATGAATAAAAATAATAAATATTTAGTAAATAATTAAATATTATTTAAAAAATATAGGATCAATAAAGAATAATTACATAATTTACATTAATGTCTCTCAAGATTTTATGTAATGACAGTTAATTTTTATCAATTTTTGAGATTATAAACTTCTAACGCTTGGAATTATATTATTACAAGTAATTATTTAATATGTTATTACACATAAGTAAATTTATTGAGTATACTAAAATATTCTCTATATACAAAGTTGAAGATTGCTAAAAATGAAAAGAAATATAATGTAATAAATATATTTTTCTTATTTTATATTTATTCCAATAATATGCTTGTCACTTTGTATTTATTTGAATAAGAATTTTTTTATTTTGTGACAGAATGAATGCAAACTGGCGAGGTTGAAGATAGCTAAAAATTTTAAAAATTCTGATTATTTCATTTCAATAATCTTTTAATTTTGTAATGAAATCGGAATTATAACATGAATTAGCTATTTTTTATTTCATTAGAATGATAAAATATTTTAGCAATGGGAGTGAAAAGTACCGATAAATTATTTTTTAAGAAACTATTATTCATTTCATCGTTCGCTGGAAACACTTTATCGAAATAAGCACAGAAGATACGAGCAGCGATGGAGAGACGCCAAATGACGTGTAGAGGTGCGCTAGACGAAATGGCATCGTTCGCGCTGAAGGGAAGGAACGGCAGGCGATATGGCACTTTTGGCCTATGGCACCCTCGCTCCTCATTTCTAAATTAATTAGCCGGTGACTGTGTTGACTGTGTTGACTGTGCACCCCAGAGACATGAATTTTTGTGAAAGTATGATAATTAATATTATTTATTTACTTTCACACTATAAATAAAAAAAGAGTAGATAGGTTAAAATAGGCTAATACGTTTATTTCATAAACTATTTTGCACTTCACCGCAGTTTCGAAACTATTTACCAAATTACGCAGGGCGTCGTTGAAGGCGCCTTTCAACATGGCGCGTTCGCTACAGCGAATTTCGCTACGCGGGCTGGGAGGCGCTATTTCACCTGGTGCCTACCCGACAAACTTAAGTTTATAACTAATGGGGCTGGGAGGTGCCAAGTGACATGGCGCCTCCACAGCCCCATTTTATAAATTAATTAAGTTTTATAAATTTATATATTTATTTATATAATTTTAAGGTTATTATTATTTGTAATGAAATTATAATTTTTAAAATTTAATTAATTAAATTTTATGATATTATTTATCTATATTAGTTGTAAAAATTAAGATATAATTATAATAAAATTAAAGTTATATAAATAAATATATAAATTTATTAAACTTAATTAATTTATAAAATGGGACTGTGGAGGCGCCATTTCACTTGGCGCCTCCCAGCCCCATAAGTTCTAAACCTAAGTTTGTTGGGTAAGCGCCAGGTGAAATGGCGCCTCCCTAGTGAAATTTGCTACAGCGAAGGCGCCATGTTAGAAGGCGCCTTCAGTGCGGCCGATGATGCCAAACAGTCTGGTACGTTTACTACGTTTACTTCTCCGTTCACACCTACTACGAAATAGCAACCAAAAGTATGTATACATTATTATTGCCAATACCTCCATATATATCTTAATTCTTCCTAAATAAACCAAGAATACCTATATTTTTTTCAGGTACGTTTACTACTCTTCCATCTACAATATGTACTATTTAAATGTAAAAAAGTCCAAATTTGTAATAACAGTATCCTACTTTTTCAAGGCTTTTGGTTACATTCACATTTCCCAGGATCTTTTTTAGTACCTCTCTTATGATACATTAAGATCTCACATGATCCAGTTCTCTAAATATGGCTTTCACCTAGGTCGTAAGACTTATATTAGGACATCCTTCTTTATCTCGTTTGTTATTATTTTAATAGCACAACCTATCACATTACATATAAAGTCCTATGACATTTTCATAAATCATAACTTCACATCTTAAATCATAATTTCACAAAATAAATCATAACAATCAATATAAAATAAATAATTCTATATTATTAATATCATAATATTCTAAATAAATTTCTCTACCGATATAAAAAATATTTTCACTGTGACTATATAAAAATTATAGTATAAGCATAAAATTCCTAAAAATACTAACCGGTAAGTATTCGGAGAAGCAAACAGAAAAAAGCTTCTGCATGAAAGAAAATTTTGTTAGATCATTTAATAATTTCAATCTCTAAGTAAAAGTTATTAGATGTTATTGTATCAATTATAAAATTATGCAACAATCACGCTAAATTAAATTTATTTTGTAGGATAATATATTAAAGGAATAAAAATAATAATATATATAAAATTTTATTGATGTATATTCAATTTAAAATATATTGTTCGAATTTTTATTTCAATAAAATATTAATGAATTTTAAAAAATAATTAATTTTTATTCCTAACTCATCTCATTAAAACTAAAATATATAGTTAGTTATTTCAATCAGCGTTTTCCATAACATGAATTTCTGAAAAAAAAACATATTTCATCATTAAAAATAACTTGACGCATAAAAAATATGATATTATATAAAATTAATATTATTCAATATTTTCTATTCCAACTTTTAATACAATGATTGAAGAAATAAAAAAGAAAATCATCTGCAAGGTACATGAAATGAAAAATAAATTATGTACGGACTGTAAACCCTCCGAGAACTTTAAGTTGATGTATTTTAAATTTAAAATATACTATTAAAAAAATATCATTAACAAAAACTTAAAATATTGTCATAAATTATAAAATATAATTAATGATTGTAAAAAAAATATTGTCAAAAACATATTAGTTTTCTAACAAATATAATATGTTAAAGTTTCAATTTTTTCTAAATCCTAGATCATCACTTCACATTATAAGCCATAATAATCAAAATAAATTAAAAATTATAATATAAATGTAAAAAATCTACAAATACTAACCAATAAAAATCACAAACTATCACAGATCACATATATTTATAAATTTTTTTCCTAAATCCTAGATCATCATTTTCCATCATAAATCATAATAATCAACATGAAATATAAATTATAATATACATACAGAAATTATAAAAATACTATCCAGTGAAAAACATAAACTATCACATATCATACAAATTTGTATAAATTTTTTCTAAATCCTAGATCACCACTTCACATCATATATCATAATAATTAACATAAAATAAATATTATAATATAAATACAAAAATTATCAAAATTTAAGCAAATAAAATTTATAAATTATGACAAAAATTATCACCGATCACATATATTTATATAAAAATCATAAATTATCACAGATCACATATATTTATATAATTTTTTTCTAAATCGTAGATCATTATTTCCCATCGTAAATCATAATAACTAACATGAAATATAAATTATAATATACATACAGAAATTATATAAAAATACCAATCAGTAAAAAATATAAACTATCACATATCATATAAATTTGTATAAATCTTTTCTAAATCTAAGATCACCATTTCATATCATAAATCATAATATTAACATAAAATAAATATTATAATATAAATACAAAAAATATTAAAACTTAAATAAATAAAATTTATAAATTATAACAGAAATTTCTTCCTAACTCTTTAATCATCACTTCAGATCATAAATCATAATAATTAATTTAAAAAAATATAACATAATAATAAAAATTACAAATACACTAACCAAATAAGAGTTAACTGGGATCAGATTTGCTCCAAAGCAAAAAATGCTTCTGAATGCAATGTACAAAAATAAGAATGGATGATGATTGATGAACGAACTGTGGCTACCAGTTTTACGAACAAAGAAGAGAAGCAGAACTGCGAAATGGCTTCTGAGTGAGAGGGTTTGAGAGAGGAGACGGCTGCGCACTTGAGGGTTTGGGGGAGGAGGGCTGCGCACTTGAGGGTTTGGGGGAGGAGGGACGCGGAGGAGGGGTATAAATAGGGGGGAGGCGCCTGATGAAATGGCGCCTCCCGTTTGAAATTCAAATTTGAAATTTGAAAGGGCCCAGGGCCGCCTTTTGGGAAGGCGCCTTCCATACGGAGGGCGCCAGTCAAAATGGCGCCTCCCGCATGGAGGGCGCCACCTGAAATGGCGCCTCCAAGGGGGAGGGCGCCACTTTGAATGGCGCCTCCAACCCCCAGGGGCGCCAATTTGAATGGCGCCCTGCGTATTCTGGTAATATGTTTCCAACCTGCCGTAAAACGGTAAATTATTTTGAAAATTTGCGTAATTTGGTATTTTAGCCCTATTGTGCCCCTGCCTAAAGTGAAAACATAACCACTACTAGATTTTGTCTCATTTGAATTTGAGATCTAATTAATATTATTGTATCCTTCTAATACAACGAGAAATTCACTATACAAAATATCATAATTCATGATACCTTTCAAATATCTCTTTAGTTTAGTTAATGCAAACTAGTGTTCTTGATTAAGGTTTTAAGTATTTCCACTCAATCTATATAGAGTATAAGCTATATCTAGTTGAATGAAATTCATCAAGTGCATCAAAACCTTGAATAATCTATTTATATTGAGATTAAGCAACTTACTACCTTGATTTTGTTTAATTGGGTGCTTCCATCATAAAAACTACTCATAAGTGTCATTTTAAAACTTTTAAACCTCTTAAGAAGTTTTTTCACATAATGCTCTTGTGATAACATCATACCATCATCTTTCTTAATGACTTTAACACCCAAAATCATACTTGCCTTACTTATATCTTTCATATCAAAACTTGAAGCTAAAAAATACTTATTACTATGCATTGTATCTTTACTAATAGGGGTATAAATTAGTTGAGTTATTTATGAGCAGTTCGAGATTGTTTCATAAAAAGTTTGGTTCGAGTTCAAATTTTAATGAGTCAAGCTTAAACGAGCTTTACTCGTTTACTAAATAAGCAAAGCTTAAGCTTTTTATTACTCGACTTAAACTGTTCGCAAGCCTAAACGAGCTTAATATAAAATATTTTTTTATTTTTTATATTATATATAATATAAATATATTGAACTGTTATAAGTTCATTTAAACTTGTTTAAATTCATTTAAGCTCAAATATAATCTAAGCTCAAATTCGAGTTCGAATATTTAGGTTTGATTAAAAATTTAGAGTAGGGAATGTAGAGCTTGATTAAGCTTATGTTCGAATAGAGTTTAAATTCAAGCTTAATTTTTTTAGACTTAATGAGCTTGAGCTCAAATTTGAGCTCGTTTAATATTACTAAGCTCAAATTTAAATATGTAAATGTTCGGCTCAACTCAGTTTATTTGCACCCTTATTTACTAATACCAAATATTAACATGTCATCCATATACAAACTAATAATCTTATATTCATTGGAAACAATCTTAGTATATGAACGTTTGTCCATATTAATGGATAAAAATCCATCACTCAATAAAACTTAATTAAATCTCTTATTCCATTATTTAAATGCTTACTTTAGTCCGTATAAATACTTGCACAATTTACAAACTTTATTTTCCTATTTAAGAATTATGCAACCCTTAAATTGCACCATATATATATCTTTTTACAAATCATCATTAAGAAAAGCAATTTTATGTCCATTTGATGCACAAAAAGCTTATAGATTGAAGCCAAAGTAAATAAAACTTGAATAGAAAAAATTTCTAATCATAAAAGCTAAAAAAAAGTTAGCATTTTATTTTTGTGTTAAACCTTTTGCAACTAAATGAGTTTTGTATTTATCAATAGAATCATTAGGATTTAGTTTTCTTTTAAAAATACATTTAAAAACAATAGGTTTTGCTCTTAACGATAAGTCAACAAAATATTTTATTTAATAAAATAGAATCAATTTCAACTTTTATGGCTTTTTTTCCATAGTGGTGCATTAACTAAAAAGATAGCATCAAAGTAAATCACAAGATCATTATTGATCAAATAAGTATAAGAATTATTTCTGAAAAAAGTTTCCTTCCTTGGTCTCTTACTCATTTTTAACTTCTCAATAGAAATCTTATTAATATTTTTATCAACACGTGTATAAGAAATTTTTGCAAAGAGTGAAAAAGTGTGTTCAAAGTATTCAATATTCTTTATCTAAATAATAATGTTGCAATCT
This sequence comes from Sindora glabra, assembly GCA_020226215.1. Taxonomy (NCBI): domain Eukaryota; kingdom Viridiplantae; phylum Streptophyta; class Magnoliopsida; order Fabales; family Fabaceae; genus Sindora; species Sindora glabra. The sequence continues at coordinate 81,499,696 of CM035230.1, forward strand.
AAAACATCACTTTTAATCACAAGAAATACATATGCAACACAATTCTCAGCATAACCAATGAACATGTAATTAGAAGTTTTAAATCCTAATTTTTTTCTTAAAATCAAGCAAAATAATCTTAAGAAGACATCCCTACACTTTTAAATACTTTAAATTACGTGCATAAACCTTCCATAATTTATAAGGTGTCTTACTAGTTTTCTTTTGTGGAATTCTATTTTGTAAATAACATGTAGATAATATGGCTTTACCCCCATAGATTATTAAATGCAAAAGAACTAACAAGCATTACATTCATCATTTCTTTCGAAGTTTTATTCTTATGTTCAACTACTCCATTAGACTTAGGCAAATAAGAAGGAGTAATTTCATGAATTATTCCTTTCTTCTCATAGAAATCATTAAAAAGCACATATATGCCACCTCTATTTGATTTGACCTACTTAATTTTTCTATTTAATTAATTTTTCACTTTAGATTTATATAACAAAAACATGTCAAAAGCCTTATTCTTAGTTCTAAGCAAACAAATTTTAGTAAAACTAAAAGAATCATCAATAAAAGAAACATAATATTTTACCACTTTTAGTCATAGTTTGTTTTAAATCTCTTGAGTCTATATAGATTAAATTCAATAAACTAGTTTCTCTATTTACCAAAGTAAACCTTTTTAGTTGATTTAGATTTTGCACATGTCTCACACTTATTTATGTAAGTTGAATTAATGCCAAAAATTAATCTTAATGATTACATTTTATTAACATAATTGATATTGAAATGTCCTAATATAGCATGCCACATATCAAACAAATCAATCAAGTATGCAAAAAAAATGCATTTTTATTCATAATATCAAGAATATTAAGTACAAATAATCCATGATTATAGTGTCCATAAATACGTCATTCTTTATCATTACAATCTTATCATATTCAAATAATAGCTTAACTTTAGCTTTGCTTAATAGGGCCATGTAAATTAAATTTTCCCTTACATTAGAAGCCTGCAACAATTCACTTGATTCCAAGGTCTTACTAAACGTTAATTTCAAAAGCACTTTGCCTTTACCATGAACTTTTGCAATTTAGGAATCCTCAAAGCAGATTACTTCTTTTTTTTTCCTAATGGTGTATAGAAAGTGAAAGATTCTTTGTTTGCATAAATATGCTTTATGGCACCCAAGTTTACTAACCATTCTTCGATATTAGTTGCTAAATTCACTTGAGATATGATCGTGTCAATAATATCATTCCTTAAACCAAATTTCCATTTAGTTAGGGAAGCTTACCATTTCTTGTTTTTTTTCTATAATGGAATGAATGATAACTTGGTTTATCACACACATAACAAAACCCTTTTCTTTTTCTGAAAGCTAATTTTAGTAGCTTGAAGTTTATAATCATGAAATTCATTTAAACTTTTATTATAGAAATATTTACCTTATATCAAGTTTGCCTTTAATGCCATTTCTTTTGATGCAACTACTAACATCTCCTTTTGGTTAGCATCTTCTATTATGATGTGAGTGATAAGATTAGCCAAAGACAATTATTTGTGCTTATGTTTCAATTATTGCTTATTGTCATTCTAGAATTTGACAAAATTTTTATCAAAAGGCCAAGGTCAAACTCCTTTTACAGGTTGATATTTTTAGCTTTAAGATCTTTCAAAAAATTATGGTATTCATTAATTTGTGTTTTAATATTTTTCCATTTTATTGGCATGAACTTAAAATTTTTGTACTTTAGGTTCAAAATTCTCTGTAAGTTTAAAATTAAGAAGTGATACCACTCCATGCATATCTCGAACAAAGAAAATTCTTTCCTACCACCATTTGAAATTTTTAACACTAAAGACTTCAATCTTTGATATATTTGGAAAAGGATTTGCATATGTTATGGTTAACGCAAGCAAAATAACATCACAAGCTATAGAAGAAATAACAATAACAAAGGTAGTGAGGCAAAGAGGAATAATGGTAGTAGAGTCAACACCATTGACAATAGTAGAATTAATTTTCATAATAGTAGTATATTAGTATTAGTCATGGTATTGTTAGCAATAATTAGGGCTATAATGATATCTTATTGCTTTCATGACTGTTCATTCCCCCTCACTTTCTTGTGGGTGATTAGGCATATGCATAAGTATGAGTAGTTATTTCTACCTAATGTTAATGGCAAAGAGTTTAAGTATATTTTACTGTGAAAGAAGAGACTAAATGATATGATAAAAAAGATAAATGAATGATAAGTTTATTAAGTATATCACCCTTTTGTGTTTCTCTTTTTTTTCATTCACCGCACTATGCAACTTTAACTTTATTTCTACCTACAAAAGGCGTCAAACATTGAGGCTAACCCTAATTGCCCTTTCAAATCTTCCTAAAGGTGAAGGAAATATAAAATATAGCTAAGATTGTTGAATATGAGAACAATCATAGTAGTAAAAATGGTGAATAAATGAAACTAAGGTGTGATAAGATCACTTTCCTCAAGGATATTTCCAACCTAATGGTCAGTTTCCTTTAGGATTCAACAAGCCATCCCTTAAAGTATTTAACAGGAAGCAAGATTAGCAGTAATATTAATTAACCTAGAAAAATTCAAAAAGAAAGGAGGAATAAAGATGTTTTGTGATACTTTTCTTTTGGTAAGTAGCAAACTTAATTTTTTTAAAAAAAATAATGATAACATTAGAGTTGCTAAGTATCAAAGAAAAAGTAGGAAAAATTTTAGGAAAGTTATCATTATGGGTGAGGATTTGTAGAAAGTGATAAGTGATGATAAATTCAAAACAAACTCCTAAAAAATAGGCAAAATTGTCTTACATATTTCACAACACTATGAGGAGTAAGAAGTTCTACCTTCTTTATTTTGATAGTTATGTTTCATTTGAAATTAATTTTTCTAAAATTGAATTCATTTCATTTTAATAGGAATTATTCCAATTTATTTATAAATAAATTTTATTATTAAAAAATTATGTCAAAAATAATGATTTTAATACATTTATAAATGACTTCTTTGGTTTGAAACATATTAAAAAATGCATGTAATTCATTTAAAAAAATTTATAGTATCATGGTAAATTCAATAATATTAAGAAGAAGGTCAAATTTCTTATCTAACATGTATTTTAGGCCAAATGAAATGGATTGTAATGATTGTAATAATATAAATGTAATGTAATTGAAATAGAAATTATAAATGAATTGAAATGAAAATTTTCTACTTAAATCCAAACATTATTTAAAAAAAGTTCATTTAGTAATGAAATCAAATTTATTTTTAGTCATTTCAAATAGAAATTTAGTGCCAACCAAACAACTCTCATATATTCTACTTTTTATGAAATTGTGCTTTCTATTTGATTTTCTGTCAACTAAATGATCTCTTATATTGACACAATCTACATAATTAAAATAAAAATATAATTATTTAAAATTTAATTAATTATATTTTATAATAATATATATTTATTTATTATTTACTTATATCAAACTAGTGGACCTAAACCAAATATGTAATGATGCATAGATTTTTTTTAATTCCCTTCAGCTTTATGGAAAAGTAACAACCTTTAAAAACAATATAATATTAGAAAAAAGAAATAGATTAAGGTTTACATAATATGGATATAGGCTATTAGTTAACCAAAAGTAGTGGGATAATTTTTTTTAAAAAAAAGAGAAGTTATAAGTTATTTGATAAAATTTGTCAATAAATTTTTCTTTATTAAATTAGTGCACTAAATACCTCTTCTAACTTATTTACCAAATCAATAAGTTATAAGTCAATTCTTTTATACATGAATTATACTACATTAAGTTATTTAAAATAATTTTGTAAACATCAAGTTACTTATAAGTTTTGAATTTAATGTAACTATTATAGTTACAGTTACTGCATCTATTTGTTTAAATGTGTGACTCCTTTATATTTTCAGAAGTCTCACGCTAATCAAAGATTAGAATAATAATTGAGCATGAGATCTATAAAAATGTAACAATCCACACATTTGAACAATTAGATATAACAATTGCAATTGGAATTTTTTGCACTTAATCCAAACTCATTAATAGTTTAGTATTTAAAAAATTATTTTAAATACTTTATTAGAATTTTTTATAATTCTAGTTTAAGCTTAAAATAGATCAAGTCAAGCATATAAGGTTAATTTAAAAATACAATATCTAAGCTAACCTGCTAACTTATATAGATAGACGTGTTAATTATTATTGATTATTCTTCAAAAATATTATTAGTAGCTATAATATTAGAAAAATAAATGAATATTATAATAATAACTATAAATTAATCTTTCAAATAATCACAATATACTCCTATTTATCCCCCCAAAAAAAACCAAAATACAACGTGATATAGGCTAAAATTTTGAGAAAGATACATATATTAGAGTTCTTTCATATATTTTTGAAATATAATTTCTTAAATATAACATTTACGGTGAGAGACATGTTAATAGTTGCAAACTAATAATTAATAAGTCTAATTAATTGGTCTAATCTATTGAATCAACATCCATTTGTTTAGATATAATGTGTTGATGAGTTTGAATATAATTGTCATTTTTACTTTCTTACTACAAATAGTAGAATTGTACATATATTTTTTTCAATGCGGAAAAGAGTGTCAATGTTACTACTATTTCTCTCTAAATTTTTTGTCCACCCCTTTTGCTAAGTCTTGAAAATGAATATTTTGTTAAAAAAATATTTCTTGATAAGAAATATTATTTAAAAATTTACGGACCACACTTAAGGCACAATTTTAAAAGTATCTTCCATGAATGCTGTAGGTAAGGCCCCTACTCGCAAGAATATAAAGTAAACTTTTGATCATTGTTTAAGATAGAATTCGAGCTTTGCCCTTGCACGTTCTCTCAAGGAGTGGCCTATCCCTGTCATATAATAGACACTCTGATTTTGACAAATTCAAGGGAGAAAAGTTTTCATTTTTATTGTGAACTAAGATCGTTTTTTTTTTTTTAATTTTATTTTACTCCTGCAACTGAGGATAAAGGTCGCCCACTACCCTAAAGTTTTATTTTGGAGTTATACACGTGTCTCAAGTTAATGAATATTTTTGTTGCCGTCTAATTTTGGTTGAAATTTCATATGTTTGAACATCGTATGTGATTTATTTATATTCTTGTCAGAACATATGTAGATTTCAGTTTTGTGGTATCAATCCTCGCAAGTAGTAAGGACATGATTCTTGACTGATATTTAAATATTATAATAATTTCTTTTATAAGGTCCCGTTGATGGAACAAATTAACTTACAAATTGTTTGATATTATAAAATCTTGAATCTTATTTGGGATCGCATTTCTCTACTGTTTAAATATTTTATATCTTTGACTTTGGCCGTCTTTCTTTTTTATTTTCTTTGGATGTGCTTTAATTATATTTTCACTTAAAGATAAATTATTCAAGCTTATGCTTAAGAATTTTATGGAGAAAATATTTGGCAATCTACCGTCAACAAGATTAAATTTATGAAAATTAAACTTGTAATATGCTTTCATTTTGACTTGGGATGTCTTGAATTCTTTGAATTTTGTTGGGGGGGGGATTATTCTGTACCTTTGTTAATTAATAGAAATTCCTACAAGAGAGTTCGGTTGCATGATTAAAGAAGTACATGATAGAGAGGTCTTGAAGTTAGACATGTTCCATTTTTAGGTGGGAATCGGATGCCACCCCTACTTGAGAATCCCTTATCAGACAGATAATCTCCGAATAAATGCTCTGATTTTCATCCAATTATGGCCCAACATCCTGGGCCAAAAGCAAGCCCAACTGTGACATCTCAGGTTGGAGAGATGGTGTCTCTCTGCTAGTGCCGTTTATGTCAACTTGCGTCCGTCGGGGTGCATTGGCATTTATTTAACATGTCTTATTTTCAATTATTATTGGTAAACGGATGACTGTTTCATTGCCCCTAGCTTTGCTATCCTCCATATGAAATCTCTTTGATGAACGATCTTCCTGTGGGGACCAAAAAAAGTAAAATAAAGTCCGTCAATTTACTCTGTAATACAATACAGAGGACTAGATAGTCAAATGTACGTAAGATTTACCAACCTAACTTATGACCACTCGTGCAATATTCGATGCCTCCATACATCTCTAAATTTACCTATTTATCTCATCCTCCTATTTAATGTCAACCGTAACTTTTTTATTACCATTTTTTATCAAATAAGGAAACTGACAACCGTTACTGTAAACTTGTCTAATAGACGTGCAATTTCCGTGCCTAGCGAGTCGGTAGAAGATAAAGAGATTTCTACCCTTTCTGATTCAAAATTTTTCCAAGGAAAATGTTTATAACTTTGTTAAATTTAAGGGAGACCATATGGCCACTTCTATGCAAGTCTATGGACTATGGCAGCTTGATTTCCATTATTCCAAGGATTAACAAGCTCAAGTGGCCCTTGATAAATGCCAACTGAGTCACAGACAGTGAAATTTTAAAACAAAGGACAAATACAGTAATAGAAAACAACATAGATTTGAATATTCGGAAGAGAGCGTAAGAAAGCCCACCAGCCGTCAAATGCAAGGGACCCATCGCCCCAGACAAGGATGACGTGACTAACGACTAACCGCAATTCAATAACGGTATTGGTGCACGCGTCAATCCATTGCATTATTCTTGTCTACATTATTATGAGATGGTGATCAAGAAATAAAATTAAAAAAAAAAATAGAGATATTATAATGACAAAACCGTATTTTCTGCCATTTGATTGATTGGTTTAGTGTCGTCATGCACGCTAATCACGAGGACTAGCCATCTTTTTAGTTATGGTGCCTGTGGAAGGGATGGAAGATGGGAAGAAAAACAACTAGATGCATTTTCACAAGAGAACTGCTACTTTTCAAAAAGATGTCTGCTGATTTGTTCATACTTCCAATTCTAAACTCTACTAACTTTATTACCATTAACATATTTATATTATATTTGTAACGGCGACATACCGCTCATCGTAAAATCAAAATGGCATATATATATATATATATATATATATATATGTGCCCGGAAAACGAAAGAAACTAGGGAATACGAGTGGTGGACGTACATTAGGCCAAACCGGCATGGTATCACGTCACAAATTTACCAAACTGGCTCCGTCTCTTGGTGCTTTGCCTGTTCCACCGTAGGGAATTAAGCTTTATGCTTACCCTTCTACGCTCTGGCTCTGGCTGCGTCGTTGCCGGATCTTGGTTGCCGCAGAAGCTCTATCAATGTCTCTGCCTGTTGGAATGTTGAGATATAATAAGCCAGAGATGATATGACATTAGAAATCATTTTTATGGTCAGAATACATCATTTGTAAATTGCAATTATAAACATGCCATGTCCGTTGTATAACTGATAAAAAATGAAACCAATGATCTTTTCGTTAATACTTAGAAATATCCAACGACGACTCTGCGCGGAAACTGAGGTGGCAGTACATGTTCTTCCCACTCCATGCTCTGCCACGTCAGTATCGGACACAGACGGCTGGGAATTACGACCGGGGTGTGCATAATGTCTGACCTTTTGCTTGGCGCGATTGGTGCCGGATTGCGACAAAGCAACCAAGCCAGAAATTGCTCCTTCGCGACCAACCATCGTACGATACCCGGCGCTGTCCTCACAAATCTGTAACAGTATCTCCACCGCTATTTCCTTCAGTTTCTGCGTCCCCACCTCCATGATTTCCACCAACACCGGTATCCCTCCTTCCTCCACCAATGCTGTCCTGGCCTCCGGTACCGATACCAGAACGCTCACCACGTACGCTGACTTATCCACCATTTTCGATTCAAAATCAGCCATGAACTCCACCAACGGCCTCATAATCCCCGCTTGAACGGCCCTTAACTTGTTCTCCTTCAAAGAACACAGCGAGTACAACGCAGTAGAGGCGTCCTTCTTCCCGCGGAATCCGCCATTTTCTAGAAGCCTCACTAGAAGAGTTATGGCTCCTGACCTTCCAATTGCCTTCTTGTTCTCTTCTATTTGCGAAAGACGAAGCAAAGCACAAGCCGCATTCTCCTTACCCGTTGATGTCCCTGTCTTTAGAGCTCGAACCAGAGGCTTAATCGCTCCCGATGAAGATATGAGCTCTTTGTTCTCGTCGCACAGCGAAAGATTCAAAATCGCTGTGACACCGTATTCCTGAAGCTGAAGGTCCGGGGAAGAAATAAGGGAAATTAAGGGCTTAACTGCGCCAGCTTCAGCGATTTTAAGGCGATTTTCTGCTTTGTTCTTGGCCAGTAGTCGGATCTCCATGGCGGCTTGTTTTTGGTCGTCAATTGAGGATGATTCTAGATCAGAGACCAGCTGACTAATGAAATCATCGGAATTATCTGAAGCACAAGGAATGAGAAGGCGAGAACTTTGTGAAGAAGCCGTGGCGAATTCACCAGATCTGTCACTGTTGCAGTCGCTGAAAGCAGAAGAGGAGACATCGGTAATGCTGAAATGGCTGTAACTCCGTCCCATGTAAGTGGAATTGGGTGGATGCTCTGTTCCCATGGCGTAATCTGACCCCAAGCAATTGTATCCGTTTTAGAATCCGATTTGATGATCGGAGTCTGAGAGAAGGGGAAGGGAGAAATGGCTGAGTTGCATAATGGAGAGGGCAAAGGGATCACCTATCTATCCGTACCACAGCCTTGGGAAGTGGTTTGACACGTGCACATAAAGAATATTGACCATAATGTATTCCATTCCGGTAGGCACGTGGCATAAGGATCAATATTTCATACCACTTCTCCTTAATTTGTTTTTAAAGTTTTTCGAAATTAGTACATATAATTCGATAAATTAATCTAATCTTCAAGCAAGGATTAAAAGTGTCTACTAGAATTTCCTGACTAGAGAAAAAATTTTAGTGTGATATTAACGTTAAAAATTTAGTACTATTTTTATAAAATTTTAATAAATATATTAATTTTTTATTAAAATTAGTTGTATAATACATCTCAATATATTTTAGAAAAAAAATTAATTTGATAATAGAATTCAAAAAATTGATATATTTATAAAAAAAATGAAAGTAACATTAAATTTTTAATGCTAATATAATGCTACAAAATTTTCCCGAGCAAGAAATAGTGTTTTTATCATAAGAAGTTAAAGGCTTTCATGCTACAAATTAATAGGTAGAATTGCAATTATTTCTTTTTTTCTTTTGAATCCAATGAGCCAAAGCCCAAAAAGGTTTATAAAAGGAAAAAAACTAATCAATTAGGTACCACTCTAGACATAAAAATCCTCGCCATGTCAGCAAGAACCAAAATCTACAACTTGGTAGAATGAAATGGGAATCTTCTCCTTTCATTCTTTAAAGAAAACCTATAGTTGGTCAATCAGTCAGCATATTTCCCTCACGATATGCGTGATAGATTAAGACAACCCAATCCTTATGCAATAGATTCTTAATAGCAGTAGGATAGCAGGATTTGAGCCTAATAACCTTCCCTGGGATACTGTACACAACAGTATAAGAATCACACTCCAAATCACATTTCTGTAGTTAAGCCATATCTAAACTCACATAAATACCCCAAAGTTCAGCTTTGATAGCAGTGCAAGGACCTATATTTTATACAAATACAAAGATATAATTTTATTTTTTAAAATTAAAATTTTCTACAAACTTTCATTGAAGGTAAGTTCTTTCATATAAGCTAGATATATATATCTATGCTGAAACTAAAACCAATTTTCAAGCATAATATTAATCTATGTTAGGAAAAATATTCCATCTTCATACACACAAGCGTCAAAAATTAAAATCCAAGAGTAATGTAATAAAGTATATAAATAATTTAATGTAAAACAAACCTCAAACTCCAAAGAAAAATTACTTGTAAGAAAATATTCACTATATTATTTAAAATATTATAAAATAATACATGTGAAGTTTTTCAATCATAATTTTATAACTTTTTATTTACCATCCTTATATCTCTCTCAAATATTTATGAGGGTCCGCACATAATATTCATTCGCACTTAGCTCACATCTTTCAGTTAATACAAATATTTATATTCAAAAATACTTATTTGATAAAAAATCACACTCAAACTCAAACACAAATTTAATTTGAATAGAAAAATAATTTGCAATAAAAAGCTATCAATAATTGATAACAACTAGAATTTGGTTCAAACTTAATAATCTTCACCTTGATACAAATTATACCATCTTCATTAGTCTTTATGCTCCACTATTGCCAAACGAGTCCAATCATAGAGTGTTAATCATGAGACTCTTTCATTATTGTAATTTCTTTAAACTACAGCAATCACCTTCCTATCAAACAACTTCCCTCCAATTAAGTATCATAAGTTTTACTAAAGTCTATTTACGGCCTCCTCATTTACAAAAATTTCTCATATTTATAAGAACACCAAACTTGTAAACATTTTCATGAACTAATATAAACTCTTTACTTCTTCATCTTCATCATCAACTATCGTTATTACCACAATTACTATTAATTTCATCCATTGTCTTCATCTCGTACAAGAAATTAAATTAGGTTCTAACTTTTTTGGATTACTACTCTCTCACAGGATTAAATCCACTTTGGTATTAATTGTTGAAAAAAAAATCCTCTCCCGAAGCACACAAGTATCAAGAATTAAAATTAAATAATAGTGCAATAAAGCACGCAAATAATTTAACATGAAAGACTTCAAATTCTAAGAAAAAATCACAAATGTAAAAAATTATTTTATAATCAAAATAATACAGGATAATGAGTATGAAGATTCTTAATCATAATCCTACAACTTTCTAATCACTATCCATGTATCTTTCTCAAACCTCTATGAGTATTCCTACAGAATACTTATTAGTACTCACCTCATATTATGTTCATATCTCAAATTATGGGTCAACATAGATATTCATATCCAAAATACTTATTTAACAAGAAATCACACTCCAATTTTAATACAAAAGCATAAGTTAAATAGACAGACAACTTGCAATAGAAAACAATCAATAATTGTTAATAATTAAAACTTAGGGCCAAACCTAACAACTTGAATGTATATACATGAGAATTTAAACTTAATTTATTGTCAATCTAAATTAATTTTACATTATTTTTCATTGATATATTATTGCGTTGATAAAAATTATTATTACATTCTTACTGTTAATAAAAATTATTAACTTTTCAGTGATATGTTATTTACTTAATTATTGATATAAAAAAATTTTACATTAGAAGCCAAATTTAAATTCCATAGATGATATTATGAATGCGAATGCAGTCATTTTTTTTCCGCCAGTTTATTTACCGTGGCAGACAGGTGCAAATTTGCATTGCTGCTCGGAGCCCTCCGGTGCACAAACAAGCAAATTCTGTGCAGATACGAGCCTGAATTAAGGAGAGTTTCATTAGAACTTTTATGAAAGAATTCAATCTAATTAGTTCTTCACAAATACAGCTGTCAAAACGAATTCAAGGCTTATAAAAAGCGGAGGGAAAAGGTGTCAAAGGAAAGGCATGATGATGTAATTTTCTTTACAATGTAGAGAATGTCGCAACTGAGATTCGATTGCCCGTTTGACATGCTCTCCATTCAAACAAAACTATCATGGGTATGCATAGAACACAAATCATTTGCCCAAAAAGGCAAGTGAAAGGAAAAACTAAAAACAATACATGCAGAGAAAGCCTCTATTCCTTCCATTGGCTGTGCACCTACTCGGCGGGACCCATACATCAGAAATTTTCGGTCTTATATGCCTGGTAAGAAACTTATTAAGATTCATCAGTATTTAATAGCCACCCAACCCAGAGAAATGCTTCTTCGTGGCTTGGTCCTTTCTGTAATGATTGCTCCTTCCCCCTCCCCTTCTTCCTCGTCCTCTGTAATTTGACCTTCTCCCTTCCACCTCTAAGATTTCAGATTGTTTCTCCTGCTCTTCATTAGGTTCAACTGGTTTTCCCCTTTCCTTCCTTCCCCTTCCTCCTGGTTTTCCCAGAACACCTTTCCCTTCCATTTCGGAAACACCAATTTGTTTATCACCACCCTCGTAGGAATCTGTCAGCTTCTTCACAGCACCAAGAGGAAAGTTGCCACCACGTCCGAGGCCATATATTAGTTCTCCTTGAGCTTGTGTAACTAATGAAGCTTCATCAGAATTAGCAACTGCCACCGCCCCTGCCACTTTATAACTGTAATTCTTACCATCCTTTACATAATACTGTGGCTTTTTCCTAGAACCCCATTTTGAATTAGCAACATTTTGAGGAGGGTGACCAGTTTCTGTTGTTCCCACTTTTCCCAAATTTTCATTCACTTTATCATCCAGTATTTCATTTTCCTCTATTCCAGAGTCTGCAACACTTAGCCCTAAGTCATCGAAAGAGTCATCGTATTCATCTTCATATTCATATTGTGAAACGAGGGCTGCAGTTCTTGAGGTATCTCTTTCATCCTTCTTATCCAGAATATTGAGATCAGAAGAGTCAGCTTTAGATTTCCTAACAAATTTTCCTAGTGAAGCTGAGGACGAAATCAAGGGACCCTCTGTCTGTTGCTTCCCATTAACAATGACCGCATTATTTGAAGATGCTGACACAGAATCATATAGTTTACCTTTTCCTTTGTCATTCCTGCTCACAGAGGTAGCCTTCATTGGTGGCACTGTCTCGAGCGAAGTGTCCAAGCATTGCAGGTCTTCATGGAGGGTTCCCTCTAAAATTCTTTGAATTACCTCTTCTGGGTTCTGGTCATAGACTTCAAGGCAAGCAGCTAAAAACCCTTTACCATAATCAGGGAAAAGATCCCTTATTTGACTAATTTTGGACTCTACAATAGCAGCATCTTCATCCATCCGTGATGTATTGCCCATCGCAGGGGTAATGGTGGGAGGTGGTTCCTTGTGAATCTCCTTTGGAGAACTAATAATCCCAGATATATACTGGAACTGTTCATCATCAATAATTATCCATCCTGAGTAAGAACAACTACATTAGAAAACGGGTCAAGGCATTATGCTACCTACCATTATTGATGAAACCCCATACCAACAATTCAATAAATGGAACTTAATTTTATTAATGGGTAGAGTGACCTAATTCCTCTGTATATTTTGAAAGAAGAGGATAACATATTAAGCCACCTCAAATCTTTGCTGAATCTGTGGATCATGCTATTACCAAAAGCCATGTAAGCCACTAATCTCAAGATCTATGCAAGAACTACTGTGAATCTAATTTCCAAAAATGAAAAATGAATGAAAATGATTTAAACTTATCGTGTAACAAGCATTTACCACAATCTCGCAATTTCTCAATCCTTCTTAATATATTTCGATTCTGTTCAATGTGTTGTAGAAATGTTTCCTTCAGGTGACTTTCCAGAAAATTTACTGAAACAGCATTGACTTCTCTGAAAGTTTGAACTAGAATATCAGCTCTGATAACTGGGTCCTCTACATTGGCAGGAAACATCTTTGTGGCACTGGGTACTTGAAAGCATTCTCTAAACACTTCATCACTTAGATAGCAAATGTGCAATAATTGCCAGCCAAGCTTCACTAATCTCGTTCTTAACATCTTCAGACTCACAACAACATTACAAAATCCTTCATCTTGTCTGCCAGCTAAAATAACATGGAACCCCTTTTGCAAGGATGGAAGCAGTGCATCATGCAATTTGGCAAGGAGGTTTATAAGTTCTTCACTTCCATAACTGCAAAAACTGCAGACCAGAAAACTTGATAATTTACTAAAAAAAGTTTCAACACTGACTACTGATTTTTTCCAATAAAATGCTCAACAAAACCAGATAGAAGATTGGACAAGGCATGTAAAAATTGTCTCATGTGAACATGTGATAGACAGCAATATTAAGCATCTTTCAGAAAAAGTGCACAAATACCATATAAACATCTCCTGCATTGAATGTTGACTCAATCAGGCCAATATATCAGACTCAAACAACAACTCTGCTATACTAACAGATATCTAGCATATAAAATTTGTCATTCAGTCTTGCAAATGTTAAAAGCCAAGCACTTAAATGGTAAAAGATACCTCATTTCAGCAGGGCAAGAAAAGAATATAGCAGCTGGTTTGTATGCACTAACAAAAGCATCCATTGATACAACAGCATCATTTATAAAATCCATGACCTATCACAAGAACAAGATTCAGTCTTATGTTGACATTTAGCAACGTGAGTACACTAATTGGGATTTAATCAAATTATGAAATAAATTCGTATCATATGCTTCAAAAGAAAAATTAAGGGGGACTGACTGATAGATGATTCCATGGAAAGCCCTTGGGTATAGCACAATTCCACCTATGGTTGTCATCTTTAGATGGGCAGGAGTTAAGAATACTGAAGTTATCATTAAAGACCTGAGCAGAAGGGTGCAATGGTGGGGTTGTGCATGCAAGATAGTTAATATACTATCGTCATATGCTAAACTGCCACCGCATAGTTAAGGTTTCCAGGAATTACAAGTCTATGCTCCTGTGATTGTTTTAGAGCTTTGCCTGATTTGAGATATTCGACATTGAAGGGGGAAAACAGATAGTTGGGGATTGTACCTAACTGGAAAGGATATTCTGGTTATGGAATAGCAAAACTTAGATGCTGAAGAAAAGTTTCGTCAGAGTTTTCATAACTCAGATGTATAGTTTCTAGTTTTATCTACCTTCAATTTTCCTCCTTTTTTTTTTTTTTTTTTTGGGGGGGGGGGGGGGGGTTTAAATCTAGTCTACTTAACACTTTCTTTTATTTTATGCTCAAAAAGGGTGTCTTTTGAATTTGAGTTTTGCGCCTGTCGTGCACACAAATTTCACTTAACTTTCTTCATTGAAAGTACCAAGGAAATATATCACCCATGTCATAGGTATTTCAAAGCTTTCATACACAAAATTTGATGTTTATCATCACATAAAAGAAAAACTATATATGATTTTGCAGCCCTGCAGGAGAAGGGTAGTTCAAAAAGAAAATAGTAATTTACCTCCAGCAGATTAGCTTGAAGCTGAGCAGCATTGTGATCGTCAGGTTTTCCAGAAGAAAATAAGACCTGTATATAATCCACAAAAAGATACATTAGTCAAAAAATTAATGCATAAGTCAGAATAAACAGTATTCAACTATAGTAAACATCATATTCAAAAAAGAAGAGAAAATTATTCAGACCATAACTTAAAAGGAAGTAATGTTATTGACATAGCAATCAAAAGTCAATTCTGGATGAAGATTTGAATAATGCTGAAACACCCCACTGTTGATTTTACACATCAATTTTCCTCAGCGATTACCAACCTACAAAATGTAGAATCACTAATGATGCGGTGGCACCCAATGCTATCCTAGGTGCTTTATTCCCCTCATATCATGAGTTCAAATTGTCGACTTTGCGTATATGCATTAAATGGGTTACCACTTTTATAATTACAAAAAAAATGTAGAATCACCACTGACCAAGGCCATGCAATAGCCCTTAGTGCATCAACTATTTATATCTTGGTTTACCAATTTGAAACATTGAGATGTATATTACTATATAACATATCACACTTATGCTTTGCCAATTTACAACAACATCCAAGTCTTTTCTCATTAGATGAGGTAGCTTTGTACTTTTTTTTTTTTTTTTTTTTTTGGGGGGGGGGGGGAGAGCAAATTACATTCATCTCTCTTAAGTTTTAGTCTACTTACACTCACACCCTTCTATTATCAAAAATATACACCCACCTCCCTTATTTTTCTGTAGGGAGGAGAAGGGAGGTGACTATATGAAAAGGGGAGGTTAATGTAATATGCACAAAAAAGGGAACAAAAATAAGATACCTCCAATGATGAACTGCAACGTTCATGCATTGTGTGGACAATTCCTAGGAAATGAGATATGACTGCAGAAAGATTATCATGGATCCAAGGCTGAGCAGTCAATGCATTTTGTACCTGAAAAGTGTAAATTAATAAGAGAGACAGAGTGAAGGAAAAGAAAAACTAGGCATCACAAGTTAAAGGAGCAAAAGTATTCTAGTCGGCATAATGATGGCTGGGTAAACATGATATATTCCCAGATTGAAATAACTACACAACAACAAAGCCGGTTCCCTTTGAAGGAACTATCTGCACAGAATGTGCACATGGGAGTCATGCACACAAAAATTGATCAACACCCTCCAATGTCAAACACAAACCTCCACTTCCCATAAAATACTTCTTGTTAAATACATCTATAAAATATAATGGTACCTAAAGCAATATAGAATAGATTCAGGATACATACTGCATTAAAGAGATGCAAAACTATTAAAGCAGAGTTGATTAAATTCTTATCTTACCAGCAATCTGGTCAACTCTTCATTTTCATGACCGTATATGGCACATATATCTAATAGAGTTACCAAGTCAAGCAACCGCTTCTCCTGCAAAAGAACTACATGCAGAATTAGTGAACAACAGCGAACCAGAAACAATATAGAAAAGTCTGGAGTGATTTCCCTACAGGACAGAAGCCTACTTGTGGAAATAATTATCCTAATAATTTATGTGTTATTACATAAAAAAAGAATAATAATTAAAAGAAAAAAAAAAAGACAAACAACAACAACATCTAACACAGTTTTCTAAGAATCTATTGCCACCATTAGTATGAATGTTAAGTTTTCTATTAACCATGTATGCAAATGGCTTATAGACCCAAGGTTTATAGGAAATGAACACAGACTTGATTTTATTTCACCAAAAATCTTTTTATGCTACATTCTTACTTTTTCTTAATATCAACTGAAGCTTCTAATGCTATATTAGAATTGATATAAAGGATTAAAAAAAAAGCTCAAGACAAAACTATCTAGTAGTTAATCCTACACAATTCATGACATTATTTTTTCTTTGGCTAAATTGAATTCCATTTTCCACAAAGGTGCAAACTAGAAAAGATGAGAGAAAACCCACCTTCATGATCTTTCAAACTTAGGCTATCAGTAGCCCGGGCACCGGGATCTTTATTGGAAGATCTACCAAACATATATTCTATATTAATGAATATAACAGTGAAACTTAAGAAGACCGAATAAAAGAAACGACAAGAACAGTCAAACTTAATGGAAACTTACATGCGATACAATAGCATAAACACACGTCGGCTTAGTTCGAGCTCCCCAACAATAACCCCAGCAACTATTCCTTTTGCCCCTCGATGAGGGAAGTCATACCATCTGCTCCTAAATTGCAAGAAGCTGTCCAGAAACCCATGCAAGGATGTGTCGCTAGCAACTGAAAATACAACAAGTAACAAAACAGCCGAGAATCAATTGATAAAATATGAGCTGGGAAACGACTCTGGATAGTACGTCAGTGACGGCATGGAGGAGGATGCCAGCCTCACAACCATCCAGTTGGCCACCATCAGAGTATTTCCTAGATAAGATAAGTGCTTTACTAATCAAGATGTAACAAAATATAAATAAATAAAGAGTTAGACTTATTATTTTCTTGTGCTATTCCACTAATGTCTAACATAAAAAATGAATTAAAAAAATCAGCTTTTGCCTATAATTGCTTAACAATCGACCTTTTCTCCATGTTTCTGAACAATCCAACGCCCTAAACAAGTCTACATGTAATTAGTAAGAACTATGGAAAATTTCTACCTGAGATTACAGTCTGATTAAATGTAAATTATATGTTACTCCACTCCAGGCCTAGATTTCCATTTTTTCTACTTTGCCAGTACAATATCTCCTCCAGGGTTTCACTGAGAGTATGATTCCAATTAATTTGTCTTTTGCTTAGCGTTTTGTTTTTGCCAAATCCTCTGTCTCTGTACATATTTCACTACCGAAAACATTTGTATAAAAAAAGTCATGATTACATTTAAACTAATACCTTCTCTCCAGAATTGCCTGGGATTCAGCTTGAGCAACCGAGATAATTCCCTATTCAAATGATCGACAACTCTCTGCGATTCCACAGCATCCAGACCTCCTTCCTCGGCGCCAAGCCCAGCTGCAACAGCCTCATCCTGAGGCAAGTAATTTACGAAATTGCCACACTGAGTTCTGTTTGACACCGACTCTCCATTATCCCCCTTGAGAATCCTACTCGTCGTAGATGATGACACAGAAACATTACTCCCAACCGGAGCATCGGATTGTCTAAGGGAATTTGAGAGAGTTGAGTTCGAATTTGATCGTTTAGGATTAAAGTTCGAGTTTTTGGGGACAAATTTCTTCTGGGCTTTGACGAAACCCTTGTTACCATCTTGCCTACCCTGACTATAGCGGTTTGACATGGTATGTGAAACAGAAGCCAATAGGAAGCACAAAAAGCACAAAAATCCTATTTTAACCACAGATTGCGTCAGAGTTGGAAGTCGGAATTAAGCCGATGCTAGAGATAAAAGTTAGTGGAAGCCGCAACAAGGGGCGGATGCTGTAATCTGGCATTAGACAGATCAAAAAGTTTGATACACAACGAAAGCCACTCTTATCAGAGCCAGGTTTCGATCCTGGGACCTGTGGGTTATGGGCCCACCACGCTTCCGCTGCGCCACTCTGATGTTGGAATGGCTTTTGGAATATTTTTTATAAGTATTGAATCTTGCTCAGATTGTGAATCAGCTTTTATAAACACTTTTTTTTTTTAACCTTTAATTTAAAGTGCATATCACCTACTGATCGAAATGATTATACCAATTTTAGAGAATGATATTTCTTCTGATAGTTATATTATTACCCTTTTTCAATGTGAAAAAATGTTAAGCCTGTTAAAACTCTTTTTTTACACATTCTTTATTAAATTTTAAAAATACCAAAAGCTAATAATCAATATTTTCCTTTATATTAGCTTTCACCTTTTATCAATAACGAGATCATCAAAATATTTAAACGTATCTAATTGACACCATCTTCCACTCATTATTGTCATGGTGCTAATTCATGGGATAATTTGGGTTTGATCACAAATAGGAGGGGGTAAAATATAAATAACTCTTAAACTAAGACTTGTAATATGTAACTCCTAAAATTTTAAATCATACAAAAAATTTCACATTTTTATAAAAATTATAAAATATTAAAATGTCAGTTAAAAGAAAATAAAAAATAAAAAATACATAAACCACTTATAATTTTTTTAACTATTTTTAGTGTAAATTTCAACTAGTTTGTAAATGGATTTTCTTTTGAAATAAATTTCTAATAATTGAGGTTGAATTTAATTCCTAGTGTGGTATCGCATTTGATCACCCATATCTTAAGTTCAATTTTCTTAGGCGATTTGTAATATTATTGTAAATCCTCAATAAGATTTATGGCATGTCTTCCACTTCAACTTAAAGGCAAGCAATCTGCTCTATTCCTAAATTTCTATTAGAAAAATAATAATTGAGATTAAATTTTGAATGTATTTAGAATAATTAAATAGAAACATTTCTAGTAAATTGTTGCTAAATCCCGCTTGATTGTATTTCAAGAGATAACAATTCTATTTTATACAATAAATAAATTAATTTATAACTTATTAACTTAATTAATAAGGTATAAGCTTATTTGTAGAAGTATTTTTTATACTAACTTATTAAGAAAAATAAACTCTAATTTAATAAGTTAAGTTGAGTAACTTATAATTTATAAATTACAATCTTTTTATTTTTTTAAATCTATCTGTATTTTTTAATTAATTTACAACTCATGCTCTTCATAATGTAAATCTAAATTTTTTTATAATGTAATTTCATTTAGACTACACCCTTGACAAAAATAAATAAATAGGTAAATAAATAAATATATAATATAATAAAATATAATTAATTATATTTTGAGTATTTATATTTTTTTATAAATAATAATAAAATAAAATTATATAAGTATATAAGTTCATAAAATAAAATTAATTAAATATTATATATTATACTTTTATTTTAAATTTCTTAATTGTATTAATATAATTTGATCTTTAGATAAATATGAATTATTTTAAATTATATTTCTATTTCTATCCTTTTATATCATTTTACAAGTTCAACTAATATAGTAAGTAATTTTGTAAAATATTTCTTATTCAATCAGCTAATTTATCAATTATTAGTTATCTTAGTAATTATTTGCGAGAAATAGTCAAGGAGTATTTTTTTATTATTTTTTTATCTTATTGTAAAAAAAATGGTTAAAAAGAGCTGCTAGTAACACATCTCTCATTTTTTTTAAGAAAAATCAAAATTTTAACTTTTTTAATTTTCTCAAAGCCATCTAAAAATCATTTGTAGGAATTGAAATTTCCAAAGCTCTTTATAAATATTTTGCCTCAAGTAGAATGTCAAGTAAGAATTAAGTCAAGTGTTTTTGCGTTCAAATTATAATGTTTTTGAGGCTTATGGATTGAGGCCAAAGTAATAAACTAAATTAATAATGATTGTTAATCATAAAATAATTAAGTGAATCTTTCACTTAATTTTAAAGACTTTTCTTCCTATAATATTATAAACTCTAATTTAAAACATTGTGTATATTGAATATTGTGACTTTTATTATAATTATATATGTAATAAAAAAATATAAGTATATTAATAATAATGACATCGTACACGTTGTAATATTTTTTTCCAAATTAAATTTCCATTGTTTTTCAAATTTGCCGAGAGTTATTTCTTGAAAATTTTTGTTGTGTTTGATACAATCGAATAAAACTACTATCTTATAATTATATTTGATAATATTTGATATGGTCAAGAATAGAATAAATATTTTATTATATAATTATATTTATTTCTACAAATAATGTAATAATGAAATAAAAAAATAAATCAATAATTATAACTTTAAAAATAAAAAATACAAAATTAAAATCATATTTATATGAACAATGCTATTATCATTTTTTATTTATAACTAAATATATGTAAAATTTATAGTTGAACATATATATTAAATAGTAAAATAATAATATATGTTAAATAAAAATATATATGATATAATCAATAATTAAAAATACTATATTTTAAATTTAATTATAAAAATTATAATTGACACAATATTTTTTAAAATAAAAGCATAAAAATTTAATTTATCAAATTTTAATGTTAAATAATTTTTATAAAGAATAAAAAAAAATTATTTTAAATTTTATTATTAAAAATATTATTCCCAAAATATTTGAATAAAAAATTAAAAATATTATTTTATTATTTATTAACAAAAAATAATGTTATAATATATAAAAATATGAGGGATAAAAGTGTCAAAAATTAATTTTATAAATGATTATATAACTCCATCACTTTTGGTCTTTCGTTATAAAATGGAAGTTCCATTGTTTAATAAAAATGGACATTCTTATTCTAACGTGCCAGCAAATAAATTTTTATTTCTTTTCATTTCATTATTCTGAACATATTATTATAGACAAAGTTAATGTTCTCACTTTCAAAATATAACTTACTATTGCCGCAACTATCTCTTCAAAATCATACAACCTACCGTCAAAATCACTTCCACTTTACCAACAATCCATTTATATTGGTGAGGGTGTGCAATAAATAATTTTTTACGGATTGATTAAATCAATCGGTGATTTTAAGTATTTAGTATACAATTCATTCAATTAATGTATTAATCTTCAATCAATTAATTTGAAAAAAAATAAAAAATTCATCATTTTTAAAGTTAAAATTGGCTTTATATTATATATTAATAATGGTAATAATAAGTATCTTAACTCAGCATTTTATTTTATTTCATTAAAAGCACTAATAAGAGGCATTGAATTGTATACTCTTACCATGTAATATCTAATATTCAATCACAACGCCGCTATATATCTTTGATAATACTAAGTTTGACCTATGCTACACATGGATACTTATTATTTTACTACAATTAATATATCAAAAATATAAATATAATAAGAAATTACAATGTCTATTTAAGCTACTGCTAAGGCATGAAAGGAAGCATGGGAACTTGTTGACTACAGATTGGTTTCTTCATATCACCCCTCTCCAAGAAACTCAACACCAATTCCAATCTCTATTTTTCTAGTTAAAGGAAGAGGCTTCAGAGGAACAATTATTTAGGAGTTCAGAGATCAACCTCTAGATAGCTATTTACTTAAGAAAAACCTCTACAGCTGGAAGCTAATTTGCAATAAGCTGGAAAAGTCTTTAGCATGTGATCTTAACTCTTTATAAATAACAAAAGAATATGGAACTTGCTAGTCACTCTAATGTAACATTTAAATAATATAAAATATAAAGAATTGGATGAAGGACTTGTAACTTTAAGAGAGGTGTAATACTCAAATCAATACACATAAAAGCATAAATAACTTATCCTTAAAAGTCAAATCTTTCTTAAAAGATGACAACCCTCTGAGTATTTATGTTTGTTTATGATTTGTTGCTTAGTTGTGGATTTAAGGATTTTTTTTTGTTTTGCTTTTATTTCATCGATTGCATATGGTTTACTACATTTATTTTTAGCACTGTTTATTTTTTATACTCAAATTAACAACTTGTTTGCATACCATTAGTCCAATTCCACTTTGCAAGTGTTGTAAATCATTATTTTTAGTTATTAACCAAAAACCAATATCATATTTTATAACAAAATAAAAATGTCACTTACAACTATGGACTGCATATATTTTCTTGGAAATAGATCCAAGAACTTACTTTTAGGGGGAAGGCCTTAAAGAGTTCTAATAAAATCCTGTTACAAGACAATAATCAATCAATTAAATCATGCCGTAATGTTCCAAAAATAAATTAGTTATGAAGATTTTTCCAAAGGTTGTATTCTAGTTAAAGAAAGTTGGGAAATACCCAAATTTCAAAAATTTCAGTATAAACATCACATCCTTTCCCTTAACTTTCCTTAAGACTAGTTGAAATTCACCTTCATTGACAACATAGCCTACAAAATAATCATTTTCCATGATTAGTAAAAGCTTAAAATTTGATCATCACTCCATCAATATAAAAGCTTCAAAAAAGTCTATAAGTCACCTTTCCATTCATTATAATCTTTAAGAACTACAAAAATGATGTGATATTTTGGTGTTAAACATGTCAAGTGCAAAGGTTTTATATGCAGCATTTACTGATATTGCTAGGTAGTAGCAACTTATTTGTGTGTACACATCTTTCAAGTCTATCACTTAGACTTACAGTCAAACACTTATCAATACTCAATATACATAGTACATCAAAGAACTAAAGAAATAAAGCAAAAAAGAGAAATTTCATGGAAAACATGAAGAAATTCCATTATCACTTATTTGTTTGCTAAAATTAAGAAAAAAATAAATAAAAAGAATAAAAAATATAAAAGCTATAGAATTTTCCAATGAGTATATCAATAAAAGTTAAGTTAAAAAATCAAAATTTTCATAGTATGAAAAATAAGTTGAGCCAAAAATAGATTTAGCAAACCTTTTGCAATCAATGAAATGAAAGCAGAACAAAAAAAATTCCTTGGACTCGTAACTAAGCAATGAATCATAAACAAACACAAACAAAGAAAAAATAAACATTACTTTGTATGGTTGAAATCATTAAACATTCCAGCAGCAAAGAGCAAAAACACTAAAAGTCAATCATTTTAGGGAAGGATGATAAAGGTAGGATTAAGTTGGTTACTTTTGCAAGAATTTGATAAAAAAATAGAGAGAATAGGGAAATAAAATCAAAGAAAAAGAAAGAAGGAGAAATAATGTCATAGCATATAGAAAAAGGAGCAATGTGCAAAAAATGGAAAAATAAAAAAAGAAGAAGGAAGGAACTTTTGCAAGAAGCTACAAATAAGAGAAATAATAAAAATGGGAGAAGGAAAAAAATTAAAGTGTCAGGCAGTTCAACAAAAAAATGGTGTAGTAGAGACTTAAACATAAACAAAACAATAAAAAGTAACTTTAAAGTATAATATAATGACACATAAGTGAATTACATGCTATAAATATATAAATAAATAGATATATTGCCAAGAAAAGTGAACGATTAAATAATCTTTATTGAATATTATAACTAGAACAATATAACATAAATAAGCTCAAATTATTACCTAGTTTAAAATTTGAAAGACTTCTTTGTAAACAATATTGTTGGTTTGACTTGAAACTTGATTATCTCTATCATGGATTAGAATTTTTAATATACTCTTGCTTGTCACTTTTGAAATAGTAACATATAATTGTCTATGACTAAAAACTAGATTATGTAAGTATAAACTAACATATGAGAGAGATTAGTCTTGGCTTTTGTTGATAGTCATAACATATAAAACAATTATCAGGTATTGTCTTCTTTACAATTTGAATAGCCACTTTAATTTTGATAGAGATAGATTCATCCTTAGGATGAAAACTTTTTCACCAAAATGATTCTAGTTAAAACTTTTGTGCCAATCACATGATTACCTAATTCAATCACAATTAACCTACTCTCATTGCATAAATCTGTTGATTGATTAATATTCCTAAGCAATATGATTGGAATGGTAACTTTTAAGATAATTTTATGGTAAGGCAAACCAGAATAATTTATATTATTCAAAACTTTGGGTGTGTATAAATTTTCTTGAACATTTGTGTTGAAACTTGTTTTGAAAATTAAATAATTACTTAAATAAATTTTCTTTAAGAATTTTTTATAGGATGTTGTCATTTAGTTTATTCATAATGTTAAGTGTTAGTGCCAATATTGCTCTATCCTTCAAGAAATAAGGATTAATGTAGTTTTCTTCTAGTGAAGGATATGCATTATTTACAATTACTTGAAGTGGATCTTCAAATTCAGTTAGCAAAAGATTATTTAGAATATCTACTTTATCTTCTCCATCATTTAGTGCTCTAAGTTTTCCATCCCTAACTTTTAGAATCCATTCAGCAAATTCTCTTAATTCATTTATGCTTGACATTAAAAGACTTGATTGCAATCTTATATTTTTTGACAAAGTTAGCACTTTGTAATGTTTTCATAAATAAAATGAGTTGATAGTTGCATGAACCATGTCAGATATATGACCAACTGGAATTATTGGTAATATCTGATTGAAATCTCCACCAAAAACAATAGATTTTGCACTAAATGGTAATTCACAACTTCTAAAAATGTCTAAGTGTATAATATCTTTTAAATTTCTATCAAGAGTTTCAAAACAAAGTTTATAAACCATTAAAGCTTCATCCCATATGATTAGTTTACATTTTCATAACAATTCTATAAGTTCACTTCCTTGTTTGATATTGTAAGTCATGTCTTCTGTTATATTCAATAGAATATGAAAGCAAAAGTGTGTTGTTCGGCCACCAAGAAAAAGTAATGATGTAATTTCATTACATGCAATTGTTAGAATAATTTCCCCTTTAAAATCTCAATGCAAAAGTAAGAGTTCTCCACAAGAAAGTTTTACTTATTCCACCATATCCATAAACAAAAAAGACACCATCTTATTTGCCATTAATAGAATTAATGATTGTTTTGAATACAAATCTTTATTCTTCACTTATTAAGGAAATAACATTTCAAATTCTATTTTTAATTCAACTTGATTATAACTTAACTCTTCAACAACTAATTTATTTTCCATATTTTAAACGTTATCTTTTGGAATTGGCATCAAAGGATGATCTTTCAAGGATTTCCTACTATTCCTCAATAATTTCTTAACCTCATGCAATGCATACACCTTTATTTCCTCCTCAGTCAAAATTAAATCTAATCAGAGAAGACAAGATTCAAATTAATCAAGTTAGGAATTAAACATTGTATTAGCAATAAGAGCTTACAATAAAGTGTATGAATGTACAAATAATTAACAATAAGTTTTGTTAATTTCTTACAAAATAAACTATTGAAATGTAAGTAAAGTTTCAAGAGATGTTCTAACCTTCATTTAATATTCTTTTTCATAGTAGATATTGAATATCTTTAGAAAAAATTCTCCAAACTTCTTACCATACATATTTAAGCAAGAAACGCTACTTGACAATAACATTCTAATAAATAACTCAAGCAATCTCCACTACTTCATAGCATTCTAATAAATAATTTTCTCAAGTAATCTCCACTACTCCAAATAGAGACTTCTTGTTTACTTTAACAAATTCATTATTATCATCAAGAAGAGAAGCATGCTTCTTGAAAAGTCTTGTGCAAAACACCTTTTACTATAAGTATACATTCATAAGAAATTAGACCTCAAACTTTTATAAGCAACATTCTCAAATAATATCTTTCACCACTACATAGTTATACATAATGTAAACCACTGATTGCAAATCCACGTTTTCGCAGGTATTACTTACAATCTTTATGATTGTATACAAATTTTAATGGGAATTCAAGATAAGTTAATTCTCTTGCTTCAAGATATATTTTATTTACTTCCATCCATACAATAAACATGCTTTAATCAATAGAGACTTTTCTTAATATAACATCAATGTTAGCACCATCTTCATAGTATGCATACTACTCATTTGGAAGATGAAAGTGTAATCTTTCCATAAGTAGCCATCTGTAATGAATATCATAAGTAAAAATGCACCAAGCAGCTCCATAAATAGAAATATAACGACAATCAAGATAAGTTTTAATTTCATTAACTTGCTAATTATCGTCATTATTCTTACTAGCTTAATAAATAGCAATAGTAGCTCAATCATGACCCTTGTTAATATACTTCAATAGGTACTTAATAGATCTTGATTTCAACATTAATATAAGCTTCATATTTCATTAGTAAATCAGCATTGTAAAGAACTACAAATCTATTATTAAGAGAAATGTCATTCTTGTAAATTGTTCTACCATTATCCCTTTTTCAATAAATTAGATACCCTTCTAAATTCATTGGGGTAAAAGTAATAAAATTTTCAACAAAGAATTTTAAACACTTTCGATCTTTCATGCATGGAGATTTCGAATTAGCATGATCACATAAATCATGCAGCATGAAATTCATCACTGTTTCATACAATTAAGGTTGTTATTCTTTCTCAAGTATTTCTGCACAAACAATTTTATTAACATTAGCAAGAGAAACAAACTTATGTTCTGCTTTTAAGAACATAACTATATGAACATGTGGTAGGTCTCTTTTTTAAAATTCTAGAGTTCAAACAACTATATTAATAAAATTTTTAAAATTAGTATATTCTATCATAGAAAATATAATTGTAATTGTAATAAAAATTAATACAATTCATTACTAAATTATTAATGAAGAAATTTAATAAATATTAATACTAACTCATACTTACCTTATATTTACAAAAAAAAACTCCTTTTTTTGAATCTTTCATAAGATGTGTCAATTTCATATTGAAAACTCTAGAGAACACTTGAGGATAATTTTTTGGCTATAGGCCTAACTTCTTAATAATTCTTGTAATCTCTAGCTAATTTGGATTACATATGAAAGTTATAAACAAATCTAAAAATCCAACCCCATTACAAATTATCATAGCATCATGATAGTTTTGTATCATATATCTTGGGCCTCCAATGAAATTGGATAATAAGATTATACACTTTCCATATGAATGTCCTTTATGTATTTCTCTAAGTAATGCATCTTATAAACCACAATATAACTCAACTCTTAATGTCTTCTAATTATACCTAACAAATGATAATCTTTGGGCCTCAATCATTGTATAAGCATCCATAATATATTGTTGTAGCAAATGCCTTAATAATAAAAGAATAGAAGATTGGTTCTATTGAAATTGCAACATGTAAGCAAAGTTTTCCCTCAATGATACATTGTGCTCTCTTTTGGATTGACACCAAGAATAGCAACATGTTGAATTTCATTATAGTAACCATTTCAACATTAATACTATTATTGTTATCAATGGACTTACACAAAAGTAAAAATTAATTTCATTTGAAACCTGTCAAAATTTGCATAGTATGATTATTTTAATTGGAAAATATGTTAGTAATGATCTAATAATAGCCTCATTGTTATGAATTTCATTGTTAGTGTCATAAATATAAGTTGTGCAAATTTAGGTGGTGTTCCATTAAAAGGTAAAAAACTTCTAATCAAATGATGATTTTGACCATTCAATATAAATATATAAGGTACACTAACACAATTAACAGATCAATTAATTTTCCCTCCCATTGAAGTAAAAGAGAACATCATATTACATATACAAATGTTGTCCCTAAACTTTCTTACTAAAAGAGAATTATTAAACATCAATGATATCAAATATAGAGGTTATCCTTAATTTATCATAACATGTATTGCATTCCCATAATCTAATTTCCCGTCCAAAATTTCACTGCTTTTAATCCCTTTTTTGTAATTTTTTATTTTTTATTTAATTTTTATATTATTTTAATTCTTATCACTTTTATTATTTACAACACATACATTAATATCTTTGAGTATTATACATATATATTGATTACATAATTAATTATACATTGCATAAACTCATTAAAATAGTTAATACATGTCACTTAACAAAACTTCATTTTAATACTTTTAAACTCTCTCAAACAAATTTCTCCTCTTTCTTTAGTAAACCAATGCCTAAATCTCCTTATTTCTAATCTCTTTCTTTTTTTTTTTAATTCCAAACCACTTTAAATAATCTCTTAACTTCAAAATTCTTTATGTGAGTTCAAGGATTGAGCTTATCCCTACCAAGGTCCATAAACTTTAAGGGTTTAAGTGATTCTGCCACTCTTTTCCTAACATTTCACTAAACTTTTGATAAAAAATTCTTCAATTACCTCTTTCATTTCTAATTTTATTAAAAAATCTAGTTAATTTCTCACTTCCTTTGTGTAAAATTGATTAAAGGCCCCCAAACCCCAAACCTATAAATTAGTTCAAGGATTTCTTCTACTCATTTAATAAGTGATCTTTTCCTAAATTTTTATCTCTAATTTTTTCTATTTTAGTATTACTTTGTTTAAGGTTTCATTTATGCTTATTAAAAGTAAATCTTGAATTAGAATGGGAAAAAAGATGAAATTTATGAGGGATTTAAAGGGTTTAATGTTGTAAATAACATATTTGGTGGTTTAATGGTATGTGGTTGCATAAATAATATATTAGTGATAATTTGGTAGTGAATAAATAGTTAAATTCTATAAATTTTCAAGGACGTTCATGAGATATTCAACTTTGTAATTGATTATAAGGGCACAAGGTTGCCTCTACCCAATTATAATCGATTACCCTAGTACAAATGTTAACATAATTAGTTACGTAATTGATTACTATAAGTTGAGGTTACTTTTTCTTGTCCATAATTGATTATGCCTTATTTTCTTCAACTTATGCTTGTTTTAAGAATACTAAGAGATTTAAATTATCCTATACATATACACATACATATATATACTTATGTTAGATGATAAATGAGTATGATGAGATCATGCAAAGAAGTATGGTAGTACTATAATTCATGAAGTTATGTTATGCTTGGATATTGTAACTGATGAACTTATTTAATATACTTATACATGTATTGTTACGCCCCTTAACAATTTAAAATTTGTTTGTTTGAGAAATAGCTAAATAGTTAATTAATGCGACAATTTATATTTAAAATGAAATTTTATGAATGAAAAATAAATTATGATAATGAAAAATAAATTATGATGATAAAATATATGATTTGAAGTTTTGTAAAGATAGTTGAGAAAAAAGAATGAATTAATATTGTTGAAAGGCTAAGGTGATGTTTGGTAAGTAGTGTTTTTGATGGTTTTTAGTTAATCAAAGTAAGGTTAGCTGATTGACTTTTAAAATAGTTAAATCAATTGTCTGGTAAACAACTATTTAAAATAATTTTTATCTCTCAAATAGTTATCTTTGAAAACGCTACTAATTGTAGCGTTTTGGCTTCAGTTGATGGATATAAATTTTTAAATGATTGAATTGCCCCAAGTGTTTTTGCATATTCCTTCTCGGGCCAGTTGCATGTCTCCCACGTGCTTTTGCACCTCACCATTTGTCTCCACTTCTACACCTTACCATTTGTACAGCAGTAGAACTTGGAATATATAATATTAATTTTAATTGGGCTAACTTTTAGTCAATTTCTATTTTTATAGTTATTAATTTTTTATTAATAAATTTATTTACTATAAAAATTATCTTAATTTAATTTAAAAAATATTTAATATATAATAAATTATAATAATTTATTATTTATAAAAAATTTAATTTATTAAATAATATATAAGATTTAAAATATTAAAATAAAAATATATATAAATATTTCATAAAATATGTTCATACCCCTTTAGTTATTTTACATACAAATAACTAATTATAAATAACTAATTTTATTAAATACTTTTATTTAAATAGTTAATACAATCAGTTAGTCAAATTTATTAACATAATCAGTCATCAGCTAACAACTAATTAAATCAGTTAACTACTACAACTATCAACTAATTGTCAAATAAGGCTTAAGTTTAATTACAAGTAAGGATATGAGTATGCAAGGAATTGAGGTATTTTTTCTATTTTGCTCTTGGATCATGTACCTTTATTTCCTCCAAATTCTCAGCTCTTTTTGTCCATTTTTGCCTAGCAACACACCAATCCTCCCCCATTTCTTCTTCTCTATCACATTCTACTCATTTTTCCATTAACCAATAAAGGTAATTTTCCTCTACTTTTTAATTTAATCAAGGTAAGGCTTCTCATCCTTTAATCCTTATTAAGTTTTGTTTTTCATCTTGTTTGGATTCGAAGTAATTTAGAGGTTTTGGCTCAATAAAGAAAAATTAGTCCTAACTTGAATTCTTTGGGATTTTAGATGCATGGGGCCAAGCAAGATGTAATTCCTACCACTTGTCATGTTTTCCATGCAAGGTAAGTAAACATTTATTTTATTTTTACTTGTCTTGTAAAGAATTAAATGAATTAGGCTTAGGTTATACTTATATTGAATAATTTGTACTAACTTACCTATTATGGATATTTAGTATGAATTAGAGGGTGATTACAGTGGTTACGATGTGTTCTTGCATCAGATGATGTTTGAATTATGTTACAATACTAGTGATCTAAGTTTTATGTGCTAAGCGATTAACTCTATCATCCATCAGAAAATGGTTAGATTAAGTATTTAAAATCTGTATAAACAATTTTGGTAACACTTTTTATTGCATTCTTATGTTCAGTTAATTTTCTTTTTTAATTTGTTATTGGCTTAAATAAATTTTCGATTCCTTTAATATATATATATATATATATATATTAATCACATTTAATTCTTTTAAAATTATTATTTAATTTTGATATTCGTAATATAAAAATTACACTAAATTGAGTTCAAGTTACTAACTTTTGCCAATATAACAGAATTTCTAGCGTGGCAAATCCCTGTCCAACGTGGCAGAGTGAGAAAAAAAGTTTTGTGGGGTCCAATTTTGAATTTTCCATGTTGGACGCATAGCTTGCACGTGATCGACCCTCTCTTGCTTCATCATTCTCATTCAAACCCTTGAATACATTTCACCTGGTCTGCGCTACCGTCATTGGTTTATCCTTGAATCTAGCAAGATCCACAGGTTCAAAGATTTAAAAGCATAACTCGTCTGTCCACCTGCCACGCCTACCAACACATGCCTCACTATAAAGGTAAAAAACGTCATTCACAAACCCTCTGTTTGCGAATCAACTCTCAACCAGCAACACCCCCATGTACTTCATTGTCGATTTTGTGAAAAAGAAGCGGATCAGCTCCATTGGCTAGGTTATTATGCAACATTCATTGTCTGTTGCTAACTTTGACATCATTAATTTAATTATAACAAAGGAATATATAATGAATTTCATGTTGGAATCATGACAGTATGTATAAATCATCCAAGTTGTAAGATTTATTCATAAATCTAACAGATTTTGCATTTTTAGCGATTGAAGTCTTACGGTGTATCTGATTATGAAAGTAGAAAATAGGTTAAATTAATCTCTATCTCCTTATACTTTCACTCTCTTCCTAAGTAACTACCTATAATTCTAAAATTTGGAATGGAATACTTGCATTTTTTTAGTTTCTAATTAGGTACTCATCGTTAACTTTCCATCCATTTCCGTTAATTTTTTTGTTGATCTGGCAAAATAAAATCCTACATGACAATAAGCTGTCTCATGTTGCAAAATGAAGTCTATGCGGCAGTAAGACGCTTAAATTAGAGTATACAGTGGAAATAAATGGGGATTTCTATGTGAGTAATGGTTGCAAAAATTTAGGACTTTTTTTCTTTTTGCCAACCAAATTGATTTTAGTGTTTGTCTGGAATATACCATTACCTCCATGCCCAGTTAGACATCTTTAATGCCAATGCAATTAGAGAAGCTTGTGCTTGGTTATATTCTTCTGCAATCTGAATCTTGCCTTTTATTGGCAACATTTTGATTCTTGGATAAATGCAAGTTCATCTTCTTACTGTTTTGATCTCTTATTACTTTAACTTTATGGAAACGCTTGATTTGCAGAATGTTTGTAACATTATCGGAAATATTTCATGAGAATATAATATCCTCATATTTGGTTCAAAACTTATAAAAAAATTCTTGGGAATGTGACATTCCCAAGAATCTTTTTGGCCAAAATTTTTTCACCAAATATTCCCAAGGAGGGAGGTGGATATCTTGGTTTCCCGCCACTTGGGTATTTTTATTAAAAAATTAAAAGACACAATTATTCCCATCATTTAATAAAAGTCTGCTTCTTTCTTCTTTGCTATACCCTAATTTTAGTTAAATATCATTGTACTTCTGCCTTAATCTTTCAAACTAGAGTAACAAGAGAGCAACTATCGTCCATCAAAACTTGTCATTCGCCGTCCCCAAACATCAAGGTAATCTCGTTTTCATCTTTGCCTCAATCTTTATTATTTTATAAATCCTTATTTTATTCAATTATTTGAAAATTTTGAGGAGTTGATTGTTTATTTACACAGTACATAAACCCAATTTAATGGTTTGATGATTGTAATTATAATGAAATTTTTTCAGGTGAAATTTTTCGTAATCTGTATTCTACCATGTAATTTGAGGATATTCATTGTAATTGTTTGACAATTTTAATTCAATTGTAATTTGAGGCATTGACTTGATTTGCGTCAATTACCGTATCCTTAATTTATGTAAACACGTTGTCGGCATTAACGCCAATATATATACCTTGAAACGTATTTAATTGGAAACAAAGGAATTAAACTAACTATTGAAAACACGCTCCTACATATATACCTTGGAACGTATTTAATTGGAAACAAGTTTATGAATGTTTGACTTGATTTATATACCTTCTTATTTTTTATTTACTAATAGCAATTTTTGAAAAGCAACCAAGTTAAGGGTATTTTTGAAAACTTTTCAAGATTCCTAGAAATATTAAATCTAAACCAAACATAGAAATATAATATACTTGGGAATCTAAAAAAAAATTTCAGGTATGTTTATAACGAACCAAATATGATAATATTATATTCTCTAGAATCACATTCCTAAAAATTACATTCTCGAGAATGTATATATTCCCAGGAATATAAAATTCCATGAATCAAATGCCACCCTTAAGTTATATACCTATAATCGCAAGGCTTGAGAGATGCCTAATGTATTGTTGTGCTTATTGAGTTAATCTATATGAATTTCTGTCTATGATCCTCTTTTTATTATATTAAAATAAGAGATTCATACTTAGAAAAAAATTATAAAAAATAATTAGGGCGTACTTTATATAACGCCTTAAATTATGAGTAAATTAAATTTTATTCTTTTAAATTATGAAAATTTAGATTTTATCCCCTAAAATTATATAAAATTTGAATTTTACTTCTACCACTATTAAATTAATAAAATTTATTAGGAAAATTACCACTATCATATTTCATTAACCACCGTTATATTTTCTCATTTTGAAAATTTTTTTACTTATCGATAATTATAAACTACCGTTAATGATTTGATATTGATTTCTGCTAACTTAGCAACGGTAGAAATAAAATATAAGTTTTACATTATTTTAAAGAATAAAATCCAAGTTTTAAAAGTTTAAAAGAATAAAATTCAAACAGAGGTTATTTGCAATTTTTCCAAATAATTATAATCAATGTTTTATTATAAAAGTAGCCTGGGAGCATCACTAATGCCAACAACGACCGTAAAAAGCTGATGAAGGCAGTCTTGGCACCTGTAAGTAGACATATAGCATCACTGAAGTACCCAGGGACCTATGGAAGGCTTACAAACTGCTTACTTTCTAATTTATTTATTTCTATTCTCATTTTTTAAACTTGGATATAAGACGCATCCAGTTGCTTCGCAAGTAAGAATTTCTATCAATTTCTTATTTTCTCTTTAAAGAAAGTACAAGATTATCCATCCATTTAAAGTTGTAACTTACATTAGGATTGCTTTCAACCTTTTCTCAAAATCTTTAGGAAACTTGGCGCCAACAACCACTGAAACCATATCAAAGGAATATCGATTATACAACATCAATAATAAAGCACAATTTTAAAACAAATTTTAACAAAAACTGCAGTGTTATATGAAATAGCTAGGTGCAATCACGACATTTTCAAATGTCATTATGCGCACCACGTTGGACAAGCACATATAAGAAACTTGAATCATATTATATTACGAAGGGAAGAGTCCAACATGCTTCATCTAGAGAGCATGAAAATCTTCTAGTTTTATTAACACAGTAGTTTTATCTTGAGAAATTTTTTGGTGATACATTTTGGATGAGTTTATTTATTTATTTTTTAACGTCTGGATTTTTTAATTTGTTCAAATGCAGGACTGGGAGTCATATTTCATGGGATACAATTTTGGAACTAATATAGGTAATAAACCAGTTAATAGATTTGGATTACCTCATCATCCTGAAACAATTAGCATTTTGCGGTCAATGGAATCAGGGAACAACATTGACATGGCATGACATCGTGGAGCTTTTATTGATTATATTGGACCATTTCTTGCATTGTGTTGCTCAATCTAATGTCTCTCTCTCATGTTTTGTACTTCTATTTAGAATGTGTGGTAACAGAGAGAATAGTATTCCTTGGTTCATGGAATTTTGGGGTTAGATCCAACTGCGACATCGTTCTTTCCAAGTTTTTGATAAACTGCTCACTAGACTCACAAAGGAACTGCCGAATGTATCAAATTGAGTTTGAACGTTCAATTTCCATGGTGGAATTACTATGCAAATTAATTATCATCTTTCCCGACCATTTTTCTCTTCGTAACCCACGGCATAATAGATTTGGATATGCAGGAAGTCCCAATTTCCACCAGAAAATAACAAGCAAATAGGTGGATTTTATAATTAGAACACGAAATGTCAATTTGTGAATCTTAATGTCACATTTGCAATTTTAATTGGAAATAGATCGAAAGTTAACTGTGAATATTTAATTAAAAACCTAAAAAATTTGCAAGTATTTAATCCCAAATTTATAAATATAGGTAGCTAGATTAAAAAAAAAAAAAGAAAGATGAAGATGAATAAAAAGGAACGGGTTGCTAGCAAGTCATGTGGTCCAGTGTACCAAATTGGGTCCACTGCTTTTTTCTCATTCTGTGCCGCATTGAACGGAACCATCACACATTGGAAGCAAATTATCGGAAGGGAGTGGGTTGAATCTTAATTTGTTCTAATTTTCGTATTACCAGATGAAAATTGAATAATAATTTTAAGGAAGATAAAAAGTATTCAATTTTTTTTATTAAAGGAGCTAAAAATACATTTAAACTTAAAGAGTAGACACAACCCTAAAATGCTACTTTATGAATAAAAAAATAGTTATGAATTCCGCTTATTATGACTTTTTTTTTTAAATGAATTTCAAAGGGACAAAATATCAACCAGTAAATCGGAGATTAATCAACTTTCGACATTTAAAAATAAATTGAAATCATCTCAGACCAGAAATATGATTTTGACTCCTAATGAATATGGGAGACACTGAATGCACGTGGGGAATGGAGGATGCTTCGCGTAGCTTTCCAAGTTCCCATCGGCGTTTCTAGACGGCCGATTCTAGCCTCCCCAAATGGAATGAAAAAGTCAAAGACTCAATCATAGAACGAGAACCTGCCACCTACGTTTCTTCTCTCCCACTCCTCCCGTGCTTTTGGAAAACGCCTTGGATTGCCACGTCAAAACAAATTTCTTCACCTTTATTGGAACTGGCTTTTATTTGCGTTCATACCCCAGAATATCTATTTTTTTTAAATATAAGAATATTAAATATATAATAAAAAATTATAAAAATATTAAAATTAAATATATTATATTTTTTTTATAATTATATATTTATATTTGAAATTAAAAAAATTTTAAAATATGATATAAGAGTTAAAAAAAAGATATATAGAAAAATTAATTAATTAAGAATTTTAACTTATTAAAAATTCATAATGATAGATTTTGTGTTATATTGATATTTTTCAGTAATATTAATATTTAAGTTATAAATAACATGAAGTAAAAAGAAAAATTGAAGAAATACGATGATATAGATAAAAAAAATAAAAATAATATGTGGGCAGTAAAAAAATAAAATTTCAATTAATCCAATTTTAAAGTAGCCTCAAACGAAAAAAATCTCTATTTGATATGGTTTCTTTCTATATTTATAAATTTCATCAGAAACGATATATTGAAAAAATTACTTGGATCTTTTGGTATCATTAGGTTAATTATTTCTCTCATATATCTTCCAAATGGAAAAAAAAAATCTTTAAGAGTCCTTTTCTAAATTTGAAGATTTGAAATACAATGCTTGAAAATTATATAAAATCTAAATTAATTTTTAACTTATTATAAAAAATTTATAAAAAATAATTATATATAATGTTATGTATACATATTATAAAGATATTAGCGTCTAATTATAAATAATACATAAGAAAGAAAAGTATGCAATGGAACAACTAAAAATGAGGGAAAGAATGGATGAACCGTAAAGTAACATGAAAGCAAAAAATAAAATATATAACTAAGCAATTTAATTTATTTAAATTCTCAACTTATTTAGAACGAAAATAATAAAAAAAATTAAATGTATCATGTTGTGTACATAATTCTTAATGACAGGTATTAGTTTTTAAGTAGTAAACAACAATAGTGGTGATGAACAAAGAAAAATATGCCATAGAGTAAATTAAAAAATAAAAAAAAACATAAAATACTATAAGAGTAAAAAATAGAATATATATTAAAAACTTTAATTAAACAAAAATTAAGTTATTTAAAATATTTTTGTAACACAAAATATATTATATTATATTTATACTACTATGTGATATTCATATCTAAATTATAAATAATGGAAATAAATATTAAAAAAAGAAAAAAAGTACAATGAAATATAAAAAAGAATTAAAATGTGTGCAAAATTTTAAATAAATAATTTTAATTTTAATTTTAAAATATTCTTTTAAGCAATAGAATACATAATTGATAGACTATAAATAATAGGAATAAACATAAAAAAATATATATAATGAAATAGATATTAGCATTTAAACTATATATATGAAATGAAGTGTTAAAAAAAGTGCTTGACTCATAAAGCAATAAAATAATAAAGTGAATTAAAAGAAGAGAAAGTGTGCAAGAATTTGAAAATAAAATATGTAATTAAATAATATAATTTAATTAAATTTTAAATTATTAAAGATAATTGTGTAATAAAAAGTAAATATATTGTGTTGTATTTATATTATTTAATAATATTAGTATCTTATATCTATATTAGTGAATGATATTATTATTTAAATTATAAATAATCAAAGTGAGCATAAAAAATATGCAATAAAGTAGATAAAAGAAAGTAAAATAATACATGAGTTATAAAGTATTGATAAAATTTTAATTAATATATATTTTAATTTAAAATGTAATATTTAAAAATTGATATCAAAATAATATTGACAAAATTTAAACAAATAAATTTAATTTTAATTTTTAGATATTTTGATTAAATAATATAATATAAAATTAAATATTTCAATTAATATATTTTATACTAAAATTTTCACTTATTTAAAATATTTTATAACAAAATTAAATAAATCATGATATATTTATATTATTTTATGGAATTAGTATCTAAATTGTAAATAATAGGATATGAAAAGATAAAAATAAAAGAAATAATAAGTAAGTTGTAAAATAAAATAAAAGTAAAAAAAAATACACTTAAGTATTTCAATTCAATTAAGTATTTTAATTTATTTGAAATATTCATGCAACAAAAATAAAATAAATGCTTCTCAGTAATATTAATGTCTAAGTAGTATTTTAATTGTAAACAATAACTCTAAATAAAAAAAAAAGAAAGCAGAAAAGAAGAAAAGTATGCAACAGAATTAAAAAAAAAAAAAAAGAGAAACAGTAGATGAGTTGTAGAGTAATATAAAAGAGAAAAACGGAATATATAGTTAGGTAATTTAATTAAATTAATAACTTAAATTATATAAAATATTTTATGATAAAAATAAAATATATCATATTATATCTTTATAATTCAATAATAATATTATTAAAATTGTAAATAATAAAAACATATATAAAAATATATAATAAAATGAATAAAAAAGAAATAATATGTATATAATATGTGGAGTAATAAAATAAATAAATAAGAAATTATGTAAAAGGAAATAAATACATATATATATATATATATATATATATATATATATATATATATATATAAATATATAAATAAAAAGAAAAGAAACAGGCGTTAGGCGGGGAACTGAAATTTATGATGGCCCGAATAAGCGATACATCATTAGGAAATATAATAAAAAAAAAAGGGAAATAAAACCTTATTTTACTTGTTTGATATCGATGAAATTGACTGATATTGAATATTGATGTAATACAATTCCTTTATTCTAGCTACAGTGATAACTAAAAAAGAGTTTAAATTTAATATATTATTAGTATAAAATATTTTACATTATTAATAATAAAAAATGATACATAATTAAAAAAATAATAATTCAAAACTCTTATCAATAATAATATCAGAATGATGTTAGGGCAATGATATATATATGTTGTAATTGTTTATATTGGATCTGCATATCCATTTGTAAAAGGATAAAATTGATTCTCAAGGAACAATACTAGATTTGTTAAGGAATAAGAATGATCAGGAATCATAATGAGATTTATATATTTTCCTTCTTTTTTGTCTTGCAACTTCCTATGAATATTACTAAATTGCTTTGGCTAAATTATGAAATTTGGAAATGAATGTACTAGTTGTGTAAATAAGTCTCCTTTACAAGTAGGGTGGTGAAGAATAAGTAGTGCAACCTATATTAGACTTTAATATTGCATATGCCTACATTTGTTTCCTAAAATTTAGGTCATTTTTTTAAAATGCTCTCCCTTTCCCATTTGGGAAAGGTATGTGAGTTGTTTACTTCTTCGAATGAAACCTAATTGCCCTTCTTAAAAGAGAATATTTATGAACTTTATGTTACGATACAATTAAGTTTAAATTACCTCTCCATACATATTATTTGTTCATTAAGTCTCAAAGAAACATACTTTCTTTCTTTTATTTTCTTTGGAGGATCTCTTGTTAGGCATTTAGTTGCTATTGGATGGGTTAAAAGTGAGCCCAATTGAGGATTTTGACATTTATGTAAGTCTTAAATATAATTGGTCTAAATTTTTCACAAGGATTTGTTGTTGCATACATACCTAAACATTTTTTCCTCACACTCTAGAATAATCATGATATCCCAAAAGATACAACTATTATATATCTAGCATTGCATTGACATATATATAAGTAAGACTAGTAGATAGTTGCATGTAACAACTTTTTACATCAATCACATGCCCTTGGAGACATGACAAATTAACAAGAAAAAGCATTTGAGGCAAAAAATAAATCAATAGTTAAATTAATTCTATATTTATAATTTCACATTTTAAAATAATATTAATATTATATATATTTTATAAATGTATATTATGTATGACATTATATTATATTATATTATATATAAACTTATTAATTATTAAATATATGTCATCTTAATAGGCTTATGATCCAAATCTACAAGAAATAGGTTTAACATGTTTATCTAAATAGATTAATTTATTAATTTTAACTTAAGTTGTTTAGATAAAAAAAGTTAGGTTAGGTTAAGATAAGTTTATTGAAAGCAGACTAGGCCGTGGCTTTTGGTAGACAGTCTAACCTATTTCTAACCCTAATTTAAATCATATTATCTAATAATAATCATTTGTTAATAACTTTTACTAGAATTGACTTTCAATACATTAATCATGTGAATATTCTTGTTTAATGTGTCAATTTAGAGGGAGAGTAAGTTACATATAGCATAAAAATTTGTCTAAAATGAATTAGTATGCATTTAGCATAACAAATATGTTAAATTATAATTTATTGAGTTAGTCTTTAGAGATGTTTAACTTGCTAGCTCATTTGAAAAAGAAAAGTTTTAATTTGATAAGTTTTATAAAGTAGTTTATAACTTATATTGATAGCTTTTCAATTTTTTTGGTAAATTTATCCTTTTTCTTTTAATTAATATCCTAATTATATAAAAAATATTTGGTCTATACTCATTAATTCAATACAAATAAATATGTGGTATCATAAAATATTAATTAAATTTTAGGTAATTATATTATTATATGATTGTATTAATATAATTTAATTTTAAAATAAACATAAATTAATTTAGTTAATATATTTATTTATATTAAAACATTTTCTATTATTTATATCTTAAATTATTTTAATCATTAATTTTATAAAATATTTTTAATATAATTAATTAACTTAGCTAATTTATTAACTCCATATGCCATAGGGAGCCTTAGACCAAACCTTTAAATTTTACTGAAATTAATAATGGAAATATAGTATAACTCATATATCCCTTTTAACAAATGAACTCCTTCACGTTTGCATCCAAACTGCAAAGGATGCAATGCTACGATTTGCTCGCTGGATAATATTGCATCACTAAGAATGTCGCTGTAAACAAATATCTTTCCGATCAAAAAATTGAATTTAACACAATACTGGACCCCGTCCCTGAATTTTCCTTCAGGAGAGGATTTATATAATAATATATTAATATATTATTAAATTTGACTGTATATCAAATTTTTTTAGTCAAAAATTTTTTAATTTACAAGAATAACATAAGAAATAAAAAATTTTAACAACTAAGAAATGATTGAGTCATTTGTTTAGCCACTAATTACTAAAATTGAAGAAATAAAATTTTTTAGGAAGTTTTATTTTTTTTACAAATAATGAGAAGTTATTTATTGATACCTTCGATAAAAAGAACTTTTTATGTCTTTAGTGAATAAAATTATAAAATTATCTTTATTTAATTTAATTAATAATCACCCTAATATTTTATCTTTATTATTTAAAAATTATGATAAATGTGTTTTATTAATGATAAAAATAATTTATTAATTATAAAATATAAATATATTTATTTAAATATAATTATTAAACATATAAAATAAAATTATTTTTATTAATTATATAATAAATGCAATGAGTATTGTATAAAATATATATTGAATATTATATCAAAATATGAATTGAAAATATAATCATAATAGAAATTTAATTTTAAATATAAATATATTATATTATATTATTTTTATATTTATTATTTTAATATTTAATTAGAAAAGTAAAAAATATGTATTTTTTCTACTTTATATAAATTTGATGGAAACAATTATTTAATTAATATTTTTTCATTTCATTTATATTTCAATTTTATTTTATTAAGATAATTTAATATATATAAATATTAATTTTTTATATAAAATTATTTTACTTATTTATAGAAAATTTAAAAAATTGAGAAATTAATAATTTAAAAAAATTATGATGAAAAAAGAGATTAGAAATATAATATAAAAAAAGATAATTTGAGACGATTAAAATATATTGATATATATTAAAATAATACTAAAAATATAATAATAATTTTATTAATATTTTTGATAAATTTAAAATTGAATCAAATAAAATATAAAAAATTATTTCTTTGAAAATATCAGTTCCTTAATATCGATCAAATAATTTTAAGTATATTTAAGAAAATTTATATAAAAAATTACTTTTTAAAAATTTTAATTTTGTATGAGAACTTACTTTTTGTGTCAACCAAGCAACTCTTTAAATTTTGTCTGTCATACAATGACATATTAACAATTATATTTGATGATACATTGGTATAACATTGTGTCAACTGTGTATCATAAATTTTTTCCTTTTCTCAATGTATTCCCCAAGCTTTCAACTCTAAAATTAGATTGTCCACATTTTTGTAAGGAAATCAATACATTTATATTATTAATAGGTGTAGTTAAGTTATAACATTGAAATGATGTACATATGACTAATCTCATAAATTAGGAAATTTCAAATTTATGATGAATAATGCATAGCATAAATTACACCATTGTATTATGTGAAAGTACAAGTTTCTTTTTTTTATTTCTTTTAACCTAT
Source organism: Sindora glabra (assembly GCA_020226215.1). Lineage (NCBI taxonomy): Eukaryota > Viridiplantae > Streptophyta > Magnoliopsida > Fabales > Fabaceae > Sindora > Sindora glabra. The sequence goes on from CM035230.1 coordinate 81,542,304, forward strand.
CAAACAATCATATATTCATAAACAATATGTGTTTAAGAAAAATACATTTGGAAGTAAATGGAGGTATAAGTATAACAATAAAATTTCAAAGTATAATTTAGAAGAAGTAAAGAATAAACATTTTAGACTAGAGGTGTAACATAGGGGAAAAAAAGGAACTATTTCTAAGTAATCCTTTGTTCTCCTTGAGTGTGTGATAAAGGATATTCTTAAGAGAAAAGATTGGTAATGAGGGTATATTTGTAGTATTAACAATTTGATATAAAGGTTTATGTTGGTTGGTGACATATAAGGATATAAGATACATTATGGTACAAGGTAATAGTGGTTTTAAGGATGGTGATGGTGGTGATGCCACATTCTTATGTTATAAAAGTTCTAACATGGTTTAAGTTTTGTATTTTTTGGTGTATGTGTTTAAGGAAAGTAGTAGTCCCTTCATTCAACCTAGTTTAGAGAACTCATAGTTAGGAGGATCTAGCATGACATGCTTGCCTTTTTTATGTATCGGGATAGGACCTTTATTCCATTCCTTCCAAGCCATATGCTTTAGAATTCTCAAAATATTTTAGTATGGAAAAAGATGTATCTATTCCTCAAGATTAAAGTAACCTTTATTCTTGGGTTAGATGACTATTACTTGACTTTTGCCTTTATAAGACCTTATCTGTCCAAACTCTAATGATTACAAGTTTATCGTAGATAAATTAGTTATTATTTTGTGGACCTCGCCTTAACTAAGATTAGGCTAAAGTAAAGGATCAATGTTCTATATGTTAATTAAAATTCTAATTGTAATCAATCTATGATTATTTTTTATTATAAGTTATTATTTTATTCAAATTAGATTTTTATATTAGAGTAAAATTGATATTCCTTATCAGCCAAGTATTTTATAGTTATATATATTTGTGTTGGCCAATAGTTTGAGGTGTGAGTGTTAGATTTTTTTTAATGGACATGTACATTATGTGTGCATATGTGTGTGTAAATAACAATAATAATTATATATTATTAACTATCATAAGGTTTGTCTCAAATTAAAGTGATCAAATAAAGTTTAAAAACAAATAAGTCAAAATCATCTCATTAAGCATGAGTTTTTATGCATAGAGATATAAAATTATTATTTTTCATTTATGATGGGCAAATTAGGAATGATCCTTAAATTTTGTATAAAGGTTTTATCTTCTAATATCTTGTTATTGGAAAATAGAGAGAAATTTTCTCTAAAAAACTAATATGCACCAATTTAGAAGATAAAAAACTGTGAAACTATAATCCTATTAATTCTCATGAATTCAAGTTTGCTTCCACATGTATTTTATTCTTTTTAATGATTAAACATGAAAGATTTGAATTTTGATAATGAATTTTTATCATTATCATAATTAAAGTTTTACCAACAATGAGAGACATGATGTAAGTGCCTGTGAGAATTATGTAGGAACTTTTATAAAGGTTTGTGAGAGAAATAAAGATATTGGTTAGGAAGTTGTAGGATTACAATTGAAAACTTTCACAAGCATTATCTTATGATATTTGTTATAGTAGATTTCTTTTCATTTGTGACTTTTTATCTAGAGTTTGAAGTTTTTCCACTTTAAATTGTTTGTATTTTTTATGTTACTATGATTAATTTAATTACCTAGTGCTAATGTGTTTGGAAAGAGTATATTTTTCCTAATAACTAGTATTAAAGTGGGATTCAATCTCGTGGGAATAATAATTTGAGATAGCAAAGCTTTGTTGATGTTATATGATAGATGGTGGACAATGATGATAAATTAAAAATAAATAATGAAGTATGTTGTAAAGACAGTTGATTCGATCATGTATGAGTTGAAAAACATGGTGAATGATGATGCAATGTAAAATAAAAGCTAGATAGTGCTGACTTAAGCAAAAGTGAGAGAGTTGTAGTTAATGAATAGAATGAATATTTGATGATGGGCACATGAAAGATTGATATGCACCAATTTGGAATATCAAGAATTGCAAAACCATGATCTTATTAATTCTTATGAATTCAAGTTTGCTTCTGCATGTATTTTATTCTTTTCAATGATTAAACATGAAAGATTTAAATTTTGATAATGGATTTTTATTATTATCATAATTAAAGTTTTACCAATAATGAGAGACATTATGTAAGTGCCTATGAGGATTATGTAGGAACTTTTATAGAGGTTTATAAGAGAAATAAGGATATTGGTTAGGAAGTTGTAGGATTACAATTGAAAGCGAAACAAGCATTATCTTATGATCTTTTATTATAGTAGATTTCTTCTCATTTGTGATTTTTTATTTAGAGTTTAAAGTTTTTCCATGTTAAATTGTTTATATGTTTTTATGCTACTATGATTAATTTAATTGCTTAATACTTGTGTGTTTAGAGAAAGTATATTTTTCCTAATAACTAATATTAAAGCGGGATTCAATCCCATGATAATAATAATTTGACATAGTAAAGCTTGGTTGATGTCGCATGATGGATGGTGAACAATGATGGTAAATTAAAAATGAATAATGAAATATGTTGTAAAGATGATTGATTTGATCATGTATGAGTTGAAAACCATGGTGAATGGTGATGTAATGTAAAATAAAAGCTAGATAATGTTGACTTAAGCAAAAGTGAGAGAGTTGTAATTAACAAATGGAATGAATATATGATGATGGGCACATGAAAGATGTTGTTGATGATGGAGATATAGATTTGGAGAGATTATGCTAGTTCATAAAAGTATTTGTAAGATTTGGCATTTTTATAGATAATATAAGATGATAACAAATGACAAGATCAAAGATAGAATTTGGCGAACCTTATGATACTAGATTGAGGTAAAGCGACTTAAAAAGAAGATTGTTACCGTAATTTAAAGAAATTATAATAATTGTGAACTCTCATGATTGACACACCTTAATTGATCTCATTTGATAATAAGTGAAGTATAAATACTTATAAAGATAATGGAGTTTGTATCAAATGAACATTGTTAAGTTTGACTCAAATATTAATTATAATCAACCCATGATTGATTCCTATTATGAATTATTTCTTAGTCAAAATAAACTTTTGTGTTAGAGTAAAATTAAAATTTCTTATCAAGCAAATATTTTTGAATTATAAATATTTATATTGACTAAAGGTTTGAGGTATAAGAAAGATGTAATGTGGGTATCTATAAAAAAAAGTTATGTGGAAACTTTTATCTAAGTTTGAGAGAGATATAAATATAATAATTAGGAAATTGTGAAGTTATAATTAAAAAACTTCATACGTATTATCCTATAATATTTTATTATGATGAATCTTTTCATCCATAATTTTTTCCCTAGAGTTCAAGATTTTTTTCACATTAAATTGCTTGTGTATTTCTGGATTATTCTAATTAATTTAATTTTCTAATACTTATATATTTGAAAAAAATATTTTTCCTAGAATCGTGAACCTCCTTTTTAACGGATATTTTGATGAGCCTATGGAGTGGCCTAATTCATTGATGTTGGATTTTATAAGCATTTAAGTAGTAGATTTTCATTAAGGATTTTCCTCGATCTTTTTCTTGCTGTTCAGCCTGCGGCTAGGCTGTTTTTTTTTTTTTTTTAAATAAATTTGAAGATTATTTATTATTTTCATTTAGGATTGACTTTGAGGTCGATTCTCGCAATTTTAGGCAGCAACAATATGTTTTATTCAATTTATTTTTTGCATAATTAAATCCTTTTTTTGTTCATTTATTATGGTTTATTGAAAAGTGATGTTGATAAATGTTGGTAGAACAGGCTGAGCATGAATACCAAGTCGATAAAGAGAGAACTATTAGAAATTGTTTATGACTTGAGCGAAGAGCAGATGTCAGAGACTCTGTTATTTTGCCCTGCTAGGAGAACATTTAGTCGTGGGGATTCTAGAGGAGTTTTTCAGGCTCACGCTTTTCATCAAGCCAATCCAAACGTGAACGCCGTGAACAAAGGAGTGATTGAAATTGAAGGCGGAAAGCAAGGAATTTATGGAAATAACACCCACGGAATCAAATCCATCCATCCATCCATATTCTTAAAATTTATGGCTATCTTCAAAAATTAAATAAAAAAATTTAATGGTAATTTCTGAACGGTAATACTGTGGTCAGCTAACTTTGGTTTGAAGTGACGTGGCAGAACTAACTAGTTGTCCACTGCACTAAGAAAAGTTTCGCATCACGTGTGATTCGGCTGGTTGCTTCCTCACAAGATATGTAGCCACAAAAGCATGGCTTATGGCGGTGCATGAATCACTCACTTTCCCAGTTGCCAAACACTAGTTGGTTTATGCAGTAGGCCCCCAAACCCCAACAAATACTGACAGAGAAAAGTCGATGGTCATTTCACCCGTCTGCCGCCTCCTCTAGACCGCGTTTTCCCTTCGACCCAGTATAATAATATAATATAATATAAGCCATCTCTAATTTTGTTACAGATTTTGACTTGGAACCGGTCTTCTTTGACACTTCAGACTTCACTTCATCTCCCCCTCACTCATTGTTCCAATCTAAACAGTAGTCCTTCTACTAATTTCACTATTAAAATAAATTATACACTAATTGATGATTTTGAAAAAATAAAAAAAAATGAAAAATTTTTTTAATGGTATGAATCGCACTCATTAGGACTCAATTTTATGTTTAACTTTGGAGGTAAGAAAATTAATGTATTAATGGTTACTTTCTTTGACCAACTCAAATTAGTGTAAGAATCATTTTTAACCACTGTAATTGTAATTATTTTATTTAATTATCTAAATAAATTTGATTTTTTTTTATTTTTATGAATTTCACACAATACAATAATAGATAATTAATGTAATTATTATAATTGTAGTTAATTACCGGGGGATCCAAATTCCTGAGCTAAGGGCTCACTCTTGGCCGCCGAGTAAATAAAGGAGTAACGCTTCACTTCCCACCCCGTACGGTCTCTGTTAATTATACTCCCGCATTTTTTCTTTGATTTTGTTAATTAATTAATTAGTTATTCTAGTAAGTTGCACGCGGCGCTTACTTTCGCCCCACTCGTCACGCAACTTCCCTCCGTTCCCCACTCTCGCCACCCTCCCTTTATATATGGCCACTGCATTCCCTCTCATTTCACACGCTCACCGCTACGCCAAATCCCAAAATTATTCCCAAAATATATTTTCTCTTCTACACTTTCTTCGTCTGCGTCTTCGGTGTTAGAACATCATTTCGGTCTTCAGTCCTGAGCGTTCGGATAATATGGCTCTTGAAGCTCTGAACTCACCCGCTACCGCCACGCCTTCCTTTTCTTTCGAAGACGCCAACCTCCACTATCTGGAGCCCTGGGCTAAACGAAAGCGTTCCAAGCGCACCCGTGATCACCCTTCTTGCACTGAGGAAGAGTATCTTGCTCTCTGTCTCATCATGCTTGCTCGCGGAGGCCCTACTGCTGTCTCCACCTCCAATTCCACCGCCTCTGACCGCCACAGCTCCCCTCAAGCCACTCCCCGTCTGCCGCCTTCTGTATCTGAGTCGGATCCTGTTGTCACTCCAGATCCCGTTAATACTGCCAAACCCAGTTACAAATGCTCTGTTTGCAGCAAAGCCTTTTCCTCCTACCAAGCTCTGGGTGGACACAAGGCCAGTCATCGGAAACTTGCTGGCGGCGGCGCTGCTGAAGATAACTCCGCATCCTCAGCTGTCACCACCTCTTCTGCCAACACCACAACCACACCATCCAATGGTGGAGGCAGGGCCCATGAGTGCTCCATCTGCCATAAGTCCTTTCCCACTGGACAGGCCTTGGGTGGACACAAGCGTTGCCACTACAATGGCGGTTCCAATTCTGCAGCTGGCGGTGCCAACGGCGGTAGCAGCGCTATCACTGCGTCAGAAGGTGTTGGGTCAACGCACACGGTCAGCCACAGCCAGCGTGACTTTGATCTGAACCTCCCTGCCTTGCCGGACTTTTCATACAAGTTGGTCTGCGGGGATGAGGAGGTTGAAAGCCCTCTGCCGGTTAAAAAGCCCCGTCTTTTGGTGACACCGAAGATTGAAACTGCTCGAGACCATTGAAATGGCTGAGAATTCCGGTCCCAGATCGAAATCAATTAGTTCTCATTAATATTTACATTTTCAAGATCCTTATTTTATTCAATTATTTGGAAATTTTGAATATTTGTTTGTTTATGTACATAGTACATGAACCCAATTTAATTGTTTGACAACGGTAATTCAATTGAATTTATTATTTTTTCAAAGTGAAATTCGCTGTAATTTGTGATTTACTGATTTACTCCGTGTTCTGCCATGTCATGGTTGATCTGAGTGGAATCTGAAATTGGCGTTAAGTGAGTAAAGAAGAAATACGCGCGGGGTGCGGCAAGTACATGGTGACAATAGGCTGTTAAGTTCAATTGACACCAACCGACCGCCCCTTTCCCATGTTGATGTTTTAATGCCCTGCTTCTGCCTATGTTAATTTGCGTCTCTCCGGCATATTTTCACTGTTTACACTGGCTGCGCCATCAATCTATGCAAAGTGCATGTTCAGTTTTGCACTTTTTTCCTTTCTTCAAAACAAGAGTACCAAAAATCAAATTTTTATTTGAAAAAAATACTTATACAGGCTATAGAAAAAAAAAAGGGGGGGGGGGGAGTTGATATTTGGTGCGGATAAGGACTAAGGGGAAAGTTTCGGTGTTTTGTTGATGAGAAGCACACGTAATCTAGTTATCTTCTGGGGACATGTAAGAGGGCTGCGTGTGCCGTGTACGCGTGGTTGAATAGTCCAAAGAAGGGGAAGATGTGTTTCTGATGGATGTGTGCGCGTTTTACATGTGGAGGAATTGAAATCCGATGACGCATGAGAGATGGCATTTGATTCAGTCTCGAGTCACCTGTCTTAGTTTATGGCATGCGGTAATTGATTGACCAACAAAGAAGCCGTCATTTGTTACGGTGAATTTTGGTAGACGCAGTGTACGCTGAAATGCATTCTAGGTAGAGATGGCGTACGGAGTTTTGGTACATGCATGACATTTACAGGCGTCGAAAAAATCGTGCGTCTAGAAAGGATCGCTAGTAAATCATGTCATAGTATAAGCTGTTTACTCCACTTTAACTTAAGCCCTAATTTTAAGTAAATTTATTTCTCACTTAGTTAAAAAAATTTAAAGTTATTGCTATTTTAGTAATGCAAAATGTTTAATATTATTTTAAAAATTTTATTTTTCAAAATACTGTATGTTTAAAGTATTAATATAAAAAAATTATTTCATTTATTTTATTTTTAATATAAAAAGTACAATAGAAAATAATAGTTGAACTATAAGGCGAACATGCTCTCAACATTTCAAAATTAAGCTAAGGATGTGAATAAATATACATATACAAAATTTTGAAATTAAAGTTAAGATAAAAAAAGATAAAACTTAAGAAATATAATATGCCACTTAAGCCTTAACAAATAGCATTTTTTATTTTTCAAAATAAAGTGATTTTTCCTCATTGTCATATCATCTTGCATTATTTTTTAATGTTAAGATATACAGGTGATCAAAGGCAAAGTCTCACAAAGTATTGGGGGGGGGGGTTTAACCATCTCAAAATTTAAAAAAATAAAAAAATTTATTTAAAATTTTATTCTTTAAAAAAAATTCATAAGTAGTTCCCAAAATTTAAAAGATTTTCATTAAATTTTTAATAAATTATATTTTTGTTCTTTAAAAAGATTTATTCCAACTGCGTCAATAGGTGACATAACATCTCTTTTTATTTATATATAAGCAACTGAATTTTTTTTTTAAAAAAAAAAACGGATTCAATGAATAATTAAGTGCTTATTTAATTCAGTGGTCGGCTAACCAACGCTTGGAAGGAGTGAAGAAGTGTCATATGCATCGATAGGCCAGCCTAGCAAATTAATTAAATTATTAGTATAAATTAGTTAGTTACGATTAAACACAAAAATGACGGGAGGAGGTTAGTGTACCTACCTAGGATGAAATTAGGGATGATAATTTTTTGCTGCGGGATATGATAAATATAAAATGTTTCATATATGTTTGAACTGAACTTATATATGCTTATATATATTTAGATTATAAAGAGGTTAATCCATATAATATAAATATAAATAATAAATAAATTAGAATTGATACGATAATTCATTTAAAAAATTTATAATAAAATTTTAAAAATATCATTTAAAAAAATAATAATAAAATTATATATAATGTAAAGATATAATTTATATTTTAATAAAATAAAAATAAAACTTAAATAAAAATGAATATGATTTTAAGGAAATGTAATAAATAATTAAATTTATAATATAAATTTTATTAATAAAATTTTTAAATAAATTAATTTATTTTAAAATATTTATTAAATGAATTAATTTAATATAATATATTTATTATTCGAATCAAATTCAAATGGAATTTACTCCGATTATTAAGACACATAATATGAACCGTCGGTCCTTAGATGAAACTGTCAAAAAATAGTTATTCTTGGGCAGCTAATCATCACGTAGTCTAGATAGCTATAACTATACACCTAAATATGCCACGGCGGGCATCCTTAATTATATGGTAGGTTGCCAGCAACAAATTCATGTGGAAGGCAGTATATAGAAGCACCAAGAAACAGGTTAGGAATAAATAAAAAGTAGAGTAGCCATACATGCGCTTGGGACCCTACAAATTCATGAAGGCCTTACGCAAATCACATGTATTATATGAACATGTTTCATTGCCTACTGGAGACAGCTCAATAAATAAAAATGCAACAATATTGGCTGTGCTCTGTGGGTGCTGATTGTAGAGACATTTAAAACGAGGGCAGCAAACAAGACGCATCCCGTGTTTGAAAATATTTATGGGTTTAGACTGATCTAGAAACTCTTTAAGTGGAAATTCGTTGAGATCAGTAAAAAATGGTTTCAGCAGTTTTCTCACTTTCAAGGAATACATAGCACGCGAATGCATGCAAAGTCGCAGGGAACGTGGTGGTTTGAGGCGCATAACTCGGCAAGTTCAGCATATGCTTTCCTTTTTTTACAGCCAGCCCTCACTCAACATTCAAACAACTCATCTTTCGTTCATCTCTTATGGAAGGAAAATTTTCACACCAGTCCAAAATCAAACAATCTGGCATGCAATGGCGTGTTGAAACCATCTTAACCCAATCCAAACTCTATTTGAGGGTGCCCACCGGTGGCCAATTCAGAAAAATTTACCTTCTGCATTACTAAAATAATACACACACACACACACACACATATAATTTTATATTATTATAAAAAATAAATATTTAAATAATTTTTTTTTTAATTCTTGACCCCTCGTTTTTTGTGAGCAGAGTACACATAATAGACAAGGTTTCTAACATTTTAACTTTTATTTAAAAGTATTTTTAATTTTAAAATCCATTCAATCATAATACAAGAGATTAAAATACTGAAATTTTAGTATTATACCGTAGGATTGAATTTTTATTTTTATTTTTATTTTTCCTTAGACCGGACTCTACATTTCTATCGAACTTCCCATCTACTTGTACGGACCATAGCACCAGCCGCAGCGATACAGGAAGAGGGCGACCCAAATCCAAAATCTGCGAGATGGGTGTTTCCCATATTTAGGTACAGAATGAGAGTGAGATGACTAACATAACAAGAAAATTACATAAATCTACGGCTTAGAGTACGAAAGCATCTTTCATTAAAACGGATGGATATCCTCTCCTTTTTCTTATAAAATAAAGTCGTGGTTTTCTTTGAATTTCATCTTTTATTTATTTTAAAAATAATGTTATGAAGAGTTCACATTTTTAGAAATTCAATGCTTTACTATTTGATTATCTCTTTTAAATTTTAAAATAAGTAAATTAAAATTAAAAATATAAATTTCAATGCTTTAAATATAATCTAATAATAAAAACATTTAACTTCTTAAAAAGTTAAATTTTTATAATATTTTTTAATAGTGAAATAATAATTTATCTAATACATCTATATAATTTTATATTGAAATCTTAAATATAATCGAAAATAAAGTCTCAAGACAAACATTTCCGTGTTGGCCAACCTCACCCTTTTATTAAAATACTACGGTCGGTTTGCCATTCTTACACACATGAATGAATGAAAGATTCTAACATAAACACGTTCAATGGCTGAATATGGCAAAAACCTCTCAAAAGAAGAATAAGATGTTTTTCTCTGCAACAATCAAAAGCTAAATGGGAGTGGCTCTGATAAGAAAAATATTTACTATTTTATTTTCTCCAATTTTATATTTCTTAGGTGTTACATATACTTAATTTTACAGAATAAGCCTTGTTTTATAATTTTAGATTGATTTTATAAGTTTATAAATTTATTCGGTAAATATTGAATTTTGACACTATTTCTATTTTTCAGTCATATCTTGGATTCCATATCTTAGATTAAGACAAACTTTATATGGATGGAAAATTAAAAGAAAGATCTACAACTTTTACATTTTGATCCAAGCCTAGTTCAAACGTTTTGGAGGTCAAAAGTAGCTGATAAGTTGAAGGCGTCATTTTGTCCCAACTGAACCAGTTTTGGTATTTAGGTTATATCTGGAGTTACAGAGATCTGATTAAGGTAAAATTAGTGTTCAAATTTTGGTAAGACCCAGGTCTACAACTTAAATTAAAGATTAGTGAAACTACATCATATTGGATGTCATTCATCAGATGGAAGTCAGACCAATGAGATTTCACTGCTGGACCTTCTAGAAAAAATTACTAAGTTTTATAATCCTAATAAAAGTAGGATTAGCAAGGCCTTAATTTTTGTAATCGTAATAGGACTAGGATTAGGATTCTATGGGTTTTATCAAATATAAATAGAGATGAAGGGATGGGCACAATCATACAATTTGATTACATACAATCAGTAACACAGTTTTTTTTTCTTCTTCTTCAAGCTTTTGTCTTCCAACCATGGAGGGCTAATTTTCTGAGGTTGATTCAAGGAGTTTAAAGCTCTCCTCTTCAGGATTCTGAGATCATGCTTTGTAATGTTGACCTTTCTTAATTAATTTTCCTCTTTCTTTATTTAATTATGTTGAATTCTTGAGATTCCTTATGTTGGATGTTAATTTGATATAATTAATGTTCATCCTTGTAGTTTCTGAATTCATTGCTATTTTATTATGAAATTATGGTTGATAAATTATAATTTTATGCATAAGGATAGAGGATTGAGGGATTAATGTGGAGATTTTTTTATTTAATTTCTCAAATCAATTGAATTCTAATTATAAATCAATTTTGATCTAATTTAGAAATTATAGCGATTGCTTGATTTAACTAATCCTAATTAATCAAATCCTAAGTGATTAACTTGCGTAGAATTCATAAATTATTGTAGGAATTTCGGGTAATTCAAGGTTGAAGAATTAATTAGAAAAAATTAAATCCTAATTGATATATAATTAATTCAATTTAGGGCTCTTAATTTCCTTGAATCGGTTGTCTGATTTCATTGAATTCTCTTCTATTTTATTTCTATTTTACTTCTGTTTTAAGTTTAATTTTTGTGCTTATTAATTATTTAAATTTGTGCAACCAATCCCCCTAATTCTACATTTTATATTGCTCAAGTTGCATAAAATAGCATACAATATACATTATACAACATTCTATTTTATTATGTTGCATTCTGTTTATATTCGTTCTTCATATCTTCATCGCATAAATAATTTAACAATTGTGCATATATTGTTAAGAAATTATTTAGAAAAGTTAAAATCAAAGGATCACTAGAAGTACGACCTGGTTGTGCCACTATTTCACATTATTTTTCAATAATCAGTTTGAATACAATTTTGGTGCATTGCGGCATGCACATCAAGCTCTTGAGTGAATCCTCTCAACTTAAATGGTACTGTTCGTCATCAAAATAGCAAGGGAGCAAAAAGTTATAAAGACAATCTTACTAGGTTAGTGAAATAAACATACAAGAAAATACTATTTAAGTGGCCAGTGTAGAACTATGAAGGGGATGGTTTACAAAGTCAACGAATGAGTCAGAGTGACGCTGTGTTCCATATCCTAGATAGTGTTAAATTTAAGCTATATGAACCTTGGAGCTCCACATCGATTGGGAAAGTATTTGGAAAGAAGGTTACTTTTAATATATGGAATATAAAACTAGAATGCTATGACAACCTATTATCCATTTTTGAAGTTAGTAACGACTTTTTCATATTTAAATTTGAGTTACAATTTGATTACTTAAAGGTTTTTAGTGGTGGATCGTGGTTTATTCAAAATCATCTTTTAGCTTTGCAAAAGTGGAAACCTTTTTTTAAGCTATTAGAAGTAAGGCTATTCTTGATGTAATTTAAATTCAAATTGCTAGAATTGTAAATAGAATTTTACAATCCTTTCATTTTATCTCAGATAGCTAATACATTTGGGCTAGTATTAAAAATTGATTCTCATACTTTCCTTAGAGATAAGGGTAAGTATGCTAGAATTTATGTCCAAATTGATGTTAATTAGCCATTTATTTAAACCATTCATATAGGTGATTTCAAGCAAGCAGTGCTATATGAAAGGCTGAGTCATATTTGCTTCACTTATGGAAGGATTGGTTATAGAAATTGTTCTGTCTTTATGGTGGAGAAGTCTTTGGAAGGGAATTTTCTTCCTAGACTGTTGCAAAGGAAACTAAATTGATTCCACATAACAATGCAATGATGAAGTCTAGTGGAGTAGGACCCCAAAACTCTAACTAGCAACTAAACCTTGATGGGCCTTAGATCTTTATAGAAAAAGGAAGAAATAAGAATTTGAGAAAACCTTGTATGGAAAATGCAAAGAAAATTAATGGAATGGCTAGTTCGCTCATGAGTAAAACTATGGACAAAGCCAATGGAGAGGTTAAACCTAATAAAATGATGGTCTAGTTAAAGTCGATACAAGAAGGACGAAAAGAGTTAGAAATTTTAAACAAAAAGATCAATAGTATGAATTCTTATGTAAATCCAAGTAACAAACCAAACAAGAGCCCATCTTCTAATCAGCTATCTCAAGACAACCCAAATCATCAAATGGAGATTGTATAAGTCCATTCTGAGAATGTAATTCCTTATTTACCTCCCTTACTAAAGACAGATTCTTCGAACCCTAGTTATGTTAACTCATAACTTTGCATCAATGAGCTCAGAGTCAAAATTGACTAATCATCTAATAGTAAGATAGTATGGGCATACTTAGTCAACAATAAGACCTGTATACTTAGTAAAGAACTAATGGAATGGATCTCAATAAATCCAATATATGTAATAGGTATAATCAAACCAGAGAAGCTTCAAGTGTAAAGGAACATAAAATTGTTTAAATGGTTGTCAAAAGGCACAAATCAATATCTCCTTGAAAAGATGGAAGTAGAAAAGCTAATCCTTCCGGTGATAATGCATATGGATGATGTTCCAAATTGAAATTATCTGGGAATCAATCTCAATCTACTAAAAGAGATCAAATCACCATTAATGCTATCTTTCTTAGATGCATTTCATATAGGATTTAGAAAACAATGGCAACAAATGATGATTCCTTAACAACACCAAGTAAATGCAGAGATCAAAATGACCTTTAAGGGAAGAAAGCTAGAAATACATGTATTCTATCTCAATCCACTGTGCAAGAATTACTTGGTTCAAGCTAAGGATATAATAATGTACAATTTGGGGTACTTTGGGTAGATGATTGTAGATTTTCACCTAGAACCACAAACTTACAACCAATTGAAAACATAAATTCAAAATAATTTAATATAGGTGCATGAAACATTAGGAGTGCATAACATTAGTTTTTGAATTCATCACTAGAGAAAAGGTTAAAATTCTTGTTCTAACTAAGATAAGAATTAATGGTGACAAGGCTAGAGAAATAAGTCAATCCTTGCCTTTCACTAATATGGAGATGACTAAAATAGTGGATTTTGGTTTCTTTAGGATTCTAATGAAGTTTCATTAAAGGTGATCAATAAGTTAGACTGTGAGATACATGCACTGGTTCAAGTAGATGCCTTATCCTTTTTTGGTCATTAACAGGTATATATGCTAATCCTAAAATTAATTACATAAAAATATTATAGAATAATCTAAAAGTTATAGCTAATGTACATAATTTACCTTGGTTAACTTTTAGTGATTTTAATGAAGTAGCTTGTAAATTTGAGAAATTTAGTGGTTCCTTAATAAATTTATATCCAGTAAACATGTTCAGGGACTACTTTTAGATTGCCATAATCTTATTAATTTAAGATTTTTAATTCTTTTTTTTACTTAGTCTAATTTGCATTCTTCAAAAAATCTTATCTTATACAGATTAGATATGGCCCTTAGTAATCCTAATTGAAACTTTATTTTTCCAAAAGCTCAAGTATACCATTTCCCTTAAATCATGTTTGATCATTATCCTATTTTAGTGTTCCTCTTTAATCACTATCCTATTCTATTAAAGAAATCATTTATATTTGAAAGTGTCCAAAATACTTTACAAGAGTAATCTTCTAAATCTTTACATTGGCTAAATAAAGTTTTACAAGAAGATTTTTTACAAATTCTTAGACAAGAAGAAGAAATATGGGCTTTAAAATTAAGAATGGATTGGATAAATGATGATTGCAATACTTATATTTATCATTTATCTACCATCATTAGGCGAAAGAAAAATAGGACTGTTAGATTGAGAATTAGGGGAGGAATATGGCTTAAAGATTTTACTGATATTTAATTACACATTAGGAAATCTTTTGAAGCTAAATATAAAATAAATCAATATATTGACAATCAAAACCTTCTAGGCCTAATTTTTGAAATGTGCATAATGATGAAAATTGTAAAAGGAGTTTAATAACTATTCCTAACAAATAAGAAATATAGGCGGCCTTAAAAACTTAAAAGGCTATAAAAGCTCTTGAACCTATTTGTAATTGTATTGTTGAAATTTTTGTCATGGAAGAAATTCCTAAGGAAGTTAAATGTAACTTTGATATGTTTGTTTCTTAAACTTTAGGCCTATTAACCTATGTAATACTATCTTGAAAATATTCTTAAACTATTTTAACTGCTAGATTGAAGCTTTTATTAAAAAATTTAATTTCCTTCTTTCAAGCTACTTTTATTTAAAATAGAAAACTTGCTAATAACATTATTATTATAAGGAAAATTATACCTACTATTAATAAATCCAAAGCTAAAACTAGTAATATGATTATAAAAATAAATTTAGAAAAAGCTTATGATTCTCTTGAGTGGAGTTTTATAAAGGATGTCTTAATCTTTTTTTATTTTTTGATGAAATGGATTAATATTATAATGAGCTTGATTTCAGGAGTTCTTTACCATGTTTTGATTAATGGAAGGAGATTACAACCAATCTATCCTTCTAGAGGAATTATAATTAAGCAAGGAGATCTTTTATCTCTTTTTTTTTGTTTATTTTATGCCTAAAATATTTACATATAAATTTGAGATATGGTTTTTCTATTTTATTTTACAAAATTTGCACCATCTTATGTACTTTGCTTTTCTGGAGTAATCTATATCAATTATACAATTCTACAAAACCTTTATAATTTTTTTAGTGAATTTTATTAGGCTTACATTTTGCATGATATGTTTCTTTGCTAGGTTGCAACCAAAATAAGGTAATTGATTTTTTTTGTATTTGATGAAATTGTAATGAGATTTTTTTTAATGTATACAAAGGTCATTTAGCACTTTTCTAGACAAGTGGAAAAAAAATAATTTTTCTAGATTCATTTTATTGAAACTTGCATTTTGTATAGTATTTACCATTTTGCCTTTTGTATTTTTCATTAAAGTTTTTTATGTTAAATGAAAATATCTTGTTGAAACAGAATATAAATATAATCCTAAAGTGCCATTTTAGTTGAAAGTTTCACTATTTGAACATAACTTTAATTCAATCATCCCTTTTTATTATTTGCATTTTTCAAGGATAGAGATGTGTTTGGTAATATGCTATTAAATGTACATTGGATATATAACAATGGTTAATTGGTTGTTCTCTTGCTAATTTGGAGTCATTATATTATTTGAATTTGGAAACTAAATGGAGTGGAAAAGGGTTGGGTGCCTACTGTTGTAAGTTTTATACCTACTATTAATTTTATTCTCTATTAAGCATTCCTTAAGTTTTAAAACTTTAAAATTAATTTACAATTGTAATTTCTAAAACAATTTTTGGGAATGGGATAAATAAATGCTAAGTAGCTTAGATAAGGAGGCTTTCTGTTAGGATTTATATTAAGCATCATGGTTTCAATTTTTGTGAAAGTTCAAGGAGTAAAATATAAGATTTTAAAGTTTATATATTATTTTTTATACTTACTTAAGCTTTAGTTAAAAAAAATCTTACCCATAAAAGTATACTCAGATTTTTATTAAAACATGAAAAATGTTACATTTAAATTCAAATTTAAAATTTTATTGAAAAATGCTAGGAAAAATGCTTATAAAGTTCAAATATACTAAAATGAGATATTTTAGGTATTTTGTAATCATAAAACATATAAACTTTAATTAAGCTTAAATAGTTAAAATATAAATGATTAAGTGTCAAATTTTAATGTAAATGTAATAGTTTTTTTAATCTTTAAGCTTAATCAAATTGTATTTTTATCACAAAATATTTAAATTATCGTATATTATTTAGTTTGAATCTATAATCATATAATCTAATAATTTTATCAAAAGAATCAAATTAGAGTTTACATATAACATTATCTATATTTCAAGAAGGGTTTGAGTATGTTTCAAAATTGATTAAATGATTTTATTGAAACACATAGGAGATTCAAGTATTTTTCAAAATTTTTTTTTTTTGAAGATTGGGATCTTGACATCTTCATTGAACTATTTTTTAGAGACATAAAAATGCATTAGTAGCTCTCTTTGACATAAATAATTAATAAGTTAACTGATAATTAATAAAATAATTAATAAATTTTAATAGTCTATAATTGATAAGTTAACTAAAGGTATTAGAAATATTTGGCAAAAACTAATTGAAAAATATAAACTAACATAAAAAGATATGTTAATATAAATAAATACATGAATTAAATTAATTCATATTTGTTTTGAGATTAAATTATTTTAATGCAATTAAAATATTCAATATATGAATATAATAATCCAAAATTTAATTAATTATATTTATGAAATTATATATTTATTTTTTATTTTTAATTTTATAAGATAATAATTAATAATCTAAAATTTAATTAATTATATTTCACAATATTACATATTTATTTATATTAAATTAATGAGAATATTTTAATTATTTATTTACATAATTAATATTCTTCAGAATGTGATTCTTGATAATTTAATTTTTAAAAATGTGACATTACTATATTTAATTCAATTAAAAATATTTTTATGAATGTTATAATATTATATTTTAATTAATTTTTATTTTAAGAAATATCATAAGATTATTAAAAATATTCTTATTAAAATTGAGTGGTTAACGATTATGGATAATGGTTAGAGATAATTAATAGTAATCATTCATAATAAGTGATGCTCGACAATAGTCTTTAATAATAAGTAATAGCTAATAAAGGTCATTGATGAGGAGTAGAAGTGACAACGATCACCTATGGTAAATGGTAGCCAATGTTAAATATTAATAATCAATAATGACAATGATCATTACTAATAGGTGGTGATTGATACAAATCACTAGCAGTAGATAGTAGTGATAATGATCACTTATGGTGGATAATGATTAGTGATAGTTTCAGGGTTAAGTAATGATCAACAATAACCGTTGATAATTAGTAGTGGCTAACAATGGATAATTAATAGCGATAAATGGTGGTTGGTGGTAGCTAATCATAATAAATGATAATAAATTATGTGGTAATAATAGTAAGATGTTTTAATGGAAAGATGGGTAAAGTAGTTAATTTATATTACTATAACATTCCTGTATCATGGTAATCCTACATTGTTTAGGTGACGTTTGGTTCACAGGATCTTATATTTCCGAGAATGAAAGTGCATATTTTCGAGAATGTAATTTTTAAAAATTTAATTAATGAAAATGTAGCATTCCTATGTTTTGTTTGGAATATTTTAATATTACATTCCTATTCCATAAAAATCTAAGATACCCATCTCTCCTTATGAAAATATTTTAGGAGAATATTGGGTTAAAAAAATTTCCTAAAAAAAGATTCTTGGGAGTGTGAATTCCTAGGCATTTTTTTTCAAACCTCGAACCAAACATGAGAATGTAATATTCCCTTAAAATATTCTCAAAAATGTTAAAAATATTCTGTAAATCAAATGTCACCTAAAAATGTTCTTAAGAATATAGGAAATATTATGTGAATCAAACTTCATAAAAAAATACGTTAATACGAATAGATGTATCAATTAAATAAATTTATATTTATTTTAAAACCAAATAAATTCATTTTAATTAATTATGTTTATAAAAGCACATTTGTTTATTTATTATTATTCAAATAATAATATAATAATATAACATTTAATTAATTATATTTTATATCATTATATATTTATTTACTTATATTTTATTCATTCATATTAAATCAGTAAGGATATATTAAATATTATTTACATAATTAGAATATAAATTATCATATGATTAAAAGAATGGAAAATATTAAAAAATTCTGAAAAGCTACTAACTTATAAATTATAAGCTATTTTATGATATTTATTAAATAAGAGCTTATAAATCACTAGTTTCTAATATGCTAAATACCTCCAAAAGTTATTTTATAACTTATTAATTAAGTTAATAAGTTATAAGTTAACTTATTTATTGCGTTAAATACACACATTAGTTACTTTTTGAAACTTATTAAATAAGAGTTTTTTTTTTCAAATAAGTTGTACATCAAATATTTTTAAATATTAACTTATAACTTATTAATTAAATTAATAGATTATGAGATATCTTATTTATTATATCAAATATACATATAATTTTAAATGATAATATAAAAGTGAATTAAAATAATTTATGATTGAAAAGGCAAAAAAAATATAGGTATTTAATGGGATTTAATTTATAACCTACCTTATATAGAAAGAGTTAAAAAAATTACTAAAAGAATTGCAAAAAAAGTGTTGTACCAAAATCCCAACACTTTATGCTAGCATTTTAGTGATGCAATATATGATATTATCTTAAGAATTTTATTATTTATTATCTTTAGAATTCAAATTCAAAATTTTGTGTACATACATTAAGTGAATTATTACTTCTATAATTACTAACGGAAAAAAAAGGATCGCTTTTTGAGATAAAAATTTATGTCTAAAGTTTAAACTCGAGGAGTCATTTAACTCACAACAATACTATGAGGAAATCAATTTTCCAAAAAAATAGAAAAGAAGTGAATTTTTGATTGGTTATTACCTAATAAATTAAGGAAAATAAGATGTTCAATGAAGTTATACTTCTTATATAATATAAGAAGTTCTTTATCCACATTTTCCTAAGTAAATTCTATTTTCTGTATTCTTTATGAATATAAAGATAAAGTTATTCTTATTAAATTTAATTATGACAATCTTATTCTCTTATTTGATTATCGAGAAAATTCTAATGTTGTTTCAGAACTTAATCAATAATTTCATACTAATCTTATTTTTACGTATACTATTTAATTATATCAAAATTTTTAGGTAGTAAAAATAATTTTTATTAAAATTATATTTATTATTTCAATAGGAAGCAAACATCTTTAATGGGACAATCAATACATTTTTTTATAAAAATATAATTTTTATTAAACTATATAACAAGCATAATATTGTATGTAAATGAATTAAAAAAATTAGATAAATAAAAAATATATGTGTTTTCAAAGTAATATAATTCTTCAAGATAAAAAAATATAATTATAAGTTACAAGTTAATTTTATTTTTTATGAAAAATATAAAATTATGAGTTAATAAAAATTATGATACAAAAGATACTACATACATAATTTCAAAGAAAATGAACTAAAAATAATTATAATTTATTGATATATATTATAATAATATTAAGAATATAATAATTATTTTATTAATACTTTCTAAAAAGTTTAAAGTTAAATTAAATAAAATATAAGAATTTACTTTTTTGTAAAGTATTATTTTCTCAATATTAATTAAATAATTTTAAATACTTTTTAAAAAGTTCATGTAAAAAATCACTTTCGAAAAAATTTAAATTTTCTCAAAAATTTACTTCTTATGTGAACAATTCCTAAGTTAAAAGACTAAAAAAGGAGAATTTCTTGCATATTTTAACTATATTATGTATCTTTAATCATATCCGATAAAATGATGAAAATTAGAAAATTAGATTTTTAATATACATGACTTCACAAAATTGATAAATAAATAATAAATGAAGGAAATTGAAAATTAAGATTTTATTGTAAAGGTTGACAATTATCCTTTATTTATTAAATATGACTAAAGATATACTATATAATTGAAGCATATAAGAATTTTCCACTAAAAAAAAGCTAAGGTGGTAGCTAATGAATTGTTAATGAACTACAGATATGAGTTTTACAAATAACAAAAAAGGTATGATATAACACCTGAAGGGGGAATGACATGATATTTAATACATTACAGTCAGTAGCAACATTTTTTGCTATAAAGTCTGCCACAAAATTTGCTTTCCTATATGTTTAACTTTAGGTGATCTTAGTTTGCATAATAGATCTTTACAATCTATAACCTAACTATAAACATCAACAAAAGATGAGTTGTCATTATTTAAAATCATATTAACAATTGATGAAGTATTCAACTCCACAATTATAGGGAGTAAACACTTATTATAAGATAGAAGAAGCTCGTCTTTCAAACCATATAACTCTACTATATAATTAGAGCATATTCCTAAATTTCTACCACCTCTAACTACCCATTGCCCTGCATTATCTCTAATAACTGTTGAACATGTTGCTAGCCTTGGATTATCTCTAGTAGTACCATCTGTGTTAAGTTTGAAAAAACCTATAAGAAAGGGCTCTTATCCAATCTTCCTAACTACCTTCTAAGTTTATATTTTGCTAAGTGTCATAATGACTTGAAATTTCATAACTTTAGAAATTGTTAGTTTCTTTATATTATAAACTCATTGGTTATCTTTGAAATTTTTTTTATTTCTATAAAGGCAAAGATTCTAGATACTAAGTGAAAAAATAGTAGCCTAAGAAATATTTAAGTTGACATATGAAACAAAAATGGATAAGTTATGCTTTAACTATACTACAAAGTTAGATTAAAAAGAAGTAATGCATGAGATTAAAATCTAAAGACTTTCCCAAAATTCTATGGCAATAGGATATTCTCGTAAAATGTGAGCAATAGAATCAATGTCACCCGCACAAAGATAAGCAAGATAAAGAAATATTCATACCTCTACTATTTAAAAGGTCTTTTATTGGATTTTTATTCAAATATGAAGAATTGTATTTTAGGTAAAGTTAGGACTTTCCCAATCCATTTAAATTGCATGTCTAGAAAAGGTGGGTTAGTTGCTTTTAAAAACATTGTGTATCCTTTTAACAATACATTGATTAGATTTAGACAATCCTCGCATTAATTTATCCTCTTTCCCAGCAAGCTGAAAGGAGTACCAAGGATACCTATAACTACATTCTCAAGAATGACAAAAGATATACTATCAAAATCCTAAGCTCTTATTTAATAACATATTTAATATTAAGTTCATTTTCTTTAGGAGATAAGGGCCTTGAATGCATTTCCTTAATCGTCCTAGGCCAGTCCAATTATCATGCCAAAAATTGATTTTATGCCCATTACCTACTAACCATCTTGGACGAGTAGAAATAACATCATGAGTGCATTTTAGAACCTTCCAATTTTGAGAACAAACAACATTTCTTCTTAAATGGCCATTCATGTTGAGAGGAAGTTATTTTTTTTTTCTCAACACTTGTACCCATAAAGCTTGGATACCATGAATGAATTACTAAGCCAACTTCCTAAGTATAGTAGTATAAATAGCAGAAAATTCATAAATGCCTAGTCTTTCTCTGTTTTTTAAAAGAGTAATAACATCCCATCTAATTAAAGGCATCTTTCAATTATTAAAAAAACCCTTATAATAAATTGTGAATAATTTAATTCATTTTAACATTAATACTATTAGGGATTTCTATACAAGACATATGGTATAGAGGAAGATATGAAATAACAGAATTGATTAAAATAACTCTTCCAGCAAAAGATAAGTGTTTGGAGTTCCACCCTTGAATTCTTTCACTAAGCCTATTCATAAAAAAATTAAAATCATTTGCTATATAATTTACTTTAATGTTTATTCCTAGATATTTACCTAGACAAGAATTATAAGTAATGCCAATTCACTGTTAATTAAGTCCCAAATACTAAAATCAATATTTTTAAAAAATATATTCTTAATTTTGCAAAATTTACTTGGAAACCAAACTTTTTTTGTAAAATATTTTAAACATTCTTTATAGTAAAACAATTTTGTTAAAAATTTACTTATTATCTTAAAATAAAGAAAATACAAATATATTAATAATTATTATTTATCCTAATTTATCTTTAACTTGTTTTATTCTTAAAAATATTAATATTTTAGTCATAACATAATTTATTTATTTTTCCCAATTTACTTTTAACCTATTTAAATTTTAAAAATATTAATAGATATTATTTACACATGAAATAAATAAAATATAATAAATATATCCATTATTTTTAATTGAAGTAATTATATTGCATTGAAAAATTTTTAAATTACCAAATATTAATTATAAGATAATTTTGATATAAACTATTCATAAAATAAGGCTAGTTTTGCCTAAACAAAGTTTTTAATACTATCATGTTACATATATGTCTAATAATAAACACATGATAGTATGAATTTATATTATCAAATTATTTATATGATTGTATATCAAATACTTGATACTATTATATCTTATCATTTCATTATTTTATATTGTACTATCATATTGGTTTATCATATCCCATCTTATACTATTATGTCCTCTAAAAGTACTTTAATCATATAAGGTTTCAAGATTTAATAAAACCTAAAAGATACAAATTTTATTATAAGGAAAATTAAAGATTTATTTAAAAGATAAAATAAACATGAGGCATATCAAAACATTAAAAACAACAATAAGTTACTTATTTATATTTAAAAATAATTATTAAAATAATTTAATAAATTCATATGATGAAAATATAAACTTTGATATTGTTCATGTTAATCACATAATTCATTAATTTTCCCTCTATTTTTAGAATTGCCCTAAAGCTACTATAATGGTTAAGCAAATGCTAACTTTAATTTTTTATACTAGTTTTACACTTTAAGTGATATAATTTTATAAATTTTTTTACAAAAAATACTATTTAAACTAATAAATTTAATTAGAAATAATATCACTTTCAAGATAATTTATTAGATAATAATTTTTATATGTAATTTTAAAATAGTTTAAATTTTCTTAAATATTTAATAAGGGATAACATTACAAAAATTGTAATTTTTTGTATATTTTACATGTTACAACTAAAAAAGAAACTTTATCAATAAAAATTTCTTTATGAAATTTTTTTAATCTATTTATGAAAACGTTACATTATTCTAAAGTTAGAATGATATGAAGATTTTCATAAAATTTAAGTTTATATTTTCAATGTTTTAACTCATTAAATTACGTGACTAACATGAACAACATTAAAATTTATATTTTCATTGTGTTAATTTATTAAATTATTTTAATAATTATTTTTAAATGTAAATAAATAAGGTATTGTTATTTTTAATGTTTTGATGTGTTTCATGTTTATTTTATTTTTAAATAACTTTTTAGTTTACTTTATAACAAAATTTATGTTTTTAAGTTTTATTAAATGTTGAAACTTTTTGTAATTAGGATATTTTTGGAGGATATGGTGGTGTAGGATAGAATACAATAAAATAGCACAAAATAATGAAATGATAATACATGATACTATCAAATATTTAATAAACAATCATATCAATAATTTGATAATATAAATTAATATTATCTTGTATTTGTTATTAGACACATATATAACATGATGGTATTAAAAACTTTGTTTATAAAAAATTAGCTATATTTTAAAAACACTTTACATTACAATTACCTTATAATTAATGTTTGATAATTAAAAAATTTTCAATGCATTATAATTATTTTAATTAGCAATAATGGATATATTTATTATGTTTTATTTATTTTACATGCAGAAAATATCTATTAATATTTTTAAGATTTAAATAGGCTAAAATTGAATTAAAAATAATAAATAAGTTATGTTATAACTAAATTATTAATGTTTTTAAGAATAATATAGTTTAAGTTTAAATTAGGTTACTCATTTTAAGATAATAGGTAGTTTTTTCCAAAATAGTTAAAAAAAATTATAATGCTATTTTCATTAATACAAATTATTTTTATTTAAAAATGCATAGCATATAAATAATAATATTTTTTATAAAAATATTTAATTAAATTTTCAATATTTTAAAGTACATATAAACCATTATATTATAAATCTATCTTTAAATAGTTATTATTTTTAATTAACTTAATTAAGTTTATTGTGTTTTTATAAAGATTTATAAATTTATAATAAGAAAGGGTAAAATTGATATTAAAAAGGGAGAAAATACATTTGACTCTTATCAAGGCAAGTTTATGAAAATTTTATGAAAATTTTAAAAGTAGAGGAGAGGTCCACATTTATATCCAAACCTTGGGGGAGATAGATAAAATTAACCCAAAATTAAAATTGCAAGTGAGTACCAACTTTCTTGTACTCTTACTATATATAAATATATATATTATTTTTTAATAATTATCTCTTTAAAAATAAAATAAATATAATATATTGTTAAGGGGTATACAATTTTTTTATCCATTTTTATTTTATTTACTATGTTTTTTTCATATCTAGTCTCGAAGTAATTTCTTATTTTGAGGTGAAATGCTTAGAAATTCAAATAATAAAATCATGATTGGAAAGATTATAGTAAAATTTATTTTTAGGAGAAGGGGTTTAAACTATGTATTTTTTAAAATCTATGTGCTCCCTGATTAGAACCTCTAAGAGGTCCTAATGGTTTGGACTTAGGTATAGTAAAAAAAGACACACAACCAAATAGCATTTATTATATCAAATTATATAATATAAAATAAAAATAAATAAATAAAAAATTTAAATTTATTTGTTATAATTATAAAATAATTAATTATAATAATTAATTTTAAAATTATAGATTACAACATTAGTTAATAATTGATTATATTTAATTTATTTTCATTTTAATAATATACAAAATAATTATTTTTAATATTAAATAATAAAAAAGATAATAAAATATACATGATTATAAGAAAATTATTAATTTTTTAATCTTTGTGATATTAAGGGTTGTTTGATTCAATTGAAAAAAGGAAAAGGAATTAACAAATAAAAAAAAAAGAGAATGAATACTTTATGATTATTTAATTTATTTGATTTAAATAAAAAAGCAAATGAAATTTCTTTAATTCCATTTTTTAGTAATTCGTACGAGGAAAATTTAATTTATTTTTATTAATAAAATTATTATTATATTTATTGATATTATTATTATTATTATCTTATTGTTATTTTTCTAATACTATATTACTATTAAAATTTATTTTTATTATTTATAATTATTATTCATTTTATTATTATCTAGCATTATTATATTTATAATTATTTATTATTTTATTA
The DNA here is from genome assembly GCA_020226215.1 of Sindora glabra. Taxonomy (NCBI): domain Eukaryota; kingdom Viridiplantae; phylum Streptophyta; class Magnoliopsida; order Fabales; family Fabaceae; genus Sindora; species Sindora glabra. The sequence goes on from CM035230.1 coordinate 81,568,187, forward strand.
TTTTTAATTATTATTTTTATTTAAATTTTATTATTTTTATAATTAATATATTATCAAAATATATTATTGATAATTATTTATTATTCCTAATTTCTCCAAGCCAAATGACTCCTTTGTTTGTAAAAGAAAAAATATATATAATATTATTTAATTTATGTATATTCTTATTTAATATATGTAATCTCATTTATTGAAATTATTTTTCATGAATAAGAAAATTTAATTTTATAATAAATATATAATTTATTTTTATTTTTATATTTGCTAACTTCAAAAATTACAAATAATTAAATTATAAAATTGTAAAAGTCATTCATAAATTTAAAGTAAAAAATAAGATAAGTATGAGCAGAAAATTTAAATTTATAATATTAAATAAAGGTAATGAAGGTAATGGAATAACAAAGTAAGGTTAGCGTGCGTGTATATATATATATATATATATATATGATTTCAAATTCATCTTTCTATAATGACGATTAAAAACTAAATTTTATTATATTAAATAAGTATTTATTACGTTCATATCACAGAAAATTAAGTAATTATAAATTAGTTATATATTAGTACGAAACTATAAATTTTGTTATCCTTAACAAAGAATATTTTATAGCGTAATTTTGTTCAATAGAGCTGTAAACCTCTTTTACTAGAAAAATAAAAAGTGACCTGTAGACCTCTTTTAAAGAAGTTTAAATATTAATATAAAAGTATTAATTTAAGGAATTATTTATACATTTTATTTCAAAAAAATTAAAAATTAAAATCAAATTTATTTATTTTAAATTTAGCAATATTTTCTTGATATTAATTTTCAAATGATATATTTTAACATTTTATAGAGCAGATATTATTTCTTTTTCTTTCATAATCCACTCATATTATTTATAGTTTAGATGATTATATAACTAAATAATATGAATATGATATAATAGATTATATTTTATTTTAAAATATTTTTAAAAATTAAAATTTTAATATAAAAATACAAATTGAGTGAATTAATTGTATAATTTATTTTTAATAAAATATTTAAAAATTAAAATAAAATATTTTTTGTTTAAATTTTGCTAATATTTGTATGACATGTACTTTGAAATGCTATATTTCATATTAAGCGTACATCAATTAGGATTTTCTTAATATTTTATAGTTCAAATACTATTTATTTCTCTTTATTTTATCTATTTAATTGCATGTCTTTCTTTTTATATGTTCACCTTTTTTATTTACAATTTATACATTAATATTATTAAATAACATAAATATAACACATTATGTTTTAGTTTTATTATAAAAATAGATTTAATTAATTAAAATTTTAATATAAAAATATTAATTAAATGAATTCATCACATGTTGCATTTTTAGTGAAAAATTATACTTCACTCATTTGTAATTTTGCTAAATTTAATTTAAGCCACCTATGTTTTCAAATATTATAATTTTCTCACTTATGCTATTTATTATTAAAATTTTGCTCATCGAAACCTTTTTCCATCCAAGTTTTAATAAAAAACATCATAGTAAATGAGTTAAGTGAAATCAAGCAAAAGCAGACGTGGGTAAAGTGTAACTTTCTCATATTTATATCAATTAATATTAAAAATTTTCAATAGAGACTAAAATATACTAGTTATGTATCCTTATTTTAATAATAAATTTTAAATAGGAAAATCTATTAAAATATATGGCATGTGTGAAAAAAAAAGACTAAAACTCTTAATGCTTATAAATAACAAAAATTTTATATTTTATTATTAATAGTTTTATAAAGCATATGACAATAATATATATGAGATATGATTAATATAATTTTTATAATCTTAATTGAGAATTTTGAACATCAACTTACATAAATATTACAAGTGGAGTAAGTAGAAATCAATGATACTATTACAAGTGGATAAATTATAATTATTTATATTTTTAATATTAAAACTTGAAAATCTTAAACCTTGGAAGGCATATTTGCAACGTCCTACTTAATGCCTTTTAATAGCTTATTAGGCAGGATTTCCATCCCCCATCTACTGTTCGAAGTTTATTAACCCTGGTCAAAATGCTCAAAATTTATTGTCTAGTGGCAATTAAGGTGTATGAATGTCCTTCCCATTGTAGTTTAATCCTCCAACAAGTTATATTTTCTTCGGGAAGAAAGTTAATAAATAAACATTGCAAGTATGTGGAGCAGAAAGCCTAAACCTAGAAAAAGAATATAGAAGCTTCAATATCCATTTCTCACTAATTTTCCTTTTGATCTATTGTCTTTAACTTTGAATACAAAGCACACTAAGCTAAAAGAAGCAGAAAAGCGTGACACAAATGAGGAAATTATAAGAGTAGACGATGGAATGATGAAACCGTATTCAAGTGAGGAGTAGAATCAAATGGAATAATGAAATGTTTTCTAGGCTTGTAAGGAGAATCAAAGCTAAGAGCTGTGTATTTTATGACCGGAAGTGCCAGTAAGTTTCCCATTAGTGTTAATTTCTTATTTAGCTGCATTACCTTGCAATGTAAATGCTGCCATTCTTCAAGTAGTCAATGTTAGGCCATTAATTAGAGAAATTAAGGGCATTGATTTATGAGAAGTAGATGAGCTTGTAAAAGGATAGAGAACTTATTAATTAGGGGGGAGTCGAGAGTTTTATAGATTACAATTGGAATTAAAGGTAGATTTCCTTGTGATTTTTATTTTAAGTTACATTCCCTTCCATTAGATGTTGGTTTTATTATCATAAAGATAAAAATGCAAACTATATTCTAATGGTTTAATGAATTAATCAAATAGCCAAAGCTATAGTTACTTAGGAGAATTGCAATAAGATGTCTTAGCAAATTTAACATAGTCAAGTGCTTATAAGGAAACTCAAAGTTTTATTATACTTAAACTTAGCCTGTTATGGTTGTCTTGAAGTGATAAGGTTTGATGTCCATATCTAGAAAACAAAGAGACCATGCTTCAAACGTATAGTGCATAACATACCTTACACTAAAATGAAAAATGGACAGGCTATCTAAAACATTTAAGGCAGTAGAGGAGTAATAATAGAGTAATGCAATTCTAGCATTCCTTCCCTGTGGATAAAAAATAATGAGTTTTAACATTGAATGACTAGGATGATTTGATAGGTTGGGGGGAAACTAACAAGTGCATCCTGAAAAACTAAAGCAAGCTTGGAATCACAATAAGGGACGTGGATTCTTTTTTCTTAAAAATCACATGTGAGAGCATTTATCATTTTCCTAAAAGTAGATAGGGATTTGTCTATTGGCTTAGCTTCTTCTAGAACTTTTTCCTTAGCTCCTATTTTCTCCACTTTCTTTAACCTCACTAGGTCCACAAGAATTAATTTTTTGGATTGCACCTTATTTATAGTATTAGATTCTCCAAGAATGATATATAGTTTGTTGACAATATAAGAAAAAAAGGCCTTTCATCTTATGAAAACTCTTGTTAGACTACAAATAGGTAAACATAATGACTTCTACTACTGGCCATGCTCACTTCTTTAAGTCTTAAGTGTAGGATGGTTATAAAATATAAATGGCATTTCTAGTTCTACCTTCTTATCTTCATTTTTCTTAAAAGGGAAAATAATTTTTCATAGTTTCCTTTCATCTCAACTAAATAAAATAATAAACTATAATTTGAAGCCAGATAGGAGTCTTTCCAATTACTGGGTTACCTATTTACCTTTTGTAAATTTTAAGATTAGATCTAGATGCGAATACATCACACAAATAGAAGGCTATAAAGCTGTTCAGTTCTAATAGATAAGTTTTGCAATGCTTTTGTAACATTTAGAACAATGATCTAAAAAGTAAAATTATTAGTCATGCTAGTAACAATATAACATCAATTGAATATGAAAATAGGAATGTCAAGGTTTTCTTAGTATTGAAATAATAGGTTATTTACTAACATAATTAGAAATTCTCTAACAAAAGTTAACTAATAGGAGTGTAATTCATATCACTTCACTTGTCGAATTAGTTATTATTACCATGGCTAGTGTCTAGATAAATTATCTAAAAGATAGTGGGCTTAACGAACTTTATGCTTGTATTAATATGAAGTGTGAATCAAGTTCCTAAATAAGTATGACAACACTGCTATCAAAGTTACAATCTAAGTTAGACTTATACAATTAGGACAGATACGTATAGAGGAGATGAAAATGAAAGAACAAAATTCTAATAAAAATTACTTATCCATGCTACACCATGTAAAACTAATCCTACTAATTTACCCTCCTCCTTAGCTTGTATAATGTCCTTTGATAAATAAAAAAGGTTTGATAAATAAAAAAGGATAAGGAAGAAGAAATAAGTTTGTTTTGGAATATATGATTATTAATTTCAAAATAGTTTCAAAAAAGTAAGATATTAATAAAAAACCACCAAAATACACTAACTAAATAGGACAACATTACTAATTCTACTAAAAAATACCTTACTTTCCCTATATAGATTTGAACTTGAACAAATTGCCAAAGAAGTCAGAATAGTACTATCGTAACAAAATCAAATGTCATTAATGAGCTTTAACCCCCATACTTTATGTTTTCCCAACTTCTAGTTGTCATTAGTTATAAGAAAAAGTTCTCCATTAGTGTTAATGTATAAATTTCATTGGCATATGTGTGAAGAGAAATGTAGAAAACTATTATATGGTATTTACAATAAATAGAGTCCCCCTTAAACCTATATAGTAGAATCAACATTTTCTACAGAAAGCTAACAATTGGAATGACTAACTATTGTGTAATATTATTTGAAAAGAAACTTGTTAGCTTTTGACATTATATGTTTCCTTACTTTCATGAAGCATGAGTGTATATGCATCATGCTTTGCATAAAATGTTATTTTTTATTTTAAAATTGTAACATAACCAAATCTTAATTAAAAGAAGGTATATTGCTCATTCGACTCTACAAATGCTAGGCTATTATTTTTTAGTAGAATAACTAACATGTGGTATTTAATGAGTGTTTTTTATACCTGGGCGCAAGCACTCGAATAGTTAATTGTAAAGGTAAATAACAAAATTTGGAAAAACAATTGAGAGCAATAAGAATCTTACCTAGCCATAAGTGATGACTAACCCATTAATTTCATTTACAACATCTAATTCATTAATATAGACACATATAGAGCAAGGAAAATATGGCATTAAGAGGAGTAAATAAAAAAGAAATATAAATTAAGACTATAATTAAGGTTATGGCCATTTCTACATAGTTCTTTTTGGGAAAATCAATGACTATGTATGTAGGTGCACAGATAAACACATGTTAACAAAAAAAATTATGCAAATATGAATCTCCATAAAACAGAAACTAATTGATTTTATATGTCAGATTTATGGAAGTGAAGATAATTAAAATTACTGAATCGATATAAATATGTAGTCGAAACCTATCTTCAACTATGGGGAGAGCTAGGAACTCATAAACATTAACTTACAGGAAAATCCTTCATAGAATACTTTATCAAAGCTGGACATACATAGAATTAACTCACTATTTTAGTGGTTATGTTACACATTGCATTTAGAAGGATACTAATATGAAAAAGGTTGTTGAAGATTCTATATCCTAATTTTCTTTAGGCTTTTAAATCATCTAAGGCATTTTTAGCTGAATAAATGCTTGAAGCATTTAAAGGTTCCAAGTTTCTTAGATAAAAATTCTATTCTCTGGCTTACCATTATTAGGATGTATGTGAGAGCCATTTTTCTTTATGAATCACATTTTTGCTTTAGCCTTAGTATGATCCATGTAAAAGTATGACTCTTTTTCAACTTGTAAGCTTTTAAAGGCATCATAGATATCATATTTGGCTAGGCTGAATTGATTGCTATGAGGGACACTAAGAAGGGTATGCCAATGGTTAGTCATTTGCCTATTGAGGTCAACAACAACAGTAAAGGTGTCAATGCAGATTGTGAAATGCAAGATCAACCCCATAATGATGACATGAATGATAGAGATAATGAAGATATCTTGAATATGTCCAAGGAAAGTATCATGGGCATGGTATTTGAATTGTTGAAGAATGCAAATAATTTCTACGAGTATGCTTGTGTGAAAATGTTTAAGGTAAGGATGGATGATATATATAAGAATAAAGATAAGGAACCCCGGTTAAAATGAATGATGTGTAGTTCAAAAGGTAGAAGGAAATCTAAATACATTGAAGCCCTTGAGCGAAGAAGAGAGCTTAGAACATTGACCTAATTAGGATCCACAGTTGGCATAGGAATTAGAAAGAACAAAGATAAACATGTTTAAGAGATATTCAGATTTGATGATAATCATAACCATCGTAACCTTGCACCCGAATATATAACCTTCCATAGATGCTATAGGAAGATGGTAAATGCTGATATAGCTTAAGTTAATACAATGTAATCATATAGATTTAAGTGGTTACAAATATATGGATATATTGCTGGGCAAGTAGATAGATATGACAAGCTTGGCTTCACTAAGAAAGATCTATATAATCACATTAACTGTAAGTGCTTGTTGAGAATAAATGTTAATGATGCAATGATGGCATTGCACTATCTATAAGGTAAAGTAGATATTGACTTAAGATTTTTTATAAAGTACAATATTGATAATATTGGTTGCTTAGAATATTTGTTTTAGGCAAATAGTAGCAGCATAGTAAACTATAAATGTTTCAATGATGTGTTGACATTCGATTTGATGTATAAGAAGAACAAGTATAATAGACCTATTGTTGTGTTTTCTACAATTAATCATCATAGAAACATAATAGTATTTGGTTGTGTAATTATTACAAATGAGACAAAGGAAACTTACAAATAATTGTTACAAACATTGCTTGGAGCAAATGATGGGAAGGAACTAATGTCAGTCATAACAAATAGTGATATAACCATAAGAAATGCAATTAAGTGCATTCTACCTCATTGTGCTTATAGATTGTGTGCATAGCATTTATAAAGAAATGCAACCATCAATATTGATGACCCATAATTCACCAAGGATTTTAAAGATTGCATGTTTAGTGACATCAATATAACACAATTTGAGTTAAAATAGAGATATCTAATTTAGAGTTTTAGCGTTGAGGAAAATGAATGGGTTTAGAAAATGTAAAGGCAAAGAACAATATAGGTTACTACATATCTCTATGGTAAAATGTACATTAATTTGTGTACAACTTCATTATACAAAGGCATGAATTCCCATATCAAGAGGTTTATGAAGTGGAGCCATAATTTAGTGGACTTTGTGCACCACTTTCAATGAGCATTAAACTGTTTTAAGTACAATGAGGTGGCTGCTAACTTTAAGAATGTTCATAGAAAGCTTATTTTGACTATGGTATTGGAGCTAATAGAATGGAGTGGTAGCAAGGTGTACACATAGGAAATATTTTGGATCTTCTAAAGAGAAATAAAAATGTTTGGAGCTTGTGTTAGCATTAACTGCAAGCAATGGATTACAATAAGGACATACTCAGTGAAGCACTTTATGAATCTTAAAATCACTTAGTTTGTCCACCTTGATTGATAAGAAGAAGTTTAACTTTGATGTGAATGTGAGAAGCTATAATCATTTAGGATCCTGTGCATATAATATTTTTTAATGGTGTAAAAAGATATTGACAAGTTGCCACCATCATTATTAGTGTGGCATTGGATAAAAAATGCCAAAGAAATGGATAATGTGCCACCACAAGATAATGGCAATTCAAAGAAGTTAGCAAGGTTACTATATGGTTCACTCAACCAAGATTGTAGGTTGATGTGCAACTTTAGCTTACTAATATATAAAAATTTTCTACTTGTGAGAGACATTATCCGAAATGTCACTAAAGATCTCTTAGAAGGAAATCTCAAAATGGCAAGTGAAAGAGACATTAAAAGATATTGTGAAAAAGTCTTAGACCCTCTTATTGCATGGGCAAAGAGAAAGCCACTATCCATTGCTTCTTCTACTAGAAAGAGGCATTAGTGTGCTCAATGTTAGCAAGAAGGTCACACGAGGGTCACCTGCCTATTTGCTAAATTAGGCTATGCTAGAAGCCCAGAAAATCACCATTACATTGGTGATAAGGCGATTTATTAGAGAATGAAATGAAATTCAACTCAGCTACATTTAAAAGTCATTTCATTGACAATTTTATAGTGATTAATTCTCTTATTTTCCATTATTTCAATTATTATTGATCTCCTTCATGCATCTGTATTTGGCCATACATCCAACTTGAACAAATAGTAAAGCATACTTATTTCATTAACTGTCTTAGCAGGATGATAACATGCATGGTAATGCTCATGGTTTTGTTGGATCCATAGAGCCTAAAGCAGCTGATGCAGAAGAAGATAACACTAGGCTTTGGATGCTTAGTGGCAAAGATATTAAGGATAATGTATGATAAAAATAAATTAAAATTCGCATTACTTCACAAATTATTGTAAGTAATTTACTATATCTTTAATTATGTTGCGGGAATATAGATATAATGACATGGATGACTAATGACACCACATGACAAAAATGGTTGCATGACAAGTTTAATATGGAAGCCTGTATCTCTTAGTATGATAGCACATCCCCTAGTATTGCACTTTGTATTAGGTTATCACGGCTTTTAGAACTTGTTAAATTGGTATTGATAACTGAGGGAACCAATGAATAGCATATGGTATTATATTATTTAGGTCCTAGTGGATGGTGCTATATAACTAGACTTTAGATAGTGTTTATATTGTTTAGGTCCCCAGTGGATGGCACTATATATTGTCTGCTACACTTGACAACGTTCTTATAATGATATATCTTTTGGTTGTTGGAATTGATTTTTTTTTGTTGGAATTAAGTGTTTTGTTTTGTAAAATATATTATAATTTCTAGTGGCTTTGGTTCTCTCACAAGTGTTATACTGTGGCTAATAACTCAAGCCTATGATAATAATAATCTTTCACCATTTTAAATGTATAAGGAATTTGGGTAAATTCTTCCACCCAAGCTATGTTTCTATTATATGGATTTTATAGGTTCAGTAATTTGCATGTATTTGATAATAATGTAAGAGTAATTACTAGATTAATGGTTACTCGACATAGGGTTTTGCTTCTAGATAGAAGTTGTATTTCATTTCTAAGTACTAAATAGAATATAAAGATCACCCAAACATATCCTACACTAGATTAGATAGTCAAAACTTGACAAGTGTGCATAAGACAAGTAATGACAATTAACAACAATAAGATAATCACATTCAAACTAAGAAGCATATGATTAGACTTCGCACCAAGACACACGCCAGTAAATGAGAGAAATTGAGTTGCTACTGTGTGTCTTAAAATTAAATATCAAAGGATGCAATTTAGAAGAATGAAAATGGTTACATATAGACTATACAATATGAACTAAACAAGCATCATGTGAAATACTCTAACATGCATGATTACCTGTTCCCTTAATAATAAAACATGCTATAAAAGGAATAATTACCCGCTTATTGGTGATGATATATTCATAGTTAATTTGCCTGTTATTGTTATGGCAAGTAAGAGGAATGACCAATCAAGAATCAATCTCAAATAGGAAATTTTAAAGCATGCCAAATTGATATGACCAAAGAACAGATCCCTAATCTTCTAATGAATAGCCACCATTATACCCATAAGTCATACTATAATATTTAACTATGATCACCATCTAATACTATTTTCGACTAAAGAATGCAACATCCTGCAAATGCTATAGCACAAGGTTATGATAGATGTTATTCTATTAACTTGGAAGGAGGGTAAAACTTCCAGGGATCTATGGTATTATTAAATGTGCACCAGTGATTACATATAACACCAATTCAATCTAGTTTGAAACTTAATTATTTTTAGTAAAGAGAAAATAACACTTAGTACTTTAAGTAAGAAAAAATAAATTATTGATAGATTAATGGCCAAATGACCTATGATCTTTGGTGGTTATTACTTTGCAAAAGGCTTGCAGTAAGCATATGAATTCATGTCTCACCAATTAAGAAGTCCTGAATGGCATCCTTTTCTTTAGTATGTATGTATCTATCAAACGGTAATTATTTCATTCTAGTCCCTTAATAACTGTAAATTTCATTTACTTTATCAATTAAATATCATTAGTTATGGTAATTCATCTTATTTCCTAGATAAAGATCAAATTTTATTGTCAAGATACCCACTAGTTGATCAATTACAAATTTTAGTTCGATTTAGAGATTCTCTTAGTTCAACTTGCTAGTGTTAACATTTGGTGTTATTGAGCCTACCTTGAGGAAAGGGGTCATTATCAAGTCTAATGCAAATAATTTAATGCTTAAGGCATAACTAAAACACACCTTTAATTGCATAAAATTTTTTTTTAACAACTACTGAGGTTCCTTTTAGGACCTATATGCATTGTATGTTGGTAGTAACAAACCACCAAATTATAGCAAAAAAATAAAGTTAAAGTTATCTACAATGTACATCGATCCTGACTATATTTCATCTTCCTGAATCTTATCAAAAAATTTGGTTACTATATTGTGTCTTTAAGCCTATAAAACTTTAAAACATGTTGACTTGGTATAAGACACTTATGCTACCCTATTAGCTATATATGTATAAACTAAAAATATAATTCATGGGCAGCATGGTGAAGTACATATATATAAGCCAAAATGATAACTATAAGCAATGATGGCTTAAAGTTTCATTAGTTTTTCCGATTTAGCCCCAATGTTCTCTAACAACAATGATGACTTGCTTTCTCTTCATGTTGTAATCATTAAGTATAAGATTAAGTGCCAAGCATATCCACCCAGCATCTCCTCTAGATTGCAAGATCAACTGTGGTGTTCTAAAATATATTCAAGCTAAGAATCTTGAAAAAAATTGAATATATATATGAAAGTACCACAGTCTTGAAATCTCTTATGACATCCAATGTTATCTAGCCAAATACCTAAACACACAAGCATGACTAAGCACATAGATAAAAGCAAAAAGCAAGGTTAAATAGTTTTAATTGCAGAGTTTAATTAATAGGTAATATATGAAATACTGAAAATACAGGTCATCCTATCTTAGAAATTTGATTAGTATAGTAATTATCCAATTAGAAATGGCAAAAATGGTTATCCAACAAATGTTATAGATTCGATTGTCTTTCATAAGCTCTCCACAAATGTAGCCTATAAACATGCAACTAGCAAGGGTTAGGATGTAACTTATAAATTTCAAAACTAGACTTGCAAATTTATTCCTGCATAGCCCCACCATTAACTTAACTAGCTTATGCTTATCCCTTTCAACAAGACTTGGATTAGAATCCAAGTATATCAACTTCTCATCTTGGAGTGAACCAATGAATGTTATCATCATCGAAAGGAATGTAGATTCTATCAATAATGTTCAAACCAGTGGACATGAATAGAATGTAGAAATTTCTTATTGCTTTCTCAAGGGTCAAGGTCCTTTCCAAGGCCAATTGTTGTAGATTTAACATATCATTTCTATCAAATAGAAACATAATATATAATAATGACTCATTTGCTTTGTCTAACTTACCGTAAAGTGGGGTGGAAGATACCAGTTATGCATAGATCGATGCTTCCTTTCCTTATATGTTATCTTAGCAACTACCATTGTAAAAACCTAGAAATACAACATGACATGGATGAATTAGGATCACAAATTAACATAATAGAAAAAAGAAATAAAGGTTATTAATTTGGTATCTTACAAAACCATATACTTAACACTATGGATAAAGAGACTTAATATTGCCCCTGTTTAAGTTTCCATATGCATAATTAACTAGCATCTCCTTATATGGCTTAGACAATGTAGTGTACATTACAATGGTAGCCTAAATGTATAAATATCCATAATGTTTTGGTAGATTACATAAGAAAAGAGCACATAAGTTATAACCTTTTAATCTCACCCTGCAGGCTTCTTAGAAGAGAAGATGCATGCAACTGCCTTAAGTTCTTACTACGATAACTTCATAATTATGGTTGGATAGAAGCCAACCTTTACACTTAGCAGAAATGAGACTTTTGCAATCTCAGTGACATTACTTTTAATCAAAGGTGCAAATGCCTAACTTTTGTTTGGTTGCTTAGCATATATATCCAATTTCGAATTGCAAAATAATTTTTAACCAATGATGTAATTTTTTTTTGAGTATATCACTTCTCCTTTTCCCTTTATGTCTAAGTATTTAAGAGTTACATAACATGCAGGTGTTGTAATAATGCAAAATGACATCTTATTAGTGAGAAAAAACTAAGATTATATCTTATACGATCCATGAACAAGTGCACAATGTGAGCTTTTACCTGTCCTGTATTTGCTACACCATTAAGTGTTAGTTTCCCCTCTTGTTAGTTAGGAAAGTGGGATATGAGTTAATATTATGTAAGGACCAAATTATCTATAGCAGAAGCATGTTTCATAAAAGCAGTAACCTTTCCTCTCTTGCCTTCTTCCTTAAGGTGGCTTTCAACACGATCCATCTGATCTTTTAGCAGCTCAAACCTTTTCATTAGGTCAACCTTAAATGATTAGTAGCTTGGCTAGCTATAAGCTTGTTTATGTTGGTGTGGTCTGATTGAAAGGAGTCAATTAGACTCTCCAATGTCTCAACTTTATCTTACAATGTTTATAAAAAAATGAATCCATAATGGAGTGATAAGCAAAACTTGAAGGATGAACTCAATTAAGATTTACCTCTTTTCTCCTATGCTTTCTTAACACCTTTGATGAGCCAGCCGCACTGCTTTGTGTTAGGATTTGGATCAATATATGTACTGAAATTTTAAAATTTTTGATCTAATTCCTACCTAGAATTCATGCAAAATGACATAAATAAGTATTAGGATTTTACCTTATTTGTGCTCATGTTCTTTCTAAACGAATCCTTAAGAGACCAAGATGAATCAAACGCCGGTCGGAATGTACAGCATCTCTATTGTATCCACACAGAGTGAACAATAACTTCTTTCCTCCACAAAGTTGCTAGGATTCATTTCTCTCACTAAAATTAGGATTGAGTGTTTTCTGAGTGATTTAGGATTTTCTTGAAGCTTACATGCGTTCAAAGTGCTACCTTCAAGCTCTTTTTATAGAACTAAGGCATGTCACAATTCTAGTCCCACTAGGATAATACTTTAAAAAATCCTAATCACACTTAAAAAATATCACCTTATCCTTATCCTAGAGAGAGTGAAGAGAGATAAAACTTATTTATTAATTATTTAATATTAGATAATTGTATTATCTCATAATATAATTATCTAATATATAATAATATAATTATCTGATATTACTTTAATATCACATAATATTATATATTACGTGAAAAAATATATTATTATCTTAATAATAATATATATGCACGAAAATAAGTCCAACTAATTGAATTTTAGACTAACTAAAATTTAATTAATTATTATTTTATTCTTACTCCTTTTATGTGATCCTATAAGTTCTTACTACGTTGATAATGGCTTATTTTGGGCCATAAACAATGAGCAGTATCTAGTAATACATCACTATCACTCAAGTAGTAAGAATGTATGTGATTCAACATCTACTTAATATATGATTAATATTTTGCATTATAATCCCTTTTATAATAATATCCAAATCGAATTGGAGGCATGAAATGTGTCATTCTCGTCAATGTTTAATTTATATTTCTTGATACTAAGTAAACTTAAAATAAATGATTAATATCATATATTGATCCAACTGAGTATGGTCATGCATTTCTAAGTCTCACTCAATCAAGGGGCCCAAGGATATTTCTCTTTTATACAAGAGTAACAAAATCTCATTTACATCACTCACTTCCCTCTGCATAATTTGTGACACACCTAATTAACGCCCTACTCGTCATTCTGATTAAAGGTGACATAGGATAATATCAAAGTGAGTAACTCCTCATATAAGGAACCGTAATGACTTCATATTAAAGGACTATATGCATTTGTGATCATATGAGAATAATTAATGACACGTCTATTCATGTAGTATTCTCATAATAGGTCAGTCTAGTACATTAGTCACTAACAATAATTTATAATAATCAGTCACTATACATGCTAATATTAATATATTATTACTATCATTTTCACAATGATACTTTACTAGGGGCAATTTAGGAATAGCAAAGCTATTCCAGGGATAATTATTATATTTAAGTTATAATTTATGTAAAATAAAATAAAGCAAAATATAATAATTGTATTGCCAAATGAAAACATAATACATTGTGTAATATTGCAATCATCTTATGATAAGCTTCTAGGACACATACCAACACTTTGTTCCATGGATGAAGTGTTTATGTGCAATTGTCTATGGATGGTTTGTTGTGTTCTACAAAGCAATCAATGTAGTAGTACATCCTGTATATATATTGGAGTGGTCACTTCCTATTGTGAGAAGGCTTAAAATTCTATGCAATTGTTAATGCAAAGAGGGGGAAATTGATATTTTATAAGGGTGGGATGACTTTCAAGCTTGGTGATTTAATAAGGAAGGAGTTATCCTACCAGCACATGAACTTTCAAAACATGTACTAGATTATCTTTCAATCAATTTTTCTACATCATCAATTGAAAAAGTTCAAATTAATTATCTTGTAATCAAGTTAAGCAATACTAAATAAATTTGGTATGATGATTTAATGTAAACTTATGTAGTAATAATTTCAAGGGCACTTGTAGTCAAGGTATAGGAATGTCTTATTAAATATAGAATTTAATGCATACCTCATCATATACATGTATAATTATAACAATTAGCAAGTTTTTGACGAAGAGAAAAAATTCTATTATTAAAGTGATAGATTGGCAACTACACTTAGCTAGTTAACAACTAATTTGATTGCACTGCATCGTAGGGTGCAGTTGCTAACTTTATGCATTCGTCTGTCATATACATATGGCATCTATGCTCTGCTTGCCAGCACTGCCTCTTCTAGATCATCATCTAACATTGATGATGATTTGTCAAGAATGGTGGAGTTGCTATTGATCTGAAATGATTGCCTTCTTACTCATCAGGTTGAAATGGAAGCAAGTCTAAATTAGATCCATGGAATCTAGGTTTATATCTGTATAATTGTTTGTTTGGGACTCAATGGAACCCGTTAGGTCTTTGGTTGTTTGTTAAGGGAAATGTATATTTGCGTCTTTTTCTCTTACAGTTAATAGGCAAAAGCATAGGGTTCAAGTTTGGTGGAAAATATGGTTAAAAAAAAGGATAGAAGCCCATGCCTTATGTTCCTAAATTGTATTTATGTCTAGCACCCTATACTTACTAGATCACTCTGCCAATCACAGGGGTTGTACCTTTTCTCCCTTTGTTGTCAAGTATTAATTATTTGCATCTTGCACTTAGCCTCTCAACCATTCTTTCTGACCAAATTTAACTTTCTAAAGATTTATAATATGGCATTCACTCGACAAATGAAGCTTATCTATAACATAGGCCAATATTTAAAAAATTAATAATTTTTTATTTTAAAAAAATAATAATCTACCTGCACATTAAATTATTTTATGCAACTTATAAATAAATATTAAATATTGCACAATAAGAATATAATTTAAATATTATATTAATTAAATTCATTATATATATCACTATTTTAATACATTCATAATAATTTAGTACTTTAATTAGTGTATTTACTTAATTACAATAAATAATTTATAAATATTTATTTTCATTAATTACTTTATGTAAATATATTTTTATTAATTTTCAAAATGGATGATGATGAAATGAATTTTTGGCATAATTTTATTACCTTTTTAATTGCAATGTATTTTTTAATTTTAATATCATTATGTAATGTATATTAATAGTAGCAAGCATATAAACCCATTGACTTAATTATTTAGTATTTTTAAATTTTATTGTAATTATTTATTTCAATAAAGATATACATATTAAATATGTAAATCTATTAGATCTAATATTAAAAATTACTGTAATCTTACTCATATACATAACTTCAAGGCGACATATATTGAAGTATTATTTTAATTTATTGGTCTTATTAGTTTGATATATATAGGCATACAATAATTAATTATTCATCTTTTATTTACTATTATTCATATGTAATAATTTCTCCATTCTCTACCAAGGTATGACACCAGAGTAAGAAAAAAAAACTTCTATTTTGGTGGTGCATTAAAATTTATGAGTAATTATGACTTTAAGTTCATTAATTATTGACGTCATGGTTATTATATCCTTCAAAATTTATGAGTAGCACATTTAATTATTTTTTATATCTTTTTTATAATTATTACTTGTCCTCTTCGATTGTTATAGCAAAAAAGTTGTTAAGGGAAAATATAACAAGGAAGCAAATATACATTTTACATTGATTAGAGTGAGATGTAACAATTTATTTTAATATTTTTAATTTTGTTCAATATTGTAAATGAATAAAATGGTGAATGATTAGTGAAAAAGAGTAAAGATATGCAATTTATAATGCTAGCTATGACGTTTGGAAAATATAATAATTACTGCATTTACAAATGATAGACTAATTAGGACTGAGATTGATATGAAAAATAATAACAATGGTTTAATCTGGTAAGGGATTGGGACTAGTTAACCTAACCTAGTAAAGGATTGGGACTTGTAAATATTAATTCATTGAGTTATTAGATTAACTTATTAACCTGGTAATAGTAGTAAGTTATATGGATTGGTAATAGCCTGTTATCTTGTTAACTTGGTAATAATTACCGTATTTACAAATGATAAACTAATTATTTACTAAAAAAATCATTGATGGATGGATAAAGATCTCAAAATGGTTTGGTTTTAATGGGTTAGCTTGAGAATGGTATAATTTTGCCTAACCTGAGACTGAGATTGAGTTTAGGACAGATATGAAAAATAATAACAGCGACTTGATCTGATAAGGGATTAGGACCGATTAATTTGACCTGGTAAAGAATTAGAATTGGTAAGTATTAACCCATCGAGTTATTGGATTAACCTATTAGTTGGGTAATAATAGTAAGTAATAAATAATTAATTTATTATATATTTAATTTATATATATTAAAATAATAATTTTAGTATATTAAAATTATAATTAAATATATATAATATTAAAATTATATATATGAGCAATATTAAATAATTTTTAATATTAAAATTAATAAATTTATATATTAATATTGTCAATATATATTATATAAGTTAGTCAAAATAAATAATTATATTAAAATTTAAATTAGTACTTTTATATTAAAATTTTAAATTATCTAAAAAATTGAAATAAATAATTTTGATATTAATTTTAAATATATTATATACATATATATAATACATTATTACTTATTTTTTATTATTATATATAAATTATTATAATTAATTTTATTAATATATTATTAAATTATTAAATATATTTATTTTTATATATAATACTTTAGACTTAGTCAATATATATTTATTTTATTGAATAAAATAAATATATAATATAAAATTATTGATTAATATAAAATTTAAATTATTTTATTAAATGTATATATTATTAAATGTAAATTCATGTATTTTCTAGATTTTAATAATATATATTTGTTTTCATATATAATATATATAACTTACTGATATATAATAAAATTTTAAATGATAATAATAAAATATAATTATATTTGATAATAATAATATATTTTAATTAATTAATTATATAAAATTAATAATAAATAAATAACTAATATAATAATAATAAAAAATATAACAAATTATAAAAGTTGCTTGATAAATATTACCTTGGGATTATGACTAGGATTATAACAATTCGATTTGAACTTGATTTGGTGAAAAAGTAATATAGTCTGAGATTAATACAATATACAATTTTAATTTGTTGGATTAGTTTGGTAGGATTGGACTAATCTGTTTTGACACATCTATGGATGGACATATTTTAACTTAACACAATCAATAGTGAAGATAATAATGGCCTATTTTTAATGCCTCATTCATAAGACCACTTTTGTCATCATTATTCGAGAGATTTATGTACACTAGATAGAAGTAGGAGTAGTTAAAAATATATAAATGGCCTTGTAGTATCCATTATATAACATTAATGCAATTGTAATCTTCAACAACATTTGAACATGCCATGAATTTAACACTTGCACCAACTGTCATAGGTGATAGTTCATTTGTTAAAGGAGTTGCAATTATAAGATTAGTGCTAATGTGTTCAATTGACACTCTAAACTTCTCCAATGATAAAGCTTTTGATTCTTATATGTTTAGTACCTTTCAAATACTAGTCGTACTTTTAGAAAGAAAAAAGTGATTTTAAAATTATCATAATAAATTTTCAGCAATTTAGTTATTTAATAGAAGTAGAAATTTTCTTTTGAGTTATTTGGTAGGGGAGACAATAGAAGGGAGAGAAAATAGGAGAGAAGATGTTTTCCCTTATTTGGATGAAGAAGAAGTTGAGGAGAAAGGAAATATAAGCAAGTTAAATGACAATAATCACTTTATTGCATAAAATATAGAGATAATTATAATATAGATTCATCAAACCCAAGGCAAATTTATTTTATCAATAAGAAAATTATATACAATTAATTAATGGTAATACCCTTGTCACTATCTCCTTATACTTGTTTTACATCAGAGGCTTGTATTACAATTTTTGGTTTAGCGTTTACAATACAACATTTACTTTACTCCTGCCCACTTCATCGAATAGTCGAATAATTAAAATTGAATTAATCAAGGTTAGGATTTGGGTTCAACATTATTTTTCCTCTTCAATCGTATTACACTTAACTAAAATTTTGCTAAATTATTTTTCAAATTTCAAAAATATATTGATACCTTCAGTTTTCCATTCAAGCCTATAGGATATGTTTAACTGATTTTACATATTATATGTAGATCATCATTAATTGTCCTATTTCACTATGGTAATGGTATTGGCTAGTTAAGGTTGTTGCATATCTCTATTTCATTCGTGTTGATGGTTTAATAACTATATGCAACATATATTTTTGTCTCTTTACATTCAAATCATACTCTGATGTCATTATGCTAATACTAGCTCTCTCAAGAATATTACTAATGTGGCAACAATTTTGTAAAATAACAAGAATATTTAAAACATTATAAGTAGTTGTATTTAGTATTACTTGTCTTAATGACTAGGACAAAAAAAATCATGTGCATAAAGAAGAAAAGGTTTTTATACATGGAATAAATTACCAAGTGACTTGTATATATCAGCCATGCATTTTTATCCTTCGGCAAACCCAAAAGCATTTTAACTTCATTAGGCTCCAATAGGGCAACCTTGTTTCCTTTTCACTTGAACCAGATTCGATTTCTAAAATTGACTAAGAATATAGTTTTAAACAGGCGTAAATGATTCATTATCATCCTTTTCAATAGCTTTCCTAATCCTCTTTGTCAATTTTGCACCACTAATATAAGTTTCCAAGCAATTCAATTTGGTTCTAGAATCCCATAAAGGCCACCACTTCCTTGTCAAGGGCAATGCATCATGAATGATGCGTGACAAATATGGAAGAAGTATGAATCTATTTTAGATTAGGGAGTTTATGAATATACCTTTTTTCCTGATAGCTACATAAAAAAAACTTGGAGTTTAGAGTTTCAAGATCTATATCATATGAGAACCTTTTTACAGGGCACCAAATCCTTTTTAGCACAAATGCCACATTCCTATAGTAAAAATAAAGAGGCCTAATGGCTACTTTTGTGAGTGATTGTGGGTAATAATGAAAGACTTGGTAAAAGCCCTAAACTAAATCATTGGTATAAGAAGTTGAATTGCCTTATCATTTTCGGGGAAGGTTTTCTTTATCAACTCTATTGGCTTTTTGCTCACAAAACTTCATATTCATAGTACCTTTACTTCTTTTACTTAGCATGGTCACTGCATTGTGGCTAGGAAATAAGGTTTAAAATTACTTATCCTAAATTCTAACAGGTTGACTATGACAAAATCAACTAACTAAACAATAAACCATTATAATTTTGCTAAAAAATAGCTGAGAGAAAAGATGCCTTGTCTTCAAAGGGTAAAAAGGCATTTGCATCTTTCACCACTTAAGAAGCACATATAAAATCTATTAGTTCTGGAAGCAAGAAGTTTAGACCTAGAGTATTTCAATAGGATCATCAGGCTAAGGAGATGAAAAAAAAAATTGTTCACCCAAGATATATATCATTTCCAACTAACTAATGAATGGATCACAAATGCATTAGAAAAATGTCATTAAGTTTCCTCATCTAATATCTCCCATTTATTTATCTTTCAACCATGTTACCAGAATTTGATTGAAGATAGTGAATGCAAGATTGCCAATAGAAAAAACAATAAAGGGAGTCATGTTTAAAATCCCAATGAAATAATAAGCTAATGAGTTATATATCAAAACAAGATAGAAACCTAGTACTTACCACATCTTTCTAAGGCAATTGAAGACTCCTTCTATGTGTATCCTATATTTACTAAGGATAACAATTTACCATCCTTCTCAAATAGAGATTTTGTAATGTCTTGTAGGATGATCTATAGGTAAGGTCAGAACTTTAAAACAAATCCATATTGCCATAGATGCAAGTTAGAAAAAATAAGAACACTATTCTTTCTTCCAACAAGGGTATCGATACTAGATAAAAGTATAATACAATGCAATTACCAAAATAATATGAACCTTAATGAAAAGAGAAATAATATTCAATAAATGCATATCCCATTTTAAAAACCACCATGATAAATGATGCTAGAGTTGCACAAGGAAACACAATGACAAGATTAATGAATTCACAAGAAGTTAGAACATCAAATATCATAAAAGAGGCTACCTTATTGTCAGAGACACTATCAATATCAAAGGTATCATTAAGAAAACTTTCTTCACAATTTGAAGAGCAAGCATCAAATTCAATTTGTGATTGCTTTTAAGGAGAACTTTCTAAAGCTTATAACATAAGAGAAATGGGTACATATGTAGAGAAAGATATCCCTACATTAAATATGAAAATGGGTATTAGAAAAATTTGTAACACACAAGTTGACAATGCATTATTAGCTCAACCTTTTAAGTCTCCATGAAGCTACAACTATTCGTAATAGTCTCTTTTACATTACATTCTCAAGAGAGATGCATGTTCCGAGACTAAATATGTGCAATTTGTTAGCCTAAATTGAACAAAGTGATTGTGTCATCCAGAGAGGTATTACAAGTACATGGATCATGAATGTTAACGATAAGCTAAACATTGTACACATACAAAAAAGCACACCTGATAAAATCTTGATTTTGTCTAGTAAGCACTAAGAAGGCACTGTCGCAATGCGGTCTGGATGGAGTCGGTAGAAGGTTGTGGTGTTTGTTGAAAGTGAAGGGAAAGGGTAAATGTGGAAAATGGCAAAAATAAAAATGGTCTCCCTAGTTCTTTTCCCTGATTATATATCAATTCCTTACTAAAAAATTATATTAAATTTAATTTCACAAATTAATTATCATTTTAAATTTTAGTTCCTTTGTATAAAACTATTAAATTGTTATATAAAATATTTAAAAAATAACTTAACATTAACTTTAAAATTTAAAAAATAAGTACTAAGTTTATTGAAAAATCCAAAAATTATAGATTCAATTTTGTACAAATTAGAAAAGGATCATAATTTTACCCTAAAAAGAATAAAGCAATTAATTTGGACATTAACACCTAAGCCAAGCAAACCATTATTCATGCTTCTGTGTCGAAGATTCCATAAGGTTTAAGATGTTATGGGCCCTATTGATAAGGGAAATAGTAACATTGCAAAGCACACATTCATATCTCATCCTACTTGAATAGTTTGTAATCCTATGCTCGATTCAAGCATGCACGTGTTACATGCACCACTTGTTGAAGGCTTATAAGTTATTTCGTAAAAAGGTATACTATAATTTTTTATATTATATAAGCCACTTAAAAGATAGATATTAGGAAATGAGATTTGTGATAATTTCTTCATCTTCTATCAAGATGTGACACCAAAAAAAGAGAAAAAAAACTTTTATTATGTTAGTGTATTAAACTTTATAAATAAATATAACCTTAAGTTCATTAATTATAAAGGTCATGGTTGTTATATCTGTCAAAATTTATGAGGAGCATAAGTAATTAATTTTTCTTGTTTTTGTTACAATTATTTTTCATCCTCTTCGAGTGTTACAACAAAAAAATGGTGAAAAGGAAAATTTTATGGTTAGGATTCTTCGGGGATTAAGTTCAGGGATTAAATTCAAAGATTATGTTAATTTGACAATTTGATGTATTGAATTACTTATTTGTGTAAGAATTTAAGCTTGTATAGTATTGAGTATGGTCTGTGTAAAAGTTATAATGTAAAAGTTGGATTAAAGTTATAGTATTGAATGTAGCTTGTATCACTGTCATTATTACAAAGATTACAAGTTTTGTATTTTAAGGCATGTGCTCCTTGAGAAGTATCCAAAAATGATGAATACTCTAAACATATTCATAAAATTTAAAATAAAGTTTAAGTCCACTTGGAAATGGAAGAATTCGTGGTAGGTGGAATGTATAAAAAGTTAAAGTTGATAGAATCCGGACACTTGATTATTCACGATAGTTGCAATTGAGTTTGAGTCATGATAGGTTCTTAGTTTCTTTGGAAAAGCATTTGTGATTTAAATAAGGGTTAAGTTTATAGAACCCCCTTGAATTATTAAAATTTAAATTTTAGCCCTTAAAACTATATAAAACTTAAAATTTACCCCCACTGTTATTAAGTTAACAGAATCTATTAGGAAAATTGTCGCTATCATATTTTATTCACTGATGGTTAAAGGCCGTTGCTATATTCTCTTATTTTAAATTTTTTTTTCACTTATTAGGAATTATAAATCACCACTAATGATTTGGTACCAATTTATAACTATCGTTAAGTATTACAGAACCATCACTAAGTATTACAACCATTAACTTAGTAATAATAGGGGTAAAATTCAAGCTTTACATAATTTTTAAGAGATAAAATTCAAGTTTTCATAACTTAAGGGGAAAAATTCAAACATCTCATAGTTGGAGGGGGTTATTTACAATTTTTCCTTTAAATAAATACCATAATATCATGTCCTAACTACTTTGCTCAAAAGTCTGCCAAAGAGTTAATCATATGGAATCTAGTAATTTCTTTTCTAAAATTGTTTGCCATTAATAGAGAAAAATGATCCTAAATAAATATAGAATTATTCCTTTCATTATTAATCTAATTAAGCTTTTCTCTATTATAACTAATGACATTTATTGTAAATTTACTTGTTTAATTATTTTAGATAATTTTTAAATAGATGTTAACAAAAGCCTTAGAGTTATCATTAAGCATTAATTATTATTTCTTAATTAATCATATTTAATATTTTATTTTTTAATAATATAATAAATGATAATATAATTAATATTAGCATAACATTTAATGTTAGGTTTCTATTTTAATTATTTATTATTATCAAAATTAATAATTCTCATTCATTATATTATTAAAAATATAAATAAAAAATTAAATCCATTTAGTTGAAGATTAAAAACTAATGCTTAACAACAATCTTAAGATTGTTGTGAGCATTTGCTTAACTTTTATTATAGTTTAATTTTTTTAAATAAATATCTTGAGCTTAAAAGTTGTTAGAGAGATTTCACTAATTATTAATTCTATATTTTACGCAATAAATAAATTAATATATAATTTATTGACTTAATCAATAAATTATAAATTAATTTTTAAAAGTATTTCGCATATTAGCATATTGAAAAATATTGAGTTAATAAATTTCATGATAATTTATAACTTTTCATTATTTTTTCTTTCAAATTAATCCATCATTTTTTAATTAGTCAACAATTCACACCTTTAATGATATAAACCTAATATAATTAATTCAATTTTAAATAATTATATACTTATTTTAAATTATAAATATATAAAATAAATATATAATATCATAAAATATAAATAATTAATTTTTAGGTTATTATACTTTTATTTTGAATATATTAATTGTATTAATACAATGATTTAGTTTAAATTATATATCCTTTTATATTAAAATGTCCTTTTATATCACTTTATATTTTCAATTTACTAATTTTATGAGATACTTATAATATAATCAGTTAACTTATTATTTATTTGCTATTATCTAACTTATCAATTATTAATTATTTGTACGAAATACAATATAACAAGCATTTCATCTATACGTATTGTAATTTAATTTTACATTTATATCAAATTTTTATTTGATTATTTTTTCTTTTTAAATTTTCAAGCAATAAAGAAAAGATTTCGTTAAGGAAAATTTTCCCACCATTAGCTCAATAATAACTCTTTGGATTTTTTTTAACAAGTCTTGTGTTCTGGCCTTTTTTTTTTTCCAAACAAGGCTTGCCTTTGTTTTGGCTTAGAAGAAGTTTGTAATTAAAGGCTTATTTTATACTAGCGTGCAAATTTCAAAGGCTAGCAATTGATTCACTAAAAAAGCCATCATTAATGCCTAATATAACTAAATTATTTTGTCTTCTTCTTAGCTTTTATAGCTTTTGTGCTAATGAAATTGTCATATATCAAGGGTTTATTAACCTTAGTTTTAACTAGGGGATGGCAATCCTGACGTCACAAGCTAGTAGTTATAACAATTTGATAGGCAAACATGTTTAAATTAAGATAAAACTTGGTGAAAAAATTTAGCATATTATGTTAGTCCTCTAGCTAAAATTTAGGATTAATTCAACTAGTGTATAATTTTTCTAGATTTTTTTCAGTTTAGAGGTATTTTGGTTATTTCGAATGATTCAAGAATTTGGAAGAGTTCAAGAAGCCTAGATTTATGATCCTCATATTTTTATTTTAATGTTGGTTAGTTCTTGTGTGAATTAGACACTTGAAGTATGGTAAAAAAAGTTTATGATAGTTTAAAAAAAGTATATCAACTACTGACGAGAGGCCTTTTGTTTAAAATATTCCTTAAAAGGATAAAGTGTCTTGAAGGCTTGATAGGGTGCTTGAACACTGAGTTAGGGATAGTGGTGTGTTGGCTTATGGCCATCCCCTACACACTCTAAACTATAGAATAAGACATAAACTAAGTAAATGGAATGTCCTTCTCCCTATTCAATTATCCTTTTCGGCCTGTACTTCCTGGAGACTTGATATGTAGAAGAATTTTATGGTTTGGTATGTGGGGACACTTTTTTGACATTCGATTATGGCTTAGGAACTTGTAAGTTTCGCTATCTCTACCAAGCACGCCTTAAGTAGGTTAAGTAGGAAGATTCACATGTTTGCTAAGAGTAGCAAGTATGCACCATATGATTTCAGCTAGAGAGCTGTTGGCCCATGACAAATGGTATCAAAGCTTGATTTGCACCAAAGGGCTAATATTAAGTAAGCATAATTAGTTTATATGTAAGTTGTCTAATTCTATATAAAGGATATACGAAGCTATCATTCTTACAAACTCGATGGTGTCGTTACCAAGGACTTGATTAGATGGTGCAAAAGATTGGATTGGCCCGTGAAGTTAGTGTGTGAGGAATGATATATTTAAGTCACTATGGATAGTACATCAAGCCCAACCATTTATGTCGGAGGGCTATCTTACTTGCTTATATGTGCAGGACATTGGTTATGCATTTATTCATAGTAATGGCATCGAGGGATGCAAATCACCATCTGGAGGGATGACTGAATTGATGGCCTATCTAGTAGAAGAAGCTTTAGTCTTGCCAAAGGACTTAATCTCTGCTTAAGGGTTGGTAGAATCAGAGGGTGAAACTTTTGGTTATGCAACAATGTATGGCTATAGTTGAATGGTATGAGCGAATACTCTAAAGGGAGTAATCCAAAATCATGTCAAGATAATCCGGAGGGATCATTCGAGTTGCTCAAAGAAGCATAGTCAAAGAGCTTGATAAAGATTCGTAGGAATTGATGTTATATGTAAGGGTGATCATCGGTGGGTTAATGATAGTTATGACTATTTTTTACACTAATCGTTCTTAACTAAGAAGTGCTTTTTTTCAATCAAAATTAATCAATTGCATAACTTTAACTGAATTTAACTGATGAATTCAGTTAAGGTTAATTTTGATTGGTTTAAAATTTGATTTTTTTTAAAAATGCCCAAATAATTGATTTAATGATTAAGATTAGTCTATAAGCATAATTTACCATTATAATTTCATTAATATAATTATAACAAGAAATAATTAAGTATTAAATTATAAAAATAATTAATAAAATTTTAAATATAAAATTTTAAATAAATAAATTAATATATATTTTGATTAATATTGATATATTACAATTAATTATAGTTAATAATTTTCACCTATAATTAACTGACTATTCAAAATTTATAAATTTTTTTCTTCGTGTTTAACTGATAACAATATATTAATCGCTCTTAATTAACTAACTTCGAGTTCGATCAGTTGGTTAAGAGCAATTTGAAAATATTTGATCATCCTTAGTTATGTGCATAATCTATAAGTTAGATAAAGTGTGCATAATCTTCCTAAATGATTCTTCAATGTAATAAGTTAGGCTACATAGTTGCTTCATGGAATAACAATAATGACTTGGAGGAATGGTAGCATACTAGCATTACATAAGTCACATTCTCGAGAAAAAACTTTACGGTAATGGCTATGAGTTCACATTTGCTTGTACATAAGCAAAGTGAAGCTCGAGTTAAAATGGAGGATGCCTTATAGTTAAACCCTTTTAAAGAGTTAAAATGGGGGAGCCATCAGAGGATGTGCTCATAAAGTCGTTAAAGGATGCACATAAAGGAAAGGTTGTGAGGATTGCAATGCTATAGAATATCAACTCTAAGAGTTGATTGTGGTGCTCGATGAGATGCCAAAGGGTATTGATTCAGATAGGATCAGAGGATTCAATTGAGTGTGAAAGTAGTTTTACGAAATGTCATGAATTGAACAAAAGCAAATAAGTGAACTTGAGAGCAAGGTTATAGGGCATTTTATATAAATGAAATGCAAGTCTTATCTCTTGTACTAGTAGAATGGGACATTAGGTGCAAGATACTTGTTAGTAGATAATTTAAAGTATTAAACATTGGTCATGAGCTAAAGAATTAGCACACTTTTGCTATGGAGGTGGCATCCGTACAAGCTATAAAGGCAATAAGCACAAAGTTACAGAGGAAACTACTTGTTGGATAAGTTATGAAGGTAATAAATTTGGGAAAGCTTATAGGTAAGTAGCACTAGAGAATGTTGGGATACTTTGAAAGGAAACTACAATAGTAGCCTTTTCAGAATTTGTGGAAGATACATTTTGTTAAAAGAATACTGATGTTGTAGAGGTAATAGCTTAAATTCGAGGTGGGGAACATTCATATCGCTTAAAGAGACAAGCATTGAGTGGTTGAGGGGGTAACTTAGAGGAGTAGATTGAAAACCACCATGAAGGTTCGAGAAAGTAAGTAGATTCTTTATGGAGTTATATTAAATTGAGGCGTCAATAAAGACATTGATATTTGAAATGGGGGAGAATGTCACAAGCTGGTAGTTGTGATAGTTTGATAAACAAACATGGTCAGATTAAGATGAGACTTCATAGAAAAATTTAGCATGTTGTAATGGTCCTGCAGCTTAAATTTGGGATCAATCTGGCTAATGTATAAATTTTTTCAATTTTTTCAAGTTTAAAGGTATTTTGATCGTTTTGAATAGTTCGAGAATTTGAAAGAGTTCAAGAAGCCTAGATTTATTATCTTCGCATTTTTATTTTCATGTCGATTAGATTTCATGTGAATTGGACATTCGAAGCATAGCAAAAAAGGTTTATGATAGTTTGGAAAAAATATGTCAACTCCTAGTGGAAAGCCTTTTGTTCAAAATGCTTCTTAAGGGGGTGGAGTGCCCTGAAGGCCTGATGGGACTCCTACTAATGGGACTCTTGAACACTATATTAAGGATAGAAGTATATATCTTGTGGCTATCTCCTATATACTCAAAACTATGAAATGAGATATAAACTAAGAAAATGGAATGACTCTTTCTTTATTTAGTTGTCCCTTTCAGCTCATAGTATTTGGAGGCTTCATATATAGAAGGATATTATGATTTAGTATCTGCGGGTGCTTTAGCGACATTTGATTGTAACTTAAGAACTTGTGAGTTCCACTATCTTTATCAAGCGTTTCTTAAATGGGTTAAGTGGGAAGGTTGGCATATTCATCAATAATGACAAGCATGCATGACACGATTTTGGTTAGAGAGCTACCAACCTATGAAACTAGCCTAACTTATTTCAAGTTTCAACATAACCAACTACTATATGTCACCTTGTGGATGGTCAGTTTCATGTTGCATGGCATGCAACATTTAGCTATTTGCACTGTAGAAATCTCCATCAAGAAGGTGGGGTTGATTACACAACTTAAGTATTCCGTTACTAATATAGCATTAGCTTTTTGGGCTTTGTTAGTTTACCTACAAATGAATAGGAAGTAGTGAGGTTCTTCATTGTTATGTGGTGGTTTGATTTTATGAGAATTATGAAATGAGGTATAAATCAAACTAACAGAATGCCCCTCTTCCTATTCAATTATCTTTTTCGGCCCATACCACTTGGAAGCTTTATGTGTTGAAGGATCTTACAATTTAATATGTGCGGGCGCTTTAGCAATATTTGATTGACTTGTGAGTTCCACTATCTCTACTAAGCATGCCTCAAGTGAGTTAAGCAGGAAAGTTGATATATTTGTCAAGAGTGACAAGCATGTACAACACAGTTTTAATTAGAGAGCCGTCGGCCTATGACACTGGTCCAACTTATTACAAGTTTCAACATAATCAACTACCATGTGTCACCTTTTGGATGGCCAATTTCATGTTGCATGGTATGCAATATTTGGCTATTTGCACCATAGAAATCTTCATCAAGAGAGTGCGGTTGATTACATAATTTAAGTATTCTGTCACTATCAGTTCACCCACGAATGAATAGGAAGCAGGGAGATTCTTCATCGTTATATGGTGGTTTGATTTTGTGAGAAATGAAGAAAGAGCAGATAGAAAACTGAGAGGTTCAGGGGTATTGCTATTATACCAGATGAAAGATCGGCGGACTCTCTCTCTTCCGTTTTCTTTCCCGTAGTGCTATACTCAGCATCTTCGGGCTTTAAGCACTCAAATTTTGGAGTGCGTCTTCATTTTCCAATGGTTCAAGCCCCGCCCCACAATTTAACCAACTCAAACAAAACCGTTTGCACTCCCTGGCTTCTACTTCCACATAATATGGGCCGTTGGATGGAGGTCATATTGATCGCATCATCCTCGTTTCTTCCTGGCCCTCAAATATTGTATTTGTTAACTTGTTTGAGATCACTGATATACATGAAATGTTTTCCTAAATGTTAAGTATGTTTTCTGTGAATGGAAATAAAAAATTTTAAACTCATCTTTTCCCAAAATAAAAAAATATGCAGCATTACAACAAAATTCATAGAATCTTTCACTGACTCGTTACAAAAAAATGAATAAAATATAAAACTTTACAGAGTCTATATACATCCTCAGGTACGTAGGAAACACCCCCCTCCAAAAAAAGAAAGAAGCAGTATGCAACGAAATCTTCAAGAACAACACTTGCCAATTATTTGCACTCTTTGCGTATGAAATTCATCATGTAGGTATCACCGTACTGAAATTAAGGCCAAAATAAGCACTCCTATCCTTTTACAAGCAACAGGCAACAAACTTATGTTACGACGTCAGCAATAAATGTACGAAGGTCAGGCGCATAACAGTTGTAAACTAGTTACTTTCCTCTCTGAGATGAGCATTCAGATTGTAGGATATGTGTTCTCAGGCTACACTCCGTGGCCTGCTCATGAACAGTTTTCATTAATATGTGGTACATGATTAGGAAAAGAAGATGACAAAGAAAGTCATGAACTTCTTGCTCATCTAAATTCAACAATCATTTAAGATAATAAAAATCATTAACGATACTCGAAATCCATAAGCAAAATTTACCTGCATGGCTGCTGCCACTGACAAAAGATGTTTGCAATCATCAAGCAAAACACGTTCCTTTGCCCTTAAATTGGCAGCTTCAGTCACCAGCGAGTTTAGGTTTCCAACCTATAAGTAGCAAATGTTTTCAGAAATTGGGACAATACAATGACTCGTGCACGAGGTATAGTCATGATCAACAGTTTCCACTTTTCTCTCACTATTCAGGAAAGTATATCTAATTACATCTTGGAGAAAGTGAAGACCAGAAAAGGTGAATCAAACTTTACCCAAATGTGATATTGACAGCTTAAACTTTCCGACTTCCAATTTTCTCCGTCTAAATTGACAGAAAAAATATGAGAAGTGGACGGAGGTGGGTGATCTAAATAAGTAATTTGAACAGAGGGAACAATTGGTGGGCAGTGTCTATACAAGGTTTCATGGTGTTAATTCTAGGATTAAGTACAGGAAACAAGTGCATAGAGTTAAATGTACAGAACCATCCGGACCAATTAGCTGGTACATGATGCATAACAGAATGACAAAGGTAAACGGAGAGGATTCTAATTCATTTTGGTGACTGAAAGTTCTGTAAGAAACAGAAAAACAAATGCTGCCAAACTCAGCCACCTGCTTCATTATAGTCTGCTGAAACATGTGCTATTATTGTTATAAGATTGTTCTACATTTTAATTCCATTCCCCTCCACTCACTGGAACTTTATTCCTGTGCTTTCCATCTTACAGTCTCCAGGCCCAATTTATGGTTTATAACAACCTCACTTGTTAATACCAACATGATCAGAATTTAGGAAGGGGAGATCCGAAGACATTAAAATATTGGAAAATAAAAAATTGCATCTCACGAATCCAAACCATAACAGATGTCAAACATCCATAAATCAGAAGCGAAAATGAAAAAAATATATATACACCTTTGGTGACAATAGGCATATAGAGGACGCCATTGCCTGCATCACATCCACAGCTGAACATATAGAATCTTTCACATTTAGCACATTTGCCTGGAACAATATGCAAAGCATTTTTACTTGTAAAATACCACAACATAGAAGAATGAAGTGAACCAAAATCTCAAAGGAAAATACCTTGGCCCCATCGACAACAGGAAGGCGGAGAGTGCTAGCCCTCAAAGCTTCAATAGCCGCTAATAGTGAACTAGAATATCCTCGATCCAGAAGAGCCCAATCTTCCAAGTATATCATCTAGATAAAAGTTTCCATTGAATATTCAAGATGTGAGTTTAACATAAAGACAATATCACCAAAGCCACCTATTGTAGAACCATGCTGGCATCTCAATATCTCCAAGACATAGGGAAAGAGAACAGGAGATCAGAGTTCATCTACATGGAGTTTGGATGTCCAACATGTTGTTTTCCTTATCAACCTCAATAGGGAAACAAGACTACCATATGCAAGTAAAGTGTAATGTACTAAAAATTCTAATGAGTGCGGTCGGTTAGCCTTAGCCTTGCATCTATGTGATAGGTAGTTAGTAGATGGTTATATAGAATAGCAACAAAAGCCAACAACAAAAATTGCAGCATATGATGGAACTCCATCCTCATTTCATCAATTGTCATGACAATCCATTTTCCTTGTGGGGAGGGGGAACAGAAGAAAAATTGAAGGATGAAGAATGAGATGTAATGGCATCTACTTTAATCACCACGCAACTCCCAAACAATGTGCCAAAAACAGACAAGTGATATTAGCAGAGAGTAGCAAGAAATCTCACTTGCTTCTTGAGGATGGACAATAACTTGAAATGTTGCTTCAGCAATTGCAACTCCGTTCTTTTGGCTCGAACAGATTCACGTAGTTTTGAGGTGGCTAGCCATGCATCATAGAGGCTTTTCTGATAAAGGAAGAATACTCAGGGAAAATAACAATAGAAACTGACAAACACAAAAAAAAAGTGGTGGAAAGACAAAAAAATAAGCAGCGGGGAGGCCGTGCTGGGGAATATTAAAATTTTTTCCCCTCTTTCTCCCCGAGTAAGAGTTTCCCATTACTTGCCAGGTAATGTCTGTCAACAAGAACTTAAACAAGATTTGGAGCAAAACATCTATCTATGGCCTTTCAATAGAAGACAATATAGCTTCAAAACTGCGTAGTTAGTACAGTAAAGTATTGTACAATAATGAACATAAATGAAGATAACAAATGAAGCAATGGCATTATAGCAGACATCCCAGATGTACAAGCTGAGAGCTTATAGGTCAATCCATTTCTAGTCATGGAAAGTTCTAATTAAAAACCATACCTCAGCATTCAATATCTGAGAAGCGAGGGCAACATCTGCTCTGGCATTTATAAAACGCCATTGCAGAAGCCTATTATACAGAAGTCTCAGTAAATGTGCATCAACAATTCGGTTCTCCCCAACCTTTGCTCTCTGAATATCGACAGAGAAGCTTAATATCGAAGGTACATTGCTCAAAGTACTATTAACACCACCTGACACTCCATTTCTTACACGTGACGGGCTTAACCCCCTACAAGGGGATGATATCGATGATGGGGGCGCTGAGGCTAGCTTGTTTGGCGTGGCAGGACGAGCTGATGCTCGAATAGGAGACACCTGCCCCCTGCTGTTCACAACTCCTCGTGGAGATGATATGGAATCAAACACTAACTTTCTTGGCATGGGTAGCTTAGGAGGAGCCAATGTTTTGTTCCCAGTATTCCATGACGATGGAGAGACTTGGTCTGTCTGGGGCCCCAAGCGACTTTTAGTCTCTTGCCAGAACCTCTCTGGCACCGCAATCCCATGACGAAGTCGTTGCCATTCTCCGCCTGCATCCCGGCCATAGTCATGTGCTCCTGAACCTGGCGAGCCACCAGAAGATACGCTCTCATTATCAGAAGCCAAAGGGTCACCGTGCAGTTCACATCCATTAGCTTTATTCTTATCAAGAACTGTCTTGTCAGTCTTCCTCACTTGTCCATTCCCCATTTCCAAACTCGTCGTGCCATCAAAAGAAGATTGAACATCTACCATTAAATTTTGCAAGGACTTGATCACGTCCCCAGATCCACCCAATTTTTTCCTCTCTTCGGCACAATCCATCCTTGTACAATTTCCTTGCCTCATTCTTCCCGCACATCGCTGCTGATCCATAAGCCTTGAATTCTCTGTCTGATCTGAACCGACATTTCCTGACCTGGCTGGCGTAGTCACCTTTCTCCTCTCCGGCGTATTCCTCCTTAAATTGGGTGCCGGTGCTGGCTTGACCTTACTAACTTGGATCGAGAAGGACTCACCCTGAAACGAAACCGATAAACTCCGAGTTGAAGTGAAAAGCATCTTCTGAGCAGCCGGTGTATTAGTGCCACCACCCCCATTCCCCATTCCCGCGTAAAAAGAATTAGGCCGTGGAGGACCTTGTGGCCTCCGCTCTACCGATTTTGAACGCTCGGTCAACGACGGCGTTGAAGTCATCATAACCGTCGAATTAGCCGTCCTGGAAAGGAGCGACGAATGACATCGTCTCGAAATTGATGACAAATTGGATGATGAGTAAGAGGAATTAGATGACGAGGAAGAAGATCGCATGTAACGAGAAGTAACTTCTCGGGCTTTGGGTTTGCGAGGGGGAGGAGAGAGTGCATTGTCGGGTTCAGAGGGCAAGAGTGGAGACCTTGTTGGGTTGTGAGGATGACCTCGTTGGGTTGCGCTTTTGGGGTTTATGGCCGTAGACACTGCAGCTAACATTGTCGTATTATATTATAGTAATCACAAAGAACAAATTCTAAACTCATTCTTTCTTAGCGCTCAAAATCCTAGCTCCCAATAAACAACCACCATTCAACAAAATCTGAATAAAATTCAAAGCTCTGGGACTGCCACTGTATGTGGTGCAGATAACAAGGTATACTGAAGCAAAGGAGAAGGATTTTAGTGAGAAATATGAGAAAGATAGTAGGCGGAAATGTATGGGAAATATGACCGTTACAGGTGGCCGGCGATGGAGAGAAGTTGCTTTGGGGCTGCCGGGGGTGGTGGATGAGAGAGTCTGAGCAATGACGGGGCCAGAATCAATCGAGTATAACTGTCATGCTTCTCACTGTGGGGGCGCGCTTGGCATGCCATGTTAACCCTTTTTTCTTTTCAATAATTAAAACGGCAGTGAAAAAATGAACGGAGCCGAGATGATATTTGTACGCGCCGCGTTGACACCTCTCCTCTTAGCTAGCTTGTTAATTTGGTCAGTGAGGAGCAGAGAGTTCCTCGCTTTTTTACACGTGGAAGTTAGTTTGTGGGGCTTTACTTACACGCCGTTGAAGTTCGGGAAGAAGAAAGGAAGGAGAACCAAAAACGATGGTTAGAAGCGACACCGGCAAAATGTAAAAAAAGTTAACATGAACGGCAGAGTCCAGGGGTCTGTTTATTTTTTATTTTTAAAAGTAGAAGAATTTATTTATTAACTTATCTTTAAAATTTATTTTTTTAAATGTATAACTTAAAAATAAAAAATAATTTTTTTTAATTATTTTTAAATTTATTTTCTTATCCTAAATATTAATTTTATAATAAAATGAAATACATTTTTGAATTTTGAAATCATTTGATTTGCATAAGAAATAATTTATTATAAGAAATTGAATTTCTAAAAAATAATTTCATATATCTTATTTGATTTAATTTTGAATAATTTAAAAAATATTAATAAAATAATTATTATATCATGATATTATTATAATATAAAGTAATAAATTTTAATTATTATTAATTAAATTTAATAAAAATAATTTTACTATTTAATAGCATGAGAAATATAACTTACATACGGAAAGTGAGTATGCAATTTTTCATATTTTATAAGAAATAAAACTTCTTTTCAAGAAATTCTATTTTGTAACCAATCAAACAACTTATTTATTTTTTACTTCTTAAGAAATAGAATTTTTTATACTATTGAGATAAACCAAACGACTTCTTAATTTTTTTAATTTAAAAATAATTTTTAAAAGTATAAAAATAAGAATATATTCAAACACATTCTCTGTTTCAAATGTCCAATATTGATTGCCTTCTAACTTGACAATTTTTTCAAAATCAGCTTTTGCTTACAAAAATATGAAATTTTTTTGTGATTTTATCAGCAAAATATGCATTACCCAATTTTCATTTTCAGCAAAATTTATTGCAGAATTAACAATTTTTTTATATACTTTACAATATTTAATATTAAAGTGACCTTTGAAGTTGAAATAAGAAATAAGTAAGAGGTGAGATTGTGATAATAAACTGATCACTTGGACAGTAATTATAAATTAACTGAAAGTACAAAAACTTACTGATAAGTGTAATGGCCAAGGAGGCAGCTAAAGATTAATCGGGAAAAGCCATGATAAAAACTTTCTCTGAGTTAACCTTTTAAACTCAAGTTAGTAACTTCTACACAAGTCCGACTTGTCCACTAAGATAATGCATGTTTCAAGAATGTGTATACGGGGTTGCAAACAATATATTTTTGAAATAAAACCAATTACCGTGATGTTGTAAAATGTAGTGTACATAAAAACCAGGTTTCACATTCTTGGATGGAAATTCTCACTAGTGCTCGGTACAAAGTAACAATGACAGTTCTACCTTAATTTCTTAGAAGAAGCTAGATATGCCACTATTCAATAGTATATTAATGTATTATTAAATTTAATTATTAATTATATTTATTTTTTAAAAAATTTAAATTTTATATACTTAATTAACAATCAAATCAGATCTAATAGAATATTGATATACTACTACTGTGTCAATATCATATCATAAAATTTTCATAATTTCTTTTCTACTTTAACTTTTATTTTAGTTAGTTTATTTGCAGTGAAGCAATAGCTAGTAATGTATACAACCTAGCCACTCATTAATACTATTAACATGTACAATAAGCAGTGAAGCAATAGCTACCCGTCCGTCACATGCTATAAATATTTTCACTTTTTTTTGTCCTATCAACATGTTAGTTAACGGTAACAAATATTATTAGAAAAAAAAAAAGAGTAACAAATATTAATCACTTGCCGTTAAGAAATATGCGTGGTACTTCATCTTTCGTATTATGATCCCTTTGTGGAATATTATGATAAATTTAACATGACATCTATTTTAAAAGTGTATCATGCACTTTCTTTAATAAAAAGATAATGAAATTAACACCATTGTAAATCTTATGGTTTACAATAAAAATGACTTTGAAATATCTAAAAGAAATTTATAAATTACCTTTTTTTAATTTTGGAGTGATGGGATTTTAACTTCTTCAACATTGAAAACTTAAAAATTATCCTCTTAAATATTGAAATTACAAATAATACTCACTATCCACTTAAATAATCATTTTATTAAATTATGTAATTTTATAAATAAAAACCATATATTACAATGTGTTAATTTTTTAATTATTTTTTCATTTATAATTTTTATGATATATAATTAATAGAAATTATATTGTTTTTTAATTAAATACTTGTAAATGAGGTGTGAAATTATATGTAAAAAATACTAAAATAAATTAATATTTTATAATATTGTGATTCTTATTTCAAAACTTCAAAAAAATTGCATAATTTAATAAAATAATTAAATAAGTAGATGATAGGTGTTAATTTCAAATTTTTATAAAACTTAAGGATGCAATTTTTAAATATTTAAAATTGAAAGGAGTAAAATCTAATAATCTAAAATTTACCTTTTTTTTTTTTTCCAAAATGTAGTTGAACTTCCATGCATACATCCGGAGGTGGGAGACACCTCATCTTTTACAGCAATGCGATAAATATGGAAAGTAGATTTAAAATTGAATTTTAAATATAACTCAAGGTTGTAAGTTGAATATAGAATGGTGAATGAAATTTATAAAACTTAATTTGATTAATATAAAAGATTTAAAATATAATTTTAAATTTTATTTTTTATACATATATTTTTATATCTGTTGACAGTGTGTGGACGGCTCACACATGCACGCTTGCACTTTTTAACGCGTTTGCAAGTATAGGACCACACAGAAAAGCAGCTTCCTTCTTAGGCACTCAATTTCACCACAGCCCTTTTGTTGCCCTTGCCAAACCTCTTTAGTATTATTTTGGTTTTAAAAAGCTTGACGCATGTACGGGTCCATTATATGTTAAGCCTCGCTATTAAACACAGCTTTGTAGTTGGTTTTGCTGAGCGCTCGCCATGAGCTAAATTCGTCCAGCACAGCTTTAGCTAAGCATTTTAGCAAGGTCCTTAGATTCTGGCTAATTTGGCCAATGTTCGTGTCAGTATTCTATATATCAAGTGGCTGTTTTCAGTAATGACTGATAGACTTGTATACTCCAGCCATTCTAATATTTCTTATAACCTAAAAGTTCTAATTTTTAAGGATGATACTAAATAAGCTCTTACATTCCCAAGATTCGGTGGCTCACCACCCCCAACGACATAAGAATATATTAAATTAATGGAGGAAGCAGGCATTCGATTAACCAAAGTTAAACAATTGCACATGTAGCTTTTCCCAAACATTTTGTTGTAGCAAGCAAAGGCAATCATTTTGTATACGATGATTAGCTTGCCCTCGCAGCGAAGACTGATGTAAGTAGAATGGTAAACATTCTTTGGCTACCATACCACACTCGTTCTACTGTTTTAATGAAGACGCAATCAACTCAGTGTCCCTACTTTCAGGTACGCTTGTCCCAAGTTCTGGATATTTGTTTAACGTAAATGCAAATGATGTCGTTACTGCTCTATTGCAGATCTAATTAGTTTTAGGTACAACCAGCAACTTCTCAACATAAGGGAGAGGCAATGACTTGTCATGCTTATAAATTGGCATCACTTTCTAAGATGCTCCAGCCTGCACTGGCTTACTCAATGGGTCCCCCAATTTGTTAATCACAAAGAATGTCCCAACTGCGGATAAAAACACTCATTCTTACTTGCACAACATGATTTATATACGAATTAAACTAATTCTGTTTGTTTTGATTCATATTGTACCTTGTGTAAGTATGTGATATATGATGTGAGCAA
Source organism: Sindora glabra (assembly GCA_020226215.1). Lineage (NCBI taxonomy): Eukaryota > Viridiplantae > Streptophyta > Magnoliopsida > Fabales > Fabaceae > Sindora > Sindora glabra. The sequence continues at coordinate 81,606,369 of CM035230.1, forward strand.
CGCTCTAAGAAAGTTGTCAACAGCCAACCAACGCAGCCAGCTTTTGCAACTGACTTGAACTCTTTAGTTACATGGATAATGAGCAATACAATATTACAAAGAGAAACTACTATTGGAATATCTTAACATCGGCTCTCCAATAAACTCAGATTTACAAAGCGTTGTTCATTTGATGATTAGTTAAAAGCGAACTTCTTGCTAACAAATTAGGTTGGTTGAAGGCATCATCCCTTGAGAAGCACTTCAAACAATTATGAAAGCAACGAAAAGTAACATAATTAAACTTATTATATGAAGTTAATGGAAAGGCTTTTTGGGGCTTCAAAGAAATGATGTTTTGCTTGGTCCCATTGCTCTGATCAGTTGGGAACTTGAAAGGATGACAATTGGATCAGGAAGAAGTTAGGAACTCCCTACAGCTGTTGTATCTTTAATAGACCTAGACCAGATAGGGTCAAGAAAAAGAAGAGACACAATTTGGCGAGATGTGGACTTACTCATCATCCTGTGTTAAAAGGACCGGTTGATGATACTTTTGACAATCAAACTACAGCATGAGTGACAATAATTTTAGGTTTATCTTAAGCACAAAGAAATTAAAGACAGTGGGTTGGCTCTGAAGTTGGTGCTATGCTCAATCATAGTAGGATCTCGGTGAAGTGCTTACAATTGAAGATAAGAGGACTCCCTGCAATATTTCCCTTGCGACAAGAACAGTTGCAGATCTTAATCTAACATTTTGGGGTCAAAAATTTTGGGAGAGGGTCATATGACTTGTGTAAAAATATTTAAAAAATATTTCATATAATTGCATGATGTTAATACAGGATTTTAAAAATTATGAGAGGTCTGCTATGTGTATTCCAAGTTAACAAGAAACCATTAAATTATAAAATATAATTATGGTCCTCTTGTCATTTGGCTTTATTTTTTTTATATATTTGCAGTAGTCATCCAGTTAAATCGTAATTGGTAATTGATTACAAAGTCTTACCACCATAGATTATAAGTAAACTTACACAGTCAATGAAAACACACGTTGCACTATCCATGCAACCATAAGATGAAGATTTGACTGGCTTATATGATATATATGGATCATTGGGAAACTCGCTACATTTGCATGATAAGACTAATTCTAAATAGCCAGCAACTTTAGAAAAGCTGACCTCAGCAAAAGTCAATAGAAGGCTTTCGGTTCATTACAAGCTTGATACACAAGATTTCTCATTGGTGGAGGGTGAGGTATTACAGAGCAATGAACCCTAGGCAGGGAATCCGAGGTAAAGGCAACAGTCATCAAAGCTGGCTAGGTGGAGCAAATTTGCAAGGCTAAAAAGCCAACGGAGCATGCTTTTCAGAGTTGCCATGTGCTCATGTTCTTCTTCCATGACTTTGGGGACCATCTACCTGAATTTTTTGAAGAAGAAATTTGTACTTCGTTTTGATATTTTAGAGCTAACCAGCACTAATAAAAGATAATTGTAATTTATTCAGGAAGGAGAAAAAGGATGGAAGAATAAAAAGAAAAGAGGCAGTGATTATAATCAGCTAAGTTTCATAGAGAACTACCAATCATCCATCCAAGAACCCATCAAAATCAATAGTAAAAATGATAATATTCCAAAAGGCACGTAGAGATGACAAAGCACAATGTACAAAGCAGAGCAAATTAGGTGCAGTCCATGCCTAGGGTGAGCCGGTAGTGAAGGTTGTGGAATACATGGCATGAGGAAAGTGCCATGATCCATAGATCCTGGTTTTGTTGAAGCCTTTGAATTCAGTGAGGAATGATTGAATGCTTATCATCTAAAGTCACATCACATGCCGTGTATCACCATTTCGGTTGCTTCTAGTATCATGGCGATTCTCCTAAAAATGAACAAGAGAAGGAACATATAATACTGATTTTTGGTCCTGCTAAGTATAAGGCTAAAGTTCCCTTTGTTTTTGAAAGATATTTTTCATAGAAGAATTTTATTGTCTTATATCCAAATGAATAAATATCATAGTTTGTGATATGATACCTACAAGCATAGTAGTGAAGAAAAATAATTTCTTCTTAAAAAAAAAAAAAAGAAGTTGACTTCTTGTAAATTAGTAAGTTGATTTCCATTAAATTCCTTATATTTAACATTAACTATTAAAGTCATTTTTCATCATTGTGATATTTTATAATTGTATTCTTATAAAGGATATTTTTTGTTAAAACAAATGGAGAAAGTGTATTCCTATTGGTGAAGAGAATATATATGAGATGTTATTATGAATAATAGAGGCTAAGTAGATGAAGTTTCGTATACTTAAGTATGAATTTTATAGAATTGATTTGTGTTACTTACCCTTCTTTCATTCACAACCACCTATATGTTGCTATCTTTATTAAGTTGGCTTTATTTGCTTTGACTCGAATTACATTGTATATGCAGTTGTACATTGAAGAAATAGAACTAGTATTTTTCTATAAAATATAACTTATGTTCTCAAACATCTTGAATAGTCATAAATAAGAAGAGTACTATGGCCAGCTGAACTAATTAATCCTGCCTTTCTTTGCAAGAGTGGTTAGCCATGCAAACTTGTATTGCTATTCAATAAATGAGAGGCCAAGTACTCATTGATCAGCCATTTTCAACTAGAGTATAAAGTCAAACATAAAGAACCTATTCATAAGTTCGATCTCTTCTGCAAATACTAACAGGGTGGCCTGAAGCATATTTTTCAATTTGTCACCTTTCAAGGGTATATGATTGGAAGGAGTGTAAATGAATGGAATGTGTGAAAACTGACAAGCTTTAGATTGTCAATTTTTACTTCTCCTTCTGCTGCTCCTCTGGTTTCTCCATCGAATATTGAAGTGATAAAAAAATAAAACCATGAACACTGATACATTCTGGTTGTTAAGTTCTAGCTGCAAATAAATGTGAAGCATTACCTTTGCAACACATTTCTAGTTAGTAACATTTAAAAAAAATTCACCTTATCAGTGCTTTTCACCTATGGTTTAAACTGTCAAAATTGACCCTTTCCTACCATTAAAAAAAAATTGACCTAATATTGTAAGCACTTTATTCACCTCCATTAGTGTAATCTTCTTTATTCCTTGATAAAGTCACAAAACCAAGAAGTTAAGATTGTGAGAATTATAGGTTAATCAATATATTTTTAAATTGACTATGACTTGAAATGTCACTCCATTGATCAAATAGTTTATCAGTTAAGGTTGATGACATTTTTGCTGTCATATTATGCAAAATTTTATGTTTTTGTTTTTTACTGATGTAAATGTCCTTAAAGATTCTGTTTAGCTGATTTTTGAGATTGTGATATGTTAAAATCAGTAGGTAATGTTTACCTTAGTAGTAAGGCAAATGTAAGGGTGTTAGTTGATGTAGCGGATAAAGTTATGGTTGAATTATACTTTTATATATATATTGAGTAATGTTGAACCAACTTCTTGCATGAGAGCATTTTCAACAATTTTTCATCCCTTCTTCTTCACTCTATTCTCTTAGTTATTACAACCTAAAAATGGTATCAAAGCTTGTTACACCCCGTAAAAAAATTTAAAATATTTTGTGTGGAAAATAATTAATTATGAAATTTTGAAATCAAAAGTTTGTGTGAAATAAATGAGAGAAGAGTAAATTGAAATGTTTAAAGATTAAATGTGATTAAAGTTAACTATATGATTATAAAGGAGATTTAGAACATTTTTTCAATTTTGCCATTTTTCCTATTTTCAGCCACCAACCCTTATTTCTTCACTCAAAAACCCCCAATTCCTCTTCTCCTCATTCAAGCTAGGGCACAAATCTTCAACAATCACTCACACTCATCGATCCAAGCAAGATATGGTCTTTTCACTCTTTGTAAAGCTTCTTTTTCATTTTCTTTTATACTATAATGATTAAGGGGCTTTGGTTTAGATAAGGATTTTGAAACACTAACTTGAATCCTTGAATTTTGAAGGATTATAAGCAAGCAAACTATCATTTCTTTCATTTAGCATCTCTTCCATATAAGGTGAATAAGCATTCTAACTAAGTTTGGATGTTTTTGCATGGTTTGAGGTGGTTGGAGCTAGGTTTTCTAAGTTTTTCATCAATTTTGAGGAAAATGATGTAATGTTTTAACTTGAATTCCTTGTTGGATATAGTGTGTGTGATGATATGAATGCAATATATGGTGATTTGATTGAGTATGATAATCTAAAAAATGAATTTGGAGTGAATAAATCTCAATGAATAGTATTCTCACAAAAAAAATTTACAGAATTTAAAACTATAATGGATTACATATTTGATTATGTCCTAGAAATTTGCTTTCTAGATGGATATAATTGATTATGACCATAAGAATATATTTTTTTAGACTTTATAATCAATTATATTTAAGCACCCATGCATAATACAATTAAAATGATTTAATTTGTTTAATCCTATACGCCTTCATTATTAATTAATGGCAGAATAAAGTATTATAGTTAAAAATACAATTTCTTTAAATGAGAAAATATCTTTGATCATATGTTATTATGTATTATTTTGCACACAGCATTAGAGAAATTAAAAACCTTTCAACTTTCTATTTTATCTATTATTTATCTAAAAAAATTATTAGAATAAATATAAAATGATTTTAAACATTATAATATTTTTAAAAAATTAATTTTGCAAGTATTAATTAGTTTTATCTTTAGAATTAATTGATAAGTTCAAAGTAAATATGAAACTTAATTTTTTAAAATTTGTATTATTTTTATTTATTTTTTATTACTATTCAAGTAATTTTATTGTCAAATTAATTATTATTATTTAAATAGAGTAATTAGTCATTACTTCTTATTGGATGGATAGTTATGTAAAGTAAGTTAAAATTACTATATTATCTTTTTATTAATCAAATGTGTGTAATTTATATTTAATTTTTTTAGAGGAAAAGAAAAATGAAGCCTAAAACTCGTCAATTTTCTTTATATTAGTAAGAGTTAGTAAAAATTACTATATTATCTTTTTACACATTAAAAACATGTAATTTATATTTTATTTTTTTAAGATAAGAAAAGTAGAATCCAAAACTTAACAATTCTCTTTGTATTAAAATATAGAAATATAGATTACAGTGTGAAAATAAAAGAAATTAAAAGAAAATTATAATTATAATTTCATAATTATTTTCAGATCTTGACTTCTATATTATGGCATGAGAGAAAATTAAAAATAAATTATAAAATAATTATGAAAGATGACATACCTGTATTTTGTAGATTCATCTCTCAGCTTTATCACTACACAAAATAATAAGGGGATTAACTCTTTGAGCAATCTTTAGTCTGCATAATAGGAAAAATTAATAAAGCACTCAAACCCTAGACCATAGAGATATGAGATAGGAACCTCTTTATTTATAAGATTTATAAGTTAATCTGGGTTGTAAATCTTATCCATCATAATATCCATACCCATGTTATCAATATTGGGCTAAGTACTCAATTACTTATTAATTAAATCACATAAGGCCTAATAACAATAATTCTGTTATATTAATAAATTATGTACAGTCTAAATTATGTATAGTCCATAAATTATTTAACAATCTCCCGCTTGGATATACATAATTTATTAATATAGCCACAAATGGATTAATGTTAATATAGAAATGATACTTTTACACCACAAATGGATTAATGTTAATATAGAAATGATATTTTTATACTTATTAATCCAATTAAAATCATAAACATCTAATAATATAAATGCTATAACACATAGTAAACAATCACACCTCATTAACAAAAATCATTACAACATGCATGTTGGTGTATGTCCTAGGAACCAATCATATAGATGATTGAAATAATATACAATGTATTATATTTTATTTTAGGCAATGCAATTATTATATTATTTTGTTTTCATTTTATTAATTTTGTGCAATTTATAACTTAATATAATAATTATCCTTGGAATAGTTTTACTATTTCTAAAATGCTTCTAGTCAAGTATTATTACGAAAGGGATAATAATAGTACATCGAGATTGGCATGTATAGTGACTGATGATAATAAGTCATGGATATGTGATATCAAGTCAATACATGAATACATTGTTAGTAAACAGATGTACTAGACTGACCCAATATGAGAATACTGCATGGATAAGACTTGTGTCATTAGTAGCTCTCATATGGTCACAATTACATATAGTTCTTTGACCTGAAGTCACTACGGTTCCCTACATGAGGGGTTACTCACTTTGATATCGTCCTATGTCACCTTTAATCGGGATGACGAGTAAGGCATTGATTGGGTGTGTCACGAATCATGCAGAGGGAAATAAGTGATGTAAATAGGATTTTGTTACTTTTATATAAAAGAGATATATCCTTGAACCCCTTGATTGAGTGAGACTTAGAAATACATGGCCATGCTCAAATGAATCAATATGTGGTATTAATCATTTTTTTTTAAGTCTACTCAGTATCAAGAAATATAAATTGAACTTTGACGAGGATGACACTTTCTATACCTCCAGTTCGATTTGGATATTATTACAAAAGGAATTATGATGCAAAATATTAATCATGTATTAGGTGGACGTTGAATCACAGACATTCTTACTATTTGAATGGCAGTGATGTATTGCTAGATACTGCTCACTGTCCATGGCTCAATAATGAATCATGGTCAGCATAGTAAAAACCTACAGGGTCACACAAAAGAAGTAGGAATAAGACAATAATTAATTAGACTTTAATTAGATTAATATCCAATTAATTGAACTTATTTTCGTGCATATATATATTATTAAATAATAATATATTTTTCACGTAATAAATATAATTATTATTATGTGATATTATTTGATATTAAAGTAATATCAAATAATTAAGTTATCAAATATTAGATAAATATATTATAAGATAATATTATTTTGATATTTGATAACTATATACAATTATATGATATTAAGATATTTATATTATGAGATAATATTATTATCTAATACTAAATAATTAATAGATAAGTCCTATTTCTCCTCATTATCTCTAGGATAAGGATAAGATGAGTTGTTAAGTGTGATTAGAATTTTTTTTAGAGGCATTATCCTAGTAGGACTAGGATTTTGGCTTGCCTAAGTTCTATAAAAGGAGACTTGAGGGCAGCACTTTAGACATGTTCCATAAAACCTTAAATCATTCAGAAAATATCCAATCCTAAATCCTAGAGAGAAAAACACATCCTAATAGATTCGTGGTGGGTGAGAGGTCATTGTTCACTTCGTGTGGATACCGTAGAAACGCTGTACCTTCCGGCTGGCATTTGATTCATCCGCTCTCTCAAGTTTTGATCAGTAGAAATACGAGTGCCTAATAGGTAAAATCTTAATCTTTGATTTATGTCTTTTGCATGGATCCTAGGTAGAATTCGGATTAAATTTTAAATTTTCGCTGTGTATGATAATTTGAATTCCCAACAATGCAAAATAAGATTTACACAACTTTATATAATTACATGTAAATCTACACACAATGGGTCCTAACATTCACACAAAATGCCTAACACATATGATCATAATAATAAGACAGAGTTTAAATGTCTCCAATTACATGTCATACCTCAAGATATGTACAAAATGTATAACGACAAGATGAATAACTCAATATAAGTATTTTCTTTAAACATATCATAAGACATTAATGAGCTCACATAATTAAAAAACTCATACTAACCTAAAATGCTGAAAAGAAAGCTTAGGTTAATTTACATTTTTCACATGATCATACTTTTATATTTACCCTTAAGCTTTCTAATTAGTGGATCTATAAGCAAACCAAATGTGGAAATAATATACTCACACATTTTCTCTCTCACAAATAGCTATTCTCAATTTGAAGTTCTTTACACAAGCAAATTCATCATTAAACTCATAAGGATGTAGTGTACATAGTTCAATGGCCAAATACTCATATTCAAATTCATATTGAATATCTCAATATGAGTATTAGGCCATTGAACGATGCACACTACATCTCATATTGTCAATTTTTTTATTTTGCAATAATGTGATCATATTAACAATTAATTGATTAAATTAATTATTTATTAATAATTAATTATATTAGTTAATTTGATCAATTAATAAAATAAATTATAAAAAATAATATAAAAAAATACATGTATTTAAATTATTAAAATGAGATTTAACAATCCATTTTAATGTTATTTATCTATTTTAATATTACAAGTAAATAGGAGAATAGATCATTATAACAAAAGTAAAAATAAGAGACCAATAATGTTAAATATAAAATGTGAGAGATATGTGTTTATTCTTATTTTAAACATACATCTACCTATCATACATTTTAATAAAATGAATGTTTATGTTTAAAAATAAAAAGAATATAAATATAAGTAAGTTTTAGAATTAACTTAATTTTCTAGATATATCTAAAATAAATAATGTTTTCTTTATCATTAAAAAAACTAGAAATATTTTCTTTTTGAAAGTTGTAAACTGACTTAACAATTAATATAGTAGAAAAGTCTAGAATGTAAAAAATCACTATACAAAGGCAGTGCACAAGCCTATAAATAAGCACTCATATATGCATTCTAATTAAGTTGAAATAAGAATCATTCTTCAACAATTAATTCTCTCTAACTATACTTATATTCAATAGTTAACAATGGCATCAGAGCCAGGTTCTTTCTAGTTAGGGGCCTCATCTACAAATTTCTTCCTTCAACTATTCTTTATATACCATAAACCTTCTTTAACCTATGACCATACTAATTATTAATTTTTCATATGTCCCTTTGCTAGTTTTTACTAGTGAAAACTATGATTTTTGGAAGTTCAAACTAAAGACATATTTTATCTCACAAAGATTATAGGATATAATTCAAAATGGCTATAACAACCTAAATGATGCTACTACCTTATCTAAAGCAAAGTGCAAGAAATTGGAAGAAAATCAATAGAAGGATGCACAAGCTTTATTTGTTTTTCAGCAAGCTGTAAATGAGACCATCTTTACAAGAATTACGAATGCAGACACTGTAAAAAAGGCTTAGGATATTTGGAGGAAGAGTTTCAAGGAAGTGAAAAGGTACACACCATTAAACTACAATACCTAAGAAAAAATTTGAAATTCTGAAAATAAAGGAATTTAAGACCATAAAAGAATACTACAGTAGAATAAAAGAAATAGTTAATTATATAAGGAAGATATATCTGATAAAAGAGAGACAGATAAAATTCTTATCACTCTCATAAAGATATATGACCTTATAGTTGCTGCCATAAAAATAACACTAGATTCATTTTCTTTATTCCTAACTAGATTAATGGTTCTTCTTAGGGCCCATAAAATAAAACTAAATAGGTATAATAAAGGATCAATAAAAAAGACCTTCAAAACTAAACTAAATAGGCGATCTCAAATTTTCAAAAATGGAGAAAGAAAATTTACTCAAAATACACATGGAAGAGAAAAATTTAGAAAAAATGATAATAAAAAAGAAACCCAAAAGCAAGGCAATAGTAGAGCCATATATCCTCCATATGGAATTTACAAGAAGAAAGGCTATCAAGAAAAATATTGTTAGTTTCAAAGCAAGTCGCAATACAACAAGCACACAAGATTTAGGCACATGGAGAAAGATTACAGCACTAGAGACTTTATCAGGCCAACTATGCAGAAAAGAGTAAGAAAAATGAAAAATTATTTTTGATAAGTTAATGCTCGTCTATGAAGATTCCTAACATGTGGTTTCTAGATAGTGTTCGCAACAATCACATGACACCATACAAAGATATCTTCTCCAAGCTTGACACGAGTTTTCAATCAAAAGTTAGATTAAGGAACGATTAATTCCTTGAAGTAAAAGGTAAAAGAGTTATTTCTATAGAGACAAGTCAATGTACGCGATATATTCATGATGTGTTACTAGTCCCCAGCCTTGTATAAAATCTACTTAGTGTTGGTAAAAAGATGCAACATGGATATACATTGCACTTTAAGGGAGATACATGCATTATTTATGACAAGAAAGATAATAGTCTTGTTATAGCCAAAATAAAAATGAGGAAATACCACAACTTCCCTATCCATTAGAACCATAACATTGCTATAAAGGCTTAAATTGACAATTCATGGCTATAGTATCAAAGATTTGATCATTTCAACTATTTTAGTCTTACTAGTCTTCACCGAAAAAAATATAATGAACAATTTGCCTATAATCAAAGTGACTAAATGAGTTTGTGAAGGTTGTATGCCTGGTAAGCAACACTAATAATCTTTCCCTTCTAGACAATCATGAAGAGCCAAAAAATCATTAGAGCTTATTCACATGGATATTTGTGAGCTAATGAAGACTCTATCACTCACTCAAAATAGGCATTTCATCCTTTTCATTGATAACTACACTCGAATAACATAGGTGTATTCTATGCGAGAAAAATCCAAAGTACTCAATATTTTTAAGAAGTTCAAGCAACTAGTAGAGAACCAAAGTAGCTGTCGCATTAAGACAATACGTAATGGTCGTGGCAAAGAGTACACTTCAAAAGATTTTGATAAGTTTTGCAAAGAAGAAGGAGTAAAGCACCAATTAATTGTAGGTTATGCACCAGAATAAAATGGAGTTTCAAAATAGAAAAATAAATTATAATGGAAATGACAAGATCGATGCTAAGGGAAAGAAGATTACCTAACATATTTTAGGTTGAAGTAGTTTATACTTTAGTTTACTTATTAAACAAGTGCCTAACTAAAGCCATACATGATAAAACTCCAGTAAAGGCTTAGAGTGAAAGAAAGCCATCTGCAAATCATCTAAAGATTTTTTGTTGTATATGTTACGTGCACATTCCAAACTAGAAAAAGAGTAAGCTTGATGAAAAGACTAAATGAGGAATATTCTTAAGTCATAGCATTGAATCCAAAAGCTATAAAATATACAACTTAAAAACCAAAAAGCTTGTCATTAGTCATGACATCGAGTTTAATGATGCTACATGGAAATAAGAAGAAGAAAAAATTAGGAAAAAGAATATATATATATATATATATATATATATATATATATATATATATATATATATACACCAATCAATTAACTAACCATATCAAATAATGAAGATAACAGTCAAGGCATACCATCACCCCAGATTCTATAATTAATCCAGAAAAAATTTTAATGCAGGAAATATTTTCACCAAAAAGTCCTTCAAGAAAAATATGATTATTAAGAGAAATCTTTGGAAGGTATAACTACGTAACTCTAGAGTTAGAAAGCTTTGAAGAAGCTATAGAACAAAATGTGTAGATGAAAGCGATGAAAGAAAAAATCAGAATAATTAAGAAGAATGACACATGGGAGCTCATTAAAAAACTAAAAGACAATAATATAATTGGTGTTAAATAGGTATTCAATATAAAATTTAGCTCTAATAGGTTAATACAAAAACATGAGGCAAGATTAGTTACAAAAGGTTACTCACAAGTACTTGGCATTGACTATAATAAGACATTTGCTCTTGTAGCTTAACTTAACACTATAAGAATTTTAATTACTTTAGTAGTAAGAAAAATGAAAGATTTGTTAATTAGATGTAAAGTCAACCTTCCTAAATAGGGTATTTAAAGAATTCAGGATAAAAAGTAAAGAAGATAAAGTATTAAAATTGAAGAAAGTTCTTTATGGATTAAAGCAAGCATGACGAGCCTGGTATAGTCAAATTGATAAATACTTCATAGATTAAAGTTTCAGGAGAGGTAAGAGTGAACCTACTTTCTACATCAAGACCAAAGGTAATTCAAATACTCTTATAGTCTCCCTATATATAGATGATCTCGTCTATATAAGTAATAATGAAGAAATGATCAAAAGATTCAAAGAAGACATAATGAAGAAATTCAAGATAACTAACTTAGGATTAATGCATTACTTTCTCAGTATCGAGATGATATAAGATGAAAAGGGAATATTCATATCCCAGAAAAATTATACTGAGAATCTCTTGAAAAAAATTTAAAATGCATAACCACAAGGCAATTACTACTTCCCAAGCAAACAATGAAAAGCAACAAAAAGAATACAGATGTGACAAGATGGATGCTTCACGATTTAGAAGTCTCATTGAAAGTCTCCTACACCTAATCACTTCAAGACTAGATATCTTGTATGCAATAAGTTTGCTATCAAGATTTATGCAAACTCTAAGTGAAAAGCATTATGGATTAGCAAAAAGAATATTAAGATACCTATAAGGCATAAAAAACTTTGGAATATAATACAAATTTATTGATAATGCAAAACCATATTAATATATAGAAAGTGATTTTGGTGGATCAATTGATGACATAAAAAGGCACCTCAAGGTATGTATTTACACTTAGATCAAGAGTATTTTCTTGCACTTCAAAAAAGCAAGAAACTGTGGCACAATTAATTGTAGAAGTGAAGTATATTGCACCAATAAGCATAACAAGTCAAACAATATGACTAAGGAAAATATTTGAAGATATGGGGTAATAACAAGAAGATCTTAATGAAATATTTTGTGATAATAAGTCTACTATCACAATCACCAATAATCCAATTTATGACAGCAAGACAAAGCATATTGCAATCAAAAACTACTTTATAAAGGAGGTAATTTAAGAAAAAATAGAGAAGATCAAATATTGCAATAAGGAGAAGCAATTATCAAACACTTTCACAAAAGCATTACTAAGACCATAGTTCAAAATGCTATAAAGCATGCTTGGAGTTATGGAAAAGTTCATTAAAGAGGAGTGTTAGAAGTAGTGCACTTTTCTAAACATATCTAGAATAAATAATATTTTCTTTATCATTTGAAAAAAAAAACTAGAAATATCTTCTTTTTGAAAGTTATAAACTGACTTAACAATTAATATAGTAGAAAAGCCTAAAATACAAAAAACTGCCATATATAGGTAGTGCACAAGCTTATAAATAGACATTCATGTATGCATTCTAACTAATTGAAATAAGAATCATTCTTTGGCAACTACTTCTCTCCAACTATACTTATATTCAATAATTAACACTAAGTTATATTTTAAGAAGTCATTTAATTTTTACAAAAAATAAACTTTTGCAAGAAGTTGAACTTCTCAAATAGTAATTTCCTATGTGAACTCCTAAGGTAGTTCTTAAAATTATTTAGTTAATATCAAAAAATAGATGCTTCTCAAAAAATAACTTCTTATATTTTTTTAGTTTAACTTTGAACCTTTTAAAAAGTATTAATAAAATAACTATTATAACTTTAATATTATTTTAATACACATCAATAATTTTTTTTAATTTTCTAATCTCAAAAAGTAACTTCTAATTATGTCTTATTTGATTTAATTTTAAAATTTTTGAAAAGTACTAATAAAATAATCATTATACCTTTAATATTATTTTAATACACATTAATAAATTTTAATTATTTCTAATTTTTATATTATATTTTTAATCTCTTTTTTCCTTATAATTTTTTAAATTACTATTTTTTTAATTTTCTATAAAAATATAAAAAATGTTTATATAAAAAATTAAAATATACATATCTTAAATTATCTTAATATAATTAGAATGAAGTATAAATTAAATAAACATATTAGTTAAATAATTAATTCTATCAAATTTATATAAAATAGATAAAAAATATATTTTTTAATTTTATTAAATATTAAAATAATAAATAATATAATAGATATATAATAAATATATTTAAAATTAAATTTCAATTATAATAATATTTATTATATTTATTATTTATATTTCTAATATAATATTTAATATATGTTTTATACAATATTCAGTCTATTTATTTTATAATTAATAAAATAATTTTATTTTATATAATTAGTAATTATATTTATATTTAATAAAATATATTTATTATAAATTTTAATAATAAAATAACAAATTAAAATAACTATTAATTAAATTAAATAAAAATAATTTTATACTTTAATTTATTTATTTTTTTGGGCATTATACTTTTATTTATGAAAGATATGAGAAATTTTTCTCATTAAAAAAGTATTGGTAAGCAACTTTTTATAATTTATAATAATAATTAATGATCAATTAAAGAATTTAATTATATTTTTCTTTAAAAAAAATTATTTTTTATATTGCTTTTGCGAATTAAACTTTAATTTTATCGTCGTGTTGGAGGGCGGGGCCGTTTCATTATTGAAATGATAGTTGAGAAGACTACACTTGAAGCCGTCCGGGGGCGTAGCTCATATGGTAGAGCGCTCGCTTCGCATGCGAGAGGTACGGGGTTCGATTCCCCGCGTCTCCACCGCCTTTTTACTCCTTCTACGTGTTGGGCCCGAAGAAGGCTTAGGCCTATAAATGAGTCCGTTAACAAAAAGGCCTGAGAACCTAAAATATGAGTCGGTGATAATGGGCGGAGGTCAAGATACCCCTTTCTTGTTCTCCGTTTCGTATTCACGCGGGCGCGGCAACTCAACGAACACCTGCACTTGATGGCCAGCAGTTCTGATTTCTTGATGAATATATTTTCTACCGCTGCTACAATTCCTCCTCTCATTCTTTCTCTCTGGTTCCTAAGTCAAATTGAATTTGTACGAATGTGTTCCAATATAACGACATTGCTATAAGTAACAATCTTTTGGGTGATATCAGTTCAGCTACTCCGTTAAATTGAAATTGCTATGGACCCGTCTATAGTGAAGCTTCTTGAAGATGATGAAGTTTTCCCGTCTTCTCCTTCACTTTTTGAGAAAACCTGTGCTATTTCTGAAATTGTTAAGGACACTTTCTGTATATAGTTAGGATGAAATGATGCATTCATGGACGGATGTCGAAGCGTTGCGGGCTGGCTTAAATAAACGCATAGGTGCAGGGACCTCTACCTCTTATCCTTCTGCTTCTGATGCAAACCTAGGTATCCATCCCATGAATTCTGATTTATTTATTATAATTGCAATTTGTTATTCCAAGTCCTATGATCTATAGAAGAGTATATTATTTGTATTTAAATTTAAAAATGACAAAGCCAAATGTTTCTAGGGCGATTGGGCTCAAGTTAAGTGAGGCACGTCTCGGGTTGATTTCTACTTTCACAATGTGTGCCTCTTCAAATACAATTAGAACCATGGACATGGTGGAATATCAGGAGATTTTATATCTGAACCATAAGCGAGAATATATTCTGGAACCAGTTTGAATGGCATGGGTTTTTTTAGGAATATACCAAGAGTATATCACGGAATATGTCAGCGCTAGCTAGCTGTGAATTCAAGTGATCTTTATATTTTCTTGACAATGTCTCGGTTGTCCATGCTTTTTGAAACTATAATGGCTGCAGTTCTGTCACCAGCAAGCAATATGACATTCGGCCAGTCATTAACACAGCGGCAAACTTCTAGCTATGACAACCAGAGGAGTCAAAAAGAACCTAAAATTGCACAGCAGCAGGAGCAACCATCAATTGAAATGGAGCTCAAGCAACGTGGATCTCCTCCAGAACAGGGACAGTATGTTGTTTCTCTGGATGTAAATCCTCCTCCTTTGTTGCAAAGACAACATCAAGATAACTGTCACCTAGGGCAGACTGAACAAGTTCCCTTCCAAAATCCTCAAACGACTGGGATTCCAAAACCTGGAGAAGATACGATTCATAATCACGAGCCAGTCGAAACACATGATCCCAGCGGTGAATTGCAATATTTGAACTTGCAGAAGATGAGTAATCAACAGGCAACAGTTAGTGAGCAACCGAGTTTCAAGATTAAACATACTGCAAAGGTGATATTTAGCATGTTGTTGCCTCTCTTGCTTCCTCAACTTCCCAAAGACAGAGCCATGAAGCTTCAAACTATGTTTATAAAATTGAAGGTGCTTTTCTCAAACCGATTAAGTCCTATTGCTTCTTTTTTTTTCTTTTCTCTTTTCATGATTAAAATTTGTTTATTTGATAGGCTCTGCTAAATTGGCTTGACATTTTACTAATTTTATGATTTCCTGATTTGTCAATTTTGCATATATTTTTTTTAATAGAAGAATGAAATTTCCAAATATCAATTTGTGTGGATAATGAAAAATATCGCTGGAGACCAGATGGTTGGACTAGCTGTAACCCAAGTGCAATCACAAGTAGGTAAAGAACATGGTTTGTGTTATGATAGGCATGAGTTTCTTAAAAGCTGATTAAATAAGGAGGGGTTCTTGCTATGAACCACACTTATCTTTTATTGTAGCCAAGAACAAACCAAGGACCTGATGAACAGAACCCTATAAGGATACCGACTGTTAGTTCTGGTGCTGAACCGTTTATTTATCCCCATGCGTTAGCACAACCCCATCAGAGGAGCATAAACACTCCTGTGGACCTATCTCATATTACTTCCCCAGCAGTTCAAGTGAAAAATAAAGCAGCCTATCCAACTATAGAGAACAGTGCAAAAAAAACTCAGGAGTTGGATGTCCCAGTAATTTCACAGCCATTATCTTTGTCTTTCTGCTGCTATTGAACAATATGAATTTCAAACTTGCTCTTTCTTACATTATTTTTCTTTCATAGTCATGGAACTATCTTTCTATAAATGGAGCTTGCCTTTTGTTTATGATGATCTCTTTATACAAAGAGATGGCTTTCTTCATTTTTTTCCTTCTGTCTTTCTGTTTTTTTTTTATTTATTTATTTATTTTGTGTCTGATCAGTTAAGCTCGCAGATGCCATCAAACATGTCTGGGAATGATGCAAGGACGCTCCCAAGAAAGCCTAACCCTGGCCAGAAGAAGCCACTTGAAGCACTTGATTCCTTACCACCACCTGTGAAGTATTGCCTTATTCTGCTGGCTCATGATCAATTTGTTTCGTGGAATAGTTTTTTATAACACATTTTCATCATTGACTTGCATAATCCGTGTGAAAATCTACAGTAAGAAACAAAAGGTATCTGGGGCTTCTCCGGAAGAAAGTATTGAACAACTTAATGATGTCACTGCTTGTAGTGGAGTTGATCTTAGGGTATATCCCCGTTACCTCAATAAATTAGGAAATTGTACTAATCGTACTCCTCTACCATAGAAGCTCTGGCTTTTATGTATTTTTTTCTCACAGGAGGAGGAGCAGGAACATTTACTTTCAAGACACACGGAGGACATTCGACTTTCAGAAGCTTCTCGAAGAGTTATGCAAAATGAAGAAGAACGCCTGATTTTTCAGAAAGCTCCATTGCATAATAAATTGTTTGAGATCTGTCAGGGTCCTATTGATCCTCGTCTCCGTCTATTTGGTTTTAGATCTGTGCGTACTTTGAACTTATTTCGATATTCAACTAGTCCTTATGGTTGTTATTTTTGCCAATATGGCAGCGGCCAAGTATAGGTTAAATGGCATGAGCAGTGATGTAGAGAGATGCCTGTCGCTGGTGAGATGCAAGCAGATTTTTATTGATTTATTTATTTGATAATTATGGTATATTTTCACATACGCTTTATGAACGAAAAGAAAATGTTCAGAGCGTGGAGGAAAGAATGTGTGGACTGATAAGTAATCTAACTAGACAGTTAAAATAGGTCAGTTGCTTACATGGATGTTTTTTTTTTTTTTTTAAATCATTTTTTGAAAATTTATTTCGTCCTATAAATTTCCTACCAGCGAGTTGATTTTGAGAGGACAAGACACCAAACAGTTTTCACGAGGGATGTTCGACAAGATATCATAACAATAAAGAAGAATAGAAGAGAAGAGTGGGAGAATAAACAGACAGGAGCAGATAAGTTCCGGAAGATTAATGAAGTGAGTGTGCCACATCATGGAATGTGTTTTTGAGAGATGTGGTAAAATCCATGTCGCTGCATGTATATTATTTATATCAGCATCTTAAATCCTCTGTGTGCCCGCACGCATGTCACGTTAACCTTGTATTGTTAGCCCTAAATATAGGTTGGAAGTAACACTGGAGTTGATGGCGACGAGGAGAAGGATGAGAATCGTACTAAATCAACCAAGGTACTCAATTGGGCCAATGCTTAGTTATTATATATCACCTAATTCAATATAAATTAGCCGAAGGGAAACAAGGAAGAGGACGAAAAGATGAGGACAATTGCTGCAAACATTGCTGCCCGAGCTGTTGTTGGGGGAGATGATTTGCTTTTCAAATGGCAACTCATGGCGAAGCAAGCACGGCAGAAACGTGAAGAGCAGATAGATATTTCATCTAGTTCTCAACCAGCTAAGGATGTGAATCGCGAGTATTCATTGTCATCTGGAAAAAGTACAAAGGATGATCAAGGAGGAGCAAGAAAAGGTCAAGCTTCCAGTTGGTTCCATAAGCATAAGTCGGCTATCCATCATTTTTTATCTCAAAGATGGAATTTAACTCCGAAGTAGTATCGTTTCTCACCAAACTTACATTCGTAATATTGTGTTCGACTCTTGGGGGAAAAAATGAGAAAAGAGAAAAAATGGATGAAGTAAGAAGACTAACTCTTAAGCTGCAGTCTGATTTGGGTTCTGATGGAAAATTTGGGAGAAATCATGTCATTAGGAGTCAAGCTCGCAGCATCTCTGTCAAGGATGTGATTGCAGTACTGGAGAGGGATCCCCAGATGTCCAAATCACCTCTAATATATCGTTTGTATGAGAGAATTCGTCCTTGATGCCCCTGCCGAATAAGTGAAGAAAAGTGCCTCGGAGATCTTGGCCTATGAAGTCCATCGTTGAGCTTGTCATAATATTATGATGAGTGCTAACCTGCAGGAATTACAATATTTGTCCAGGTTCGGTTGCGATCCGCTAAGTGTTTCCGAGACTAATGCTTTGTGATTCCCTGTTTTTTTCTTTTTTGGGTCGTTGCATTGTGATTCTATCTATTTACCCCGCAATGCTTAGCCTGTTAGGATGGAATTTGCTCTTATGTTCAGATTCCAGGAAATCCTTTTGTTAGTCCCCCAAAAATTCTACTAGCTTTAGATAGCGAAATTAAATTTGTAATTTTTTTATTTTGTAGCTAATTGTATGACTTGTCAGTCGTGATTATGTACTCACCTTTTCCCATGAATAATGCCGAAAGAGATATGTTACAACTACAGCTTGAAATTCATGTGGCTGGAGCTTCTGGGTTGTTCTCGTTCAACAAGAAAAGATTAGTTGAAAAATTATCTATATATTAATTGTGGGACTTTTTTGCACAAAAAATGTATTCTATAATTTTCAAAGTATTAGCAATTGTAATGGAATTCTTCCCGTTAGTTGGGATTAAGTATATATATATATATATATATATATCATACTTGAAATATAAAAGTATTTTTCAGTTTAGTAATTATTCCAAGCATAATATGTATATTATTACTTTCCCTCAATAGATTCAAAGTAATTACAATTTTTACTTATTCCCTTTCATTGAAATTGAGTGAGAATAAAAGATACAAATAATTAATAGTTAATAACTAATAAGTTAACTAATAAATAATAATTTGTAACTAATAGTTAATAATTAATAAATTAATTGATTATGTAAAAAATATTTTATAAAATTAATTGTTAAATTAATTAAAATTGTAAAAATGCATATTAATAGAAATAAAATATAAATTAAAATAATTTAAATTTATCTAAAAATTAAATTACATTAATTTAATTAAGATGTTTAAAATAAAAATATAATATATAATACTTAATTAATTATATTTTATCAGCTTATATATTTATTTATTGATATAATTTTTATTTTATTATTTATAATAAAATTATAATTATTTAAAATGTGATTAATTATATTTTATAACTTCATATATTTATTTATATATATTTTTATATACTTAAAATTTAAAATTAGGATATAATTAAGTTAAATTTAAATTAATTATAGTTTATAATATTATGTTGGGAAAGAAATAAGTTTTAAATTAATCAAAAGAATAATGATAAATTTAAAAAAAATTAAAAAAATAACAGTTTACAAGTTATAAGTTAAGTAACTTATTTAATAAGTTAGTGTATAAAATATTTCTAAATATTAACTTATAATTTATTAACTAAGTTAATAAGTTATAAGTTATTATTATGTGAAATTTTATCTTTTAAAAAATTAAATAAATTTTTACTGTTAAATTATCTTTAATATATAATTATATTTTTAATTTTAATATATTTATCTTGAGATTAAAAACTTTTAATAATAAAATATTTAATTTTTTAGAAAGTAAAGCTATGATATTATCCTTTTTCAAAATATGCTCACTGCAAGGGGGAAAAAAATGGAATACGTGTGACTGGCCTTGCTTATGAGATCTAATGTGTAAGACGGATTGCGAGCACATTTTACCGGGACCATACACGAAATTTCTTGAATGTTATCAATTCCCTTTAGTAAAATGGTTCATCGAACAAATTTATTTATCAAAAATTAATTTTTTTAATATTTTATCCTAAATTCTACACATTCTATTGTCTCTGGTTTTAAAGTTAACACATTAGTATTTGCATTTTAAGATCGCAGAATTCTTCTCTGTATGTCGTCCGTCTATCTTTTTTACGAAAGAAACAATATGACATTTGTCCATTTTATTGTTCATTTCCATTCATGAGCTTTCTGCAGAAGTAGTCATGTTTGGTGGATCCTACAATCCTGGAACGGCTAATCCTACAAATTATTACATGATACACACTTAAAAAGTGCTAATCATATGGGTTTCAGCAAATCAAAGAAATAGAAAGGAAAAAAAAAAGAGTGGTAAGGCCCTTCTCTCGTTCCTTCCCGTTGAACCCTGGTGGAATCAGTTCTTCTCCGGTGCAATTTTAGCCTCACCAGACCTGTGCTCTGTTCCAGCTCCATTGCTCCTCTGGTCCGCTTGATCGTATCCTCTGCTTCTACCATGTCCTCCAATAGTACCGCTATGAGGGCCATCGCCACCATAAGGTCCCGGATCTGAACCCGACCAAATTCCTCCCCCACTTCCGCACCCGCTCCCGGAACCCATTCCACCGCCTTGTCCATAACCACCACCACCACCAATGCCACTGCCTTGACCATAACTGCTGCCACTGCCGCCGCCGCTGCCGGAACCTGGACCAAATCCGGACCCTCCACCACTCCCTGGTCTTCCACTATAGCTACCAGCTGTGAGGCTTGGAGTTCCATCCCCTTTGAAATGTAAATCTTGAAAGGCGTGCTGATGAACAGAGCTCAGCCTCACTGCTCTGCTTGCTTCTACTAGCAAGTGAAAACCCCAAAGCTCCAAAACCAACAAAGCTAATATCCATGAAGCAGCATAATTTTGGCTTCCCATGGAGGCCTCTTCCTCAGGGTGCAACTGCATCATATCATACACATTATTAAAATGACAAGAGTTTGAAAAAAGAAGGTAATAACAACTTAACTGAAGGGGGGGAGGGAGGGAGTGAGTGCGTGAATCCTAACCTGTCAGGATGTTGTAGCTCTTCAAGTGTATATGGAGTGAGCGGTGGCAATCAAAGTAAACAACAAGTATTTGTAGAAATCATGGCGGTGTGTCTACGTTGGCAGGAGCTTTTTGCAGTAGTTGGGGCAGAAAGCATGCGTGATGAGCTGACGCTGAAGCTGGTAGCGAGGCCAATTTGCATGACCCAAGTTGAAAAGGCTCAGACTTAGTGTTCCTTGATGGACTTAAGCCTCTGTATGGTGGGCTATAAGAGGATTCAATGACCAGTAAATGTTGGAGCCCAAACTAATGGCACGATCGACTGTAATGGGCCTTGCCTACTGTCATCGTAATTTCACAACATTTTAAACATATGCTGAGGCTTCTACCAAAAATTCTCCTTAGAGTAGTTTTTCAATCTCCTAAGTGGAGAGAAAAGTGCAGAGGATTTCACTAAAAAGAATTATAATGACAGTTCATACATAGCATAAGTGAAATTTCCCTAAAAAGATCCTTTTCCTTGAAGATAATATAAGTTCTATTTATTGTTAATCGTAGGGTTTGCGAACATAATCATTCAACTCGAACATGATTTTCATGACTAGTTTCAAATATTTTAGCTCTCTTTCTCTTAAATGGTTAATAAATTAATTAATTGCTGATAAATTAGCTATTAATTGATAAAATAGTTAATAGTTGATAACTCATAACTAATAAATTAATTGATTGTGTAAAAAATATTTTATAAAATTAGATGTTTAATTAGTTAAAATTGTAAAATAATATAAAATAATATATTAATAGAAATATATATATAAATTTAAATAATTCATATTTGTTTAAAGATTAAATTATATTAAAAATAATTAAAATATTCAAAATAAAAATATATTATCTAATATTTAATTAATTATATTTTATAAATTTACATAATTTTTATTTTATTATCATTTGTAACAAAAATATAATTAATTATATTTTATAATATGACATATTTATATACGTACATATTTTTATATATTTATAGTTTAAAATAAGAATATAATTATATTAAAATTAAATTAATTATATTTGATGACATTCTAAATTAGTAAAAAATAAGGATAAATTTAAAAAAAAATAAAAAAATAGAAGTTTATAAGTTATAAAATATTTAGAGAAAATTACTCTGACCTCCCTTGAAATATTGAAAATTTACACAGACCTTCCCTCTATTTTAGAGAAAATTGGAAGGGAAGTTTGTGTAAGTTTTTAAAACTTTGAGGGAGGTCTGTGTAATTTTATTTATTTATTTTGAAAACAGAATGGAGGTTTGCGTAGGTTTTGAAAATAGAGGGGAGGTCTGTGTAAATTTTCAAAATCATAGGGGAGGTCAGAGTAATTTTCTCAAACATTTAAGATAATTTATTAAATCAAAATTTATATTTTTTAATAAGTTAAGATGTGAAATAGTTTTAAAATTTAACTTATAATTTATTAATCAAATCAATAAGTTATGAATTAATTTTTTTGTTATGTGAAATATAACCACTCTTTCCATTCGACTATGGGATTACTATTTAGACGCCCCACATAATTGGAATGCTAATGTTTATGCATTATAAGATATCAGTACCTACCACTAGCCAACAGCTAACTAAAATACAATTTCATTAATCAATATTTGTTCTTTGCCGGCCAAAGCCAATCCATAAAAGATACATTTTCTGTTGCTTAAGATAACGTGTGATTTGGCTGACACCTTGAAGTCGATTGCTTGATGGATGCAACCTATAGCCGAAATACCAGAAAGCAAATATCGGATTCCATTAGCCAAGAATCACAAGATATTGTGCTGATTGCTTCTTTCATTTTCTAAGGCAAACTTCACTTGAATGTGAATGTGAATGGAAATGGTCTGATACTCAATTTAGAAGAGCTATCAAGAGGAAGGTGAGGTCCATAGTTCACATTACTTTTATTGTGATTGCTTTTGACATGATGTTGACCTCCAACAGAGCTAACATGATAAGAATGGACTGCTATTTATTTTTAAACAAAAAAAAAAATCATAAGTCACTTGGATTGGATGATTGGCATTTTTTTTTTCACTTTCTCGTAGTAATTTAAATCCAAAATTTATCATTAATGGAAAGTTAAATGAATGAAGCAAACGAGCAAAAACAAATTTGGTGAAGTTCCAGCAAACTTTAAAAACTCAGTTATCTGCAACTTGCTTGCTGCTACTAAAATATTAACGGGAAGAAAGCAGGGTTCTTAGTCTATATAGTTAGCAGTAAAGAAAGTTATAGGTCCATTTCAGGTATTTGGGACAATAAAGCAGAACAAAGTAAGTTCACAAGTGAGCGAAACTACCCCTCAAATGGCTCTCACGATTAAACAATTCTTCCAATTGATCAGCAATCCCTTTCCTTTTTACTAGAAGCTCAAACTTTCTCTTCCATAAAATATACGCTTACTACCTAACAGATAGAGTATCTTTACGATTTTGCTTAGTCCTGGTTTTGTTAAGTTCAATTAGCTGCGAAGCAGTCTTCTTACCATAAGCTTCCAAGGATCAAACTTCAAAGTGGTAGTTCCACTAAAATTCTTTCAGATGGCAAGGTCCCAATGGTTGTTGTTGTTGTTGCTGATAGGACATATAATGTTTGCAAAAGGAGATAAAGTCCCCATTTTCAACATGCCCACTTGCCCAAAGCTGAAGAATCTACCCTTTTTTCTTATTTCTCTTTGTGCGGCCTTAGTCTGTTCCTCCAATGTTACAAGAAAGAAATGGCATAAAGATACTTGCAAAAATGGACTATGACGTGAAAAAGTGTATGACGATGAAAGTAGGCGCATCTCTGAATGGAATTTCATTGCCCACTTATTCATTGAGATTCGCGTCATATATCCACTGCATTTCCACGCAATATTTTCCGGATGTATCTCATAAGGGATAAGAAATATATGGCCCACGTATGACATATTGTCATACCTGGTCTAATTCGAATTATGTGCTAAGAGACTATGTGAAAAATAGAATTATTATATGACACTACCTTAATAATTAAGTGTTCTTCAACTCATAGGGCCAAACAAGTTGATTTTTATGAAGATATCTTCTGCAAAAGTAGACAAAATAGAAATATGCTAACATAACAAATTTGAAAATCGGAGGGCCACATAGTAAAGTTCAAGTTGAGTGGCCTAAAAGGCAAGATTTTTAAGATAATGATAACTTAACATTTCAAAAAAAAAAATTAAAAAAAGGGAGGAAGCAAAAGTACTTTTCTTGAGGCCCCAGCGGAAGTAGCAGCAACACATTATTCCTAGGAAGAGTTCATTGCATTATCTTATTTAATAGCACATTATATTGATAATTTTTCTGAATATATTATATTATATAATAAAATATTAATAATTAAATTTAATAATATATCATTACATCACTGTATCATTAGGATACCATAAATTTTTTCTTATTAATCTTAAATTTTGTAGGAGGGAATGATTATGGTCCACTATTGTATAAGTAGTGCATCAATATATAACCAAATCTAATTGTTGATATATTATTATATTGTATTAAATTTGACCCTAAAAAAATATTAATTTCTAGTTAAATTCCATAGTACATTTTAGTACATTTATATATCATCCTTTACATGATTTTTGTTTTCTTTCTTTTGGTCTTTTCATTTTGTCACAATGCCATTATTTATTTTATTATTTCTAGGGCCATCCTGTCGCGTTGCGTTCTGCGTCCTGTTTGAATTCCTGTTTTCAGTTCTCACTTACTAAACCAAACCTCATGGAAGAATCTTTACCTAGATCTGCATTTACAATGTTCCAAAAAGAACCATAAATACCAGACTTAATTGCTGAGAGAGAAGTCACAGCGAGAAAATGAAGGTGCTGATTTTCAAGCTTCTTGAAATTGTCCTGCTTCTAATTCC
This sequence comes from Sindora glabra, assembly GCA_020226215.1. Lineage (NCBI taxonomy): Eukaryota > Viridiplantae > Streptophyta > Magnoliopsida > Fabales > Fabaceae > Sindora > Sindora glabra. Next base: position 81,631,734 of record CM035230.1, read on the forward strand.
CCTAGGCACACACGCCATACCAGAAATGAAAACACAACACCCCAAAAAAACATTCATAATCCACATGGACAAATCCGAAATGCCGGCAAGCTTCGATGATCACCTCCAATGGTATGACTCTTCGCTAAAATCAGTATCAGTCTCAGCAGAGATAATCTACACTTACAAACACGTAGCTCACGGCTTCTCCACGATGTTAACCACTCAAGAAGCAGACTTGCTTTCAAAGCAACCGGGAATTCTCTCCGTCATGCCTGAACTTAGATATGAGCTTCATACAACTCGAACCCCAGAGTTCCTCGGATTGGGAAAAATTAACACTCTGTTTCCAGCCTCTTACAAAGAAGGCGAGGTGATTATTGGAGTAATGGATACCGGTGTGTGGCCCGAGCTTAAAAGCTTCGATGACACGGGACTCGGGCCGATACCCAATACTTGGAAAGGCAAGTGTGAGACTGGAAATAACTTCAGTTCATTGAATTGTAACAGGAAGCTAATTGGAGCAAGGTATTTCTCTAGAGGTTACGAAGCAACTTTGGGACCCATCGACCCAAATATAGAATCAAAGTCACCTAGAGACGATGACGGCCATGGAAGTCATACCTCAACTACAGCAGCTGGTTCGGCAGTCGCTGGAGCTAGCCTTTTTGGTTATGCTTCTGGAACCGCAAGAGGAATGGCCACACGAGCCCGAGTGGCCACCTACAAGATTTGTTGGCTCGGAGGATGTTTTGCGTCGGACATTGCCGCTGGAATCGACAAGGCCATCGGAGATGGAATCAACATCCTGTCCATGTCTATTGGAGGAGGATTAATGGAATACTATAGAGATATTGTTGCAATTGGAGCTTTCACAGCCACTGCTCATGGTATACTGGTATCCATGTCGGCTGGAAATGGTGGGCCTAGTCCTGGAAGCTTGTCTAATGTAGCACCATGGATAACTACCGTCGGGGCCGGAACTCTAGACCGCGATTTCCCAACCTATGTCAGCCTTGGAAATGGCAACAACTACAGTGGTGTATCTCTTTACAGCGGCAGACCCTTGGCTGATTCTCTGTTTCCTCTTGTATATGCCGGTAATATAAGCAATTCAATCAGCGGAAAACTTTGCACTGAAGGTAGTTTGAGTTCCAAGAAAGTTGCCGGAAAGATCGTGATATGTGATCGAGGAGGGAGTTCTAGAGCAGAAAAGGGTATGGTGGTGAGAAATGCTGGAGGCATAGGGATGATTTTAGCAAACAATGAAGACTACGGAGAAGAGCTCGTTGCCGATGCTCATGTCCTTCCTGCAGCAGCTGTGGGTGAAAAATCCGGCCACGCCATAAAGAGATATGTCTTCTCAAGCTCCAATCCCACAGCTAAAATTGCCTTTGGAGGAACTCAGTTAGGTGTTGAACCGTCTCCAGTGGTGGCCGCTTTCAGTTCCAGAGGTCCGAATCTGCTCGCTTCAAAAATACTCAAACCGGACTTAATAGCACCAGGTGTCAACATCCTAGCAGGGTGGACCGGCAAGGTTGGACCAACTGGGTTGTCTACTGATTCCAGGCACGTGAGCTTCAATATCATTTCCGGAACATCCATGTCATGTCCCCATGTAAGTGGGTTGGCTGCCCTCCTAAAGAGTGCTCATCCAGATTGGAGCCCTTCAGCCATAAGGTCAGCCCTTATGACAACAGCCTACAGGACTTACAAAAATGGGGAAACCATACAAGACATAGCCACAGGCAAATCGGCTACACCATTTGATTATGGTTCCGGACACGCAGACCCGATGGCCGCACTTGATCCGGGTCTTGTGTATGATGCTTCCGTTGACGACTACCTGAGCTTCTTGTGTGCCTTGAATTACACTGCATCTCAAATCAAGCTTGCCACGAAAAGAGACTTCACCTGTGACCCAAAGAAAAAGTACAGAGTGGAAGATTTCAACTATCCGTCTTTTGCTGTTGATCTCGAAACATCTTCAGGTATCAATGGCCGTTCTAAAGCACCAAGCACTGTCCAATATACCCGGATTCTAACAAATGTGGGGCCTCCAGGGAAATACAAAGTGTCGGTGTCTCCACCGCCTCCGCCGGTGAAGATTGCTGTTGAGCCACAAACACTCAGCTTCGAGGAAATGTTCGAGAAGAAGAGCTACACGGTGACGTTCACCTGCAATTCACAGCCTTCTGGCACTAACAGCTTCGCTCATCTTGAATGGTCGGATGGCAAACATTCAGTTGGCAGTCCAATTGCTTTCAGCTGGACATAACCATTATATGCGAAGCTCTAAAATACTGACACAGAGTGCCATTTAAAAAGGGCTCTGTTTTTAATATCAGTAGTGCAATGCTTTGTTTCTGTGTTGGAACCAAACAGAGCCTCTGATGATATCTCTCTTTCACTCTTTGCCGGTGCTCTGGCCTGCTTTTTTTATTTTCCGGTTTTATGCAGGAAGTCTGGGACAATATAAGGCAACAATGTTTGTACAGAATAAACCTAGGGATTGGGATGGGCAAGTCTTTAAGTGCCTTTGAAGTTTGAACTGTAATTTATATCCTCCTCCCTCAATGCTTGCGGCTAACATGATGACAAACTGATGGAGGATAGCTGTAAGCTTCTAGTGTAATTGAGATATTGCCCACTTATAAGCAATGACTAGAAGCCAAGTGCTAAAAACATATTGATTGGAAAGAGTAATTTAAAAAATTAAAATTAAAAAAAAAAAAAAAACTCAGAGAATGTCTTGCGTGATACTTTGAAGCAGGCTCTGGCATTAAAAATAAATATATATATATATATATATACACACATGTATTTCTTACCGTGTTACAAGGCGTTCTCGTGTCTCATTTGTTGGTAGAACTAGACTCCCCAAGTCATAAGATTTCAGTCTGCCGCCGTTCTGAGCTCTGTAATTGTTTATTTACAAACGCCGATGAAAAAATGAAAATAAAAATAAATAAAACAAAACAAAACAAAGCAGATCTATCATGATATTTGTCACTGAGATCTTGTTGATCGGTTTCTTCCGTCTATGCGTTCATGGTCAAACTGAGTGTCTCACCTTCTAGTTTCCAGGATGGGAGGATGCTGCCACGATAGCAGTCAAAAGTTTAGGGACTGGCAGTGGCAGCATGTCGAAACGATATCGTATTGATGACATGGCACGCATGTCACCGGAAATGACCCTTTAAATTACATTTCTCCGCCTGCGTTTCTTTCATTCCGTGTCCTGCGTCTCTCTCCTTCAACGAATCGCAACTCTTCTCACGGATCCATCGTCACTCTTTGGATTTGGATTGGAAGCCAATCTTGATAGCTGTCTCAAACAAACATTTCCTCGGTTAGGTGTTATACGTCGGATGTATCACTGTTGCCAATTAATGTAATATGTATATAACCGAAGGGTTGAAGATCCTTTCTTTACCGCTGGTGGAGAGGTTCAGGAATCCACAGGCAGGTACCATACCTTTTACTGTCTTATGTTTTAGTTTAGACAATTTTTGGTTCAGTAGTCTGCAAATTGCTTCGTCTTTTTACATAGTAAGATTGTTCTTAATATTCAATTTCAAAGGATGGAAAGTTTAACAATCTTAAGTTTTAGTTTTTGGAGTAGAAGGTTCATTCCAAAAAATCGAAGTACGGAACTTGAATTTTAGGTTTTGCATACGTGCTGTATTTTTTATTACAGCTGATTTGCATGCACAACCTGTGATAACCGCACTGCTCTAATTGTACTTGTTATTAATTCGTTAACAGGTCCTTTTGAAGGATGGAATCTGCGTATAAGATATGGATTCGCGCAAAGAAAGATTTATCCACAACGGGGAATGCTGATGAAATCCCACGAGATTTGCCCTTGGCACTGCTAAATGGCAGGTAATCTCCCTCAGACCTTAGTGAAGTTGCTTATCGCAGTAACATTTTTCCGTGAAATATGCTCCCCTGCAACTGTTGAATATGCTATGATTTCAATTGGTGTGACCTATCGTATAATCTTAATGGGCACGTGTTTGTATTATGGGTGGACAATGCAGTTGGAAAATTTGTACTGGCCGTCAGGTCAAGTTATGGAAAAAGCTCTAGTGATGATGCCAGAAATAGGGTCAAGTTGTGGAAAAAAACTCCGGTGATGATGCCAGAAATAGGCACTTAGATTTTATTACTGCTTTTGAGGTTGAGGACAAGATTACAAAAACTGAACAGTCATTACAGGAACTAGCACATTTGGAGGGCAAGGCATCTCCGCCTTGGGTGCATCTGGATGAAGGAGAACGAAATGAGCTTGCACTGTTTCTTACTGGAATGCTAGTTGATGAAGTTGGAAGTACTGTAAAAGTTAACAGTAGAGATACTGAAAACCCACAATGAAGTTACAAAGGTTCAGCTTGTGGTATTTCAAAAAATGACCTTGTCTCTTAAGGGTGGAATTCACTGGAAGCAAAGAAAGAGCAATGGCCTGGGCATCATAGAACAGCTAGTGCTAATGCTGATTTTGGTTCCTGGAAGATTGCAGTATCAGAAGACATCCAGCAAGGGAGTCCTTCTGCTTTTACGCTTAAGGGGCCCAGTTTCTCAGGACTTCTTAGCTCAATGGCATCTGTCTCTATGTTGAAGTGGTCAGAGAGTGGTTTCCGAAAGCTGCAAGCAAGGGATCATCATCAAGAAGCTGAATGCATTACTGCCGTCAGCTGAATGGAATAGGGTGGTTTCTTACTCTGCTTTTGTTACTTTTCTCTCTGTTTAATGGGGACCTGCTTAAGTGTCTTTTTGATGGATATCTTGAATTACTGATGTTTTTATTCTTATTCATCTGACAGGGAATTAAGGCGTACTATGAAAAATGTGAGAGTTGCCTTGATAGCTGTGATGAATGTTACGATGAGCAACATTATGGGTGGTATGGGGCTATTCAGAGACAGCTCTAGAGATCTCAGTGCCAAATGCAACATCGTCAGTGTGTTGAAATAAGTGTCTGGCTTGTTCTCTGCATGATTGGTAATCCCCAAATTTCTTTCTGCGAGTGTCCGTAGCTGACCTACACATGCATGTTATGTATTTCTTATAGGACAACCTTCTTGGAAGTTTAGAAAGACCCTGAGGCCTAAGAAATTTTTACATTTCTTCTGTTACTTAATTTCTTTTCTTCTTTTGTATATGAACTATTATCCTAGCCCTAGCAATGCTTTGCTTTTGCTCTCCCACGGTCCCATCTCAATATAAAGCTCTCCTGCCTTATTCATTAAAACGGAAAAAAAAAATCTTTGATTTGTTTTGTTTATAAAGGTTGCTCTTAAGATGCTCTCCTCATGTCCTTTCATTTGCATTTTCATGTTTTAAGATGCTCTCTTCTGTGTATTTAACATTTGCTTCCACACTCGCTTTTGTTGCCAGTTTCTCTGTTTCCTTCCTGTGATCTTGTTAGAAAGTAATATTAATAAATAAGCTATGTTATAGACTTGCTTGCTGTGCACCCAAATTAAGGATATTAGAAATTGTTTGATTTATGTGAGAAATAAGTTTCTGTAAGAAGTTAATTTTTTTATAAATTTACTTCCTATGTGAATTTCTTGAAAAGTTCTCAGTGTTATTTGGTTTATATGAAGAAAGCTACATTTCGCAGGAAATAGAAATTACTTAGAGGGAGTAGGTAAATGATTTCTCACATTCTGTAGGAAATACAATTTCTTGGAAAGTGATTTCTCATATTTTGTGAGCAACCAAACAATTCATAATTTTTTATTTCTTGAAAAATATAATTGCTTATGTTTTTGCTATGAATCAAACAATCTCTTAAAGTCTTTGTATTTCTTAGTAATATTCAGGACATGCATATAATTTTTTAAATTATAAAAAAAATGGATAGTCATCTTAAATTTCATGAGTTGTACGTTTAACTCCTTTTATTTGTTAAACCTAATGGATAAGTTATTTTTCCATTTCATGATTTGCATTTTTATTAAACAAATTCATATTTTTGAACTTTAGAATTCTAGTACAACACATCTTTATTTCAAAATTCACTATTTGCAATGTTGAAAGTTTCAGTTTCAAAAGTTGAAAATATCTATTAATACTAGTATTTTCAATTGCAACAAATTTCTTAAAAAATGAATATTTTATGCTATTAATTAGTAATACAAATAACGTAAGAATTGTTTTGTTTAGTGAAATAAAAAAATGGCCATGACTATGCCGCCTTAAGCAAAAGGACAATTACCCATACCTTGAAGAATTGTCACTTTTTGGTTTGCTGTATTTTGGTCCTATAGAATTGACAACTTGCTAATAGTAATTGTTTTAGATTTCTATTTTCTACCTCTTAGTATTTGTTAAATAAAGTTTTGATTCATACGTTGTTGGACTAGGTTTCTAGTCAAATGATATTTAGCACTCAACTTTATAAGCTTAAATTTTAATATCTATTAATTTAATTGTTGAGGCACTTAAATATTTAAAAATAAATTAAAAATATTTTATTTATTTTAACTTTTGAAATATTTAATTTGTATTAATTTTATTCTAATAATTTTATTCTCAAAATAAAATTTATATTAATTTAATTTCTAAAAATTTAAACTCACTTGCATCAATTTAATTTTTGTGAGGGATTAAAAATTTTATTTGAACTTAAAATTTTAGAAATTAAATTGATATAAAATTTACTTGAAAGATGAAATTGAAATAAATCTAATATTTTAAAGATTAAAATAGGATTTTAATTTTTTTAAAAATTCAGCTAAAAATAAGAGTTTAAAAAATAATATTTTTCTTGGGGTGCAACTGGATCAAACCAATTTGCATGTAAACTTTATGATAAACAATTATTGTCTTAATGTTCATAGTCATTCTTTAATGCATTATTCAAAATCATTACTATTTTTTAAAGTGCATTGGAATATTATTATTTCAAAATTTCTTAATATTATAATTATTATAATGTTATTATTTTTACATTAAATTATTCTTAGAGCAATTGTATATATACTTGTTTATATAGAGAAAGTGATACTTCTTACATTTTCTCACGCTAATTAACATATTATTATTCTTTTAAAAAAAATTAATATACAGGAAATATTTTAATTGAATTAATTAAGAAAATTATGTAATTATAAATGATAATTTACGTCAAAGGAAACATAATTAGCATGAAACACTTAAAAAAATGTAATTATGTTAAAAAACTTAGGCTTACAAATACAAAATCAATTCACTTACACTCACACACAATCTTTCATTTCCCTTTGCTTCATCTTTCCAAACTCCATCTTCTTGCAATAATGGTCTATTTGTTTACTAATTTTTAAAATATTTTTTATTTTTCAATAAAAAATTTATTTGATAGTTTGTTTTTAAAAATTAAATTTAAAAATTATTTTTTAAATATATAGCTTAAAAATAAAAAATAATTTTAAATGTATTTTTTTGTTTTAAATGTTAATTTTTACTTATATAAAATACTTTTTATTTACAATACCAAATATCTTTTAATATTTATTTTTTTAATTCAAAAATAATTTTTTAAAAATATAAATATAAAAAATATATTTAAATACACCCAACCTCCCTCAGTATCATTCTTCTGTTTGCTTTTTCAATTTCTCGCATCTAAATTCCATCAATGGACATCACAGGTACCAAATTCAACATCGCGCTGCGACCGTTTCCTCCGAGCAGTAGCCAGCACACGATGAAAATTATTAAGAATGCAGTAAAGTCTGTGACGGCGTTTACCTTTGCTGTCTTACGGTGGAAATGCAGAGAAGACAGTGACAAAACTCCCCTGACCTGTTCTAATTTTTTGTGGATAATACTGTATTTGTACCTTATTTACACTATTATTTCTTCTGACTCCTATTACACTTTTCAAGCCTGGTAGTTGACGTTTGGCGTGGGCTCCACACCCTTTAAGAACCCAAAGTTGCCACAGCATTCACCTTAAGGGGAAAATTTTGATGACGTAATATATATTATGTATAATTTCTACCAAAAAAATATATATTATGTATAAGAAAGTTCATAGTATCAGTGGGCGAATGCCCACGTAACCACAAACATGGATCCGTCTCTGAGTGCCTTGTAATACTAATATTTATTGTATAATTTATATCTAAAACAGAACCTAATTACTTATTTTCATTGTTGGATTTTAAGCTTTTTGATTAAAAAAGATATCTAATAATTAGTTATATTTTTGTTATTTAAAAAAATGACTTGATGAAAAATAATGTTATGTTTGGACTTAAAAATTAAATTTGATAATTCAATTACTAAAAAATTTAAATTTTATAGGTTAAAATATTTTTTTTAGTAATAAGTAGATAAAACTTATGGATTACTTATACATTATAAATGAAAAATTTAAACTATCAAATTTGACATTTTAAATTAAATTAAAATAAATATTATTTTATAAATTTTATATTTATTGTTAAAATAACATATTTACTATCATTCTTTATCTATAAAAACTTAGCAAAATTATCCACTCTTAATACAAAATTTTAAAATCCCTATATTCACTAAATATTTTATCCAAATACAAGATAAAAAATTTAATTTATATTATTACATATAGGTAATCAAAAGAATGCTCCATATAAGAAAGAAGGTTAATTTTTTCCCCCATATAAGTGAATAAAAATACTCAGAGTGAGAAAAAATTGCGTAAAAGTGTGGAGAGTACGGTATATGGTGAGAAGAAGAGGGTAAGGACTTCCATCCCCCACGTGCATCTGGGGGATGGGAAACCCCAAACACGTGACTAGTGTTTGTCTTTGCGTAACATATACATCTTTGTAGAGAATTGCTCTCCTTAGTTGACTGTGTTAAATTTGACTTTCTTGACAGATTCATTTCGTTCTTCGTCAGCAAGTACTTTTCATTTAAATAAGAAATAATTAAAATATTTACAAAAAAATAAGATATAAATAATTTTTTATTAATTTTTAATTTAATTTTTTATTTAAAAATATAATAAAATAATAATAATTTTTTTAAAAATTAAATATTTATAATCTCTTCAATTTTTACTAATGCTATATGTATTTTTAGGTGTTAAAATTTAACCATATATACATTTTACTGTTAATATTTTAATTACCACAAAATTTCATTCCATTTTTTATGAAAAAAAAATCCTCATAGCAGGTGAGTTAAATAAAATAGGAAAAAATTACAAATTGATAAAATATAATTTTTTAATATTTATGTAAATTAATATCAATTTTGAATATAAACTAAAAAGATATTGGTTTTGACTTCCTATTTTAACAAACTCTTTCACCTCTATATATTTATCTTAAACGAGATAAAAAAATTTATTGCAATACATGATAAATAAAATTAGCTAAAACTCTTTGACATTTACAAATAACAAAATTCATATATTTCATTATTAATAATTTTTTAAATTATATAATAATATATAATTTGAAATTTTAGAATAAGAAAACATGATTAATATTTTTTATAGTTTACATTGAGAAATATTGGCATCAATTTATGTAAATATAAAAAAATTATATTTTATTCATTTATAATTTCATTCGAATTCACTTAACACATTTATTATAAAATATTATATTAAAAATTTAAATGAATAAAATAGTAAGGGTGAAAAGAATGAATGGTTAAATTTTAACACTTGAAAGTACAAATGAATTAAATAAAAGTACAAATTAGTTAAAATACAAGAGTTTTAACTTTTTCTTTTAATGTTTTGTGTTGCAATACATTTTTTACTTGAGGTAAAATGCATAGAGGTGAAGGAAGTTGTTAAAACAAGAAGTCAAAACAAATATTTTTCGGTCCATGTTGAAAATAATTGATATTAATTTATATAAATATAAAAAATTTATATTTTATTAACTTGTAATTTTTTTCTAATTTCATTTAATTTATCTGTTATGAGCTTTTCATAGAAATGGAATGAATTTATGTAGTAAAATATTTACGATAAAAAGCATATGTAATCAAATTTTAAAATTTAAAAATATAAATAAAATAAGTAAAAATTAATAAAATTATAAGCATATAAAATATAATGTTCCTTAAAATTATTAATTTTTTAATTATTATTGTTTAATAAAAAATTATATTACAATTTAATAAAAATTATTTATATTTTAATCTTTTTAAACATCTTAATTATTTTTTATTTAAATAAAATAGCGACGTGAAACATCCCATCATAGTTCGTCCACGGTAAGTAATTCTCTGCATTGTCATAAATGATATAACATTAATAAAAATTGAAGAGATTATAAATATTTAACATGTTTTTTTAAAAAAAAATTATTATTTTTTAATTATTTTTTAGATGAAAAATTAATAAAAATTATTTATATCCTAATTTTTTTGTAATTATTTTAATTATTTTTTGTTTAAATGAAAAGTACTTGTCGACAAAGGACGAAATGAATTTGTCAGGAAAGTCAAATTTAAAACAGTTAACTAAAGGGAGCAATTCTCTGCAAAAGTATATATTATGCAAAGACAAACATTAGCCACGTATCCGGGGTTTCCATCCCCCAGACGCATCTGGGGGATGGAAGTCCTAGCCTATTTATACAATTTTATATTTCAAGAGACCCTGAACACATCGGAAATGTTTGAAAGTTGAGTTCCGTCCTTTTTCAGATAAATTAAATAAATTTGCCTATAAAATTATAAAATATTAATAAAATTATTTATAAATCATATAAAATTATAATTTTTTAAAATAATAATTTATATATATAATTTTATTTTTATATAGTAATTTAAAAACAAAATTATTTATGCAAATTTGTACAAAAAATAAAATTGTCTTTATAAATAATTTTTTAAGAATGGAATATTATATTTTATTGATTTCTTATGAATTCATGGATGAAATTTTTAATTTTTTTATCATTATTTGTAATAAAAAAATGCAGAGAGAACGTTTGTCATATCATAAGCAGGATAACAGACAACAGTAAGGAAACAAGGGCGTTCTTATTTCGTAGATAAATTATACAAACTTCTTGAGGGAAGTTCGCATGGTAAAAGCACTAAATCATTTGGACAAGACATAATCCTAAACCACAACCGATTCACTTGTACTGGAAGTGAACATGACAAAGTAGGAAGCACTCATTTATTGGAGTAAAATAAAGATGAGGCCAGGCCTAGTAAACAATCTGTCTGGTGAGGTATCTGTAACAGAAATAGGAAGTAGCAAACAGAAGAGGAACGAAGAACTCCAAGACAGCCCCATACTTAGGCGTGCCATTGTCTTTGACGACAAAGGCACTCATCTCTTTCTTCTTCTTGGTTTCTTTATATGTTTCCTCATTTTGGACTGCGTGACCTTGAAGGACACCTACTTGGTATTTGAGGACCAAATTCTGGGCTTCCTTGCTGTGACCGATAGCATCAAATTCCTTTGTGGCATCCTTCCCCGCCACCTCTAACAGCACCTCTTCTCCTCCGGGGTGCTGCTCCAAGAACTTGGTCACGTCCACCACCTGAAAAACACAAAAGTTCAGATAATTGATGTTGCTTTGCTTCTGAGTGTAAGAGAGGGGGAGAGAGATTTACGCACTCTGCCATTGATAACAAGCCAGCAATCTTTGTTGGATTTGTGTTGAGAGACCTGTGACAAGGTGAAAACTGTACGAGCTGCCATGGGAGCCACTTAATTAGTCCGACACAAGCTGACAGCGTTATATGTAAATCAATAGACGGTGGTAGGTTTGATCATGCTCGAGCTACTAGGTTTGATCATGCTCGATCTACTGGTCTTGGCAGTCAATACCTACCACCTTCAAGAAAGGACTAGTCAATCGTCGATGTTCATGGACAAGTCATCCAACAATTTTCACTTGAAAACCTAAGTATTCGACATTTATGATTTGTTTGGGTTTGGTGGAAATGGAGGGAGGATTAATTTTAATTAAGTTGTTTGGAATGAATGAAAATAGGAGAGGGTATAAATAGGAGTGAAATTAATTTTTTTTATTTAGAATGGATAAAAATGAGAAAGGATAGAAATGAGATTAAGTAAAATTATTATAATATTTTTATAATATATTATTAATTTTTATAATAATATTTATTTAATAAATTCAATTGAAATATTTATAATACAATAATAAATTTTTAAATTTATTTTTATATTTTTATTAAAATATTAAATATTTTATTTTAATTAATAAATATTTTATTAATCTATATTTTCAAACTATTTACATTTATGTCATCATATTTTTTTATTTATAATTACTGTAAATTTTATATGAAAAAAACAATTTAAATATCAAATTTATCTTTAAAATAAATTTTATATCAATTTAATTTTTAAAATTTTAAACTAAATCAAATTTTTAATCCCTGCCTAGATGGTTAATCAAATGAATGTCCAACAATCATATTTATGAGAGCGTGGTCAGGGAACTCAGGCTTCGGCTTCTCCGTCACGAAGCACACTGCGCATGCTCAGGGAGTAGAACAACAACAGCTAGGGAGTAGAACAACAGCAATTGATTTGAATGATGATGATGAGTAGAATTGCAACCTACTTCGTCCCTTAGGTTATCCAGATAGAGAGAAAAGGAAAGAAAATTTTAGGAGTGAGAATTTTTATTGTGCATCATCCAAATAATAATCCTAATCTTTCTATTTAAGGTCAGACTTGTGATAGAAAATTATTAACCACTAAAAGGTTGTAGGTTGGGACCTCTACCTATATGAACTTATGCATGATTTAACCTATCACAAATTATACACATTAAATTAGGGTCCAATCTGTTCTATGCTTAATGTTAAAATATAAAATTAATTACTTAAATAAATATTTTAATAATTAATTAATCTTAATTTATATAATATTTCTAATAAAAATAATTATTTTATTTTTAAATATAACAATCTCCCACTTGGATAGCATTAATCAATTATATAGAATAATTAAAATATCAATAATTAAATAATTAGTTATACATTAAGTTACAAACTTAATTCAGATAATGAGACCACACAGAATCATTGAATCCGATAAGGAGACAAGTGATATAATGTCTTATAATATGAAAGGAATAGAATAAAATTTAATCTTTTGACTACAATTAAAAAAAGAAACAACTCAAAATCATTGAATCCTATAGGAAAATAAATGATTTATATATGTATAAAATATATTACCAATATTTCAATATCCAAACTGAGCAATGATTACATAAGTGGAATAAGACCATACAAAATCACTAAATTCGATAGAAAGACAAGTGATGTTTAAATATAATGTCTCATAATCCCAAAAGAATTGGATATATATAAGGTTAATCTTTTGACCACAGCTTATAAGAGAAACAACTCAAAATCATTGAATCCGATAGGAAAGCAAATGATTTATATATGTATAAAACATATCACCAATGTTTCAATATGAGTAATTACTGGTCATAAACATCAACAAAAATAAAATAAGCATATCTCAAACTCTCACTAAACTAAGGTTTCATTAAAAGATTTAACAAGACTCATATGAGTTACTTGATTTTAAATACTCCTATAGGTAATCCTTAAGTTAACGGATCCCTAGCATGTCTTCACTAGGGCTGTGTTCAATGCGAGTTTAAGATTCAACAATCTTCTCTCTCTAATGAATAGAAGTTTAATATAAAAATATTCAATACGACTAGAATTCTTGTGGTTTTAAGAGAAACACATAGCAGGAGAATTATCATAATAAAATTTGGTAGAGGTCGTGATATAGAATCAACCAATTGCATGCCAGGTATTATCTTCCTCAACCATATAGCCTAATAAGTGGCCTCATAATATGCGATAAACTTTACTTTTGTAGTTGAGGTAGCTATCAGTGTCTGTTTAACACTTTTCCATGAAACAACTCCTCCAAACATCATAAAGATGTATCCAGATGTTGACTTACGATCATCTATGTATAAGGCATAATCAGAATCTGAATAACCAATACCCTCAAATAAATTAGATCATCTACAAGTCAATATATGATTCTTAGTATCTTAAAGATACCTCATTACTTTCTTCATCCTAGGGTCACTTGAGTATCTTCTAAGCATACTAATAGCAAAAGTTATATCTAAACGAATGCAGACCTGTGCATTCATAAGATTACCTATAGCAGAAGCGTAAGGAATCTTATCCATTTCAGCCCTTTCAATATCAACTTAAAGGCAATATGATTGAGACAACGTATCATCTTTCAAAATAGGCGTTGGACTAGACGCACAGGTATTCATTTTAAATCTTTCAAGCATCCGTTCAATCAAATTGGCTTAGTATAAACCTAAAATACTTTGAGTTCTGTCACGATGGATCTAAATTCCAAAATAAAAGATGTTCTGCCAAAGATCAAAATGATATGATAATATGCGTTTTAACTCATCTAGAAAAAGATCGAGTTACTAGCTAGCAAAACATCGTCAATATAAAGTACTAAGATGACAAAATTACCCCATTAAATTTTTTAAAATTCCTGCAAGTACACAATATAGTCATTTGGTATTGCAAGTCTCTAAACCCTTTGAGTTCATCTAAACTCAATAGTTAGCTGATCAGGTTCTTCAACATAAGGATCTTTATTTATCTGAACTGGACTGTCAACATTATCTCCTTTAGTGGCAAGGGAATCAAAACAGGTATAGGTAGAATGGTGGCCTTGTCACATAAATTGATAGCCCTAAGCATTAAACTCCTACTATCTAAGTCATCCTTAAAATAAAATATCCGATCAAACTCGATGATCTTAGTACTATGAGTAGGATAAGAAAATCTGTAACCTCTTTATCTAGTCTAATTTCTTTAACTAAGGATTATATAGTCTCATCTTTACTTTATAACTCCATACTTAAAAGTTTTAAAATATGAGAAATATAGGTCTAACAACACACCTTATTTTACTAATAATTTTCATGTACTACACAATAGTTTCCTTATATAAGATACTCTCTCTAATTCTCTTTTCAATAGTGAACTTAATCACTACTAAACAGATCTGATTCGATTTATATCATTGTTTGTAATAGGCCTTATTTGCAGTATTAGACTTAAGTAAAAGACCAATTGATTTCGATTCTCTAAGAGCTAAATCTTCCTTAGAGATTATCAAGTACATGTTCAAAAATTCTTTCCATTTATCATAGTTTGTTCCATTAAGAGTCCACACCATAGATAGTTGTTGAAAGGCCGAGACTGATATAACAGGACTGAAAATTTATTAATTATGCGTACATAACATAATTATAATATAAGATTCCTAATTAAACAAATCAGTCAAACAATTATACAACAAAGTGGTATCAAAATGACATCTACTATATGATTTAGCCTGTACAAGAGCCTACACAAGAATATAATCAATATAATCATACCGATAGGGTACAAGAAATATTGAAATATTATAATTGTTGCATGCCTATTCTAAGGAGTCTAAACTTTAAAATTACATTAATAATGTCACACCGATAGAGTGTATCCATCATCAATGTAATATGCTTCTAAATATCCTAAAAGAACAGTATTTTATGGAAAATGGTCTTATTATATCCTTAATCTATCACTAGTGTGAAATAAATGGCTTTAGGTGTCTTTATATGTATAAAATTATATAATTTAGGGCTTAAAATTATCTAATATAGTTATACTCACAACTATAGAGAGTGATAATTCACCAAGCCTAGAAAAAAATGTAAAGAATGTCCATAAATTTTTTTATACAATATAAACTTTACAAAATTCAAAATAAATATTTATCGGCCTTAAAAAAATTTTAGAAAATATAAATATAAATATAAAATAAAATTTTATATAACTGGGCTAAAAGCAGAGCCCAAAGATCCTGCGTATGAAACACACGCACCAGCACGCGCGTGGCCCGCATGTGGGAAACAAGATGCAATAGAAACTATAAAAAAAGGAAGGCATCCGGTTGTCACGAGCCACTGAGTGCGTGTACTCCACTCGTAGGCTTGTGTGTATCTCATGCGCTTTGTCGGGCATGGGCCTTACCTCTAGTACCTCCTGGAATTGCCAGTGGCATTATAATTCCATCTTCCTGATGCGTCACTTCCTCTAATGCATTAAAGGCGAAGATCCATTGGTTTCTCTGGGTATCATTTCTTAACTGTCCTGGAGCATAAAATATACTGCCCAATATGTCCTCCTTTCTTATATATATATAACTGAGAAGATCTAATTAATTATAATAATTTATCAAGCTAATTAGTGAAAAGTGTGTGCAAATTATAATGACACGCCAACCAAGATAATAAAAACTTTCCCCTATAGCTCTCCAAATAATTCGAAGGGAATGAGACAAAATAGCCTATAAGAGGAAGTAGCACAAATTTTCACACAACAACTTTAAAATAAATCTAAAAACATTTGTTAGCAGATGAGAAAACAAGAATGTTCTAACACGTGAATCACACGCTCATGGGTTACGTGTGAGATTGGCTGGAGCTAAATCATCTTCAACCTTGCTTTAGCAATTTCGACCATGGTGGATTTCCACCATTAACAAGTTTCCAAAGCTTCAGAAATTTAGGTTTCAAGTCGTTTTGATGCAAGAAAAATTGTTTAGCTTATATTTCGACACTAACCCATATATTAATTTAAAGAGAAAAAGGTTTAAAATTGTATGAATACAAGCTTACAAGATTTCTAAAAATTCAAAATTTTTATGCCTTCGATTTACAATAATCACAAATTTAAATGTAATCAGAAGCAGAATAATATTACTGATGCATATAAGAACAAAATTTATAATTCAATTGAAAATAAAGTCAGATCCAAATTTCAAAATTGAAAAATTCCCAATTTAATAATTCCATATACGAAAATAAAAGGAAAAATTTAGGAATTTTTATAAATTTTTCCTAGATAATAAAATGCTCGTAATCAAATTATTCATACTATCAACATATTCTGATACTATCTGTTAGAAGTATGAATTAAAATTCTAAAATATGAAATTAATCATTATAAAATTATGAGCATACCTGGTCCATAATTTGATGAGGTCATAACTGATTTGAATGATGATAATGAGTAGAATTGCAATTTACTTCACCCCTTAAGTTATCCAGATAGAGAGAAAAGGGAAGAAAATTTTAGGAGAGAGAATCCTTATTGTACATCATCTAAATAATAACTTTAATCTCTCTATTTAAGGTCAGACTTGTGATAGGAAACTACTGACTACTAAAGGGCTATAGGTTGAGACCTCTACCCATATGGGCTTGTGCATGATCCAACCTATCATGAATTATACACATTAAACTAAAGCCCAATCTGTTCTATACTTAATGTTAAAACATAAAATTAATTGCTTAAATAAATATTTCAATAATTAATTAATGTTAATTCATATAATATTTCTAATAAAATTAATCATTTTATTTTTAAATACAACACCTTCATCACTACTTCTAACCACCTTTAGCCCCTTATCATCGTTGTAGTTCCATCCTCTAGTTAACAGTCTAAAGTACTAATTTTTAAAGAGAAATCAAGCAATAATAATATATTTATAGTTTATCATTATAAATTGATGAATAATAGGAAAAGAAAGATAAGTGTAATTGCTTAGGAATTCTAGAGAAATAAAGCCCTATAAGGTAAGTATATATCTATTCTTAATCACTGTTTTATTTAATTTTCATATTCCTTGTGTACTTTATACACAGATCATATATTCCTATGACTATAAAACTTTATGGATGTAGATGGACATTTTAACATGCATGAACATAGAAATTTATGACTTTAATTATTTATTATCATGCAAAATATCGTAATATTTAATGATATTTCTTGTGTACCATATATTTTCTTATGAAATATTGTTAATTGTCTCCTTAAGATTATGTAGTGAACGCATAATACTAGTTGTTGTTCTTTTATTACATACAATGGTATCTTTCATTCAATTGGTTATCAAATGCTAAATCAATAATTTGTAGCCACGTAAAAGAGGTATAGTATTGTTACATTTCATATTTATGATTATGTTAAAGTTGTGTATTGGAATAAATTGCAATTATATCTATTATGGCATTGATGCCATTAACATGATTGGGAAATTGTATTGGAGGTAGTATGACAACCAGTAGATTAAATATTTGTAGAAAGGCGGGTAAGGTATAAGGTTGACATTGGATAAATAAAGATGGAAAGGAAAGCATGGTATAGCATTAACTTAAGAGTTACAAAGTGAATATATATGCTTTAATTACTTTGTTATGTACTAAAACCAAATCACTGTTTGTTATTTTTTACGTAATATTGTTATTATAGTGAATTGGTTATGAATAAGCCTCTTGAGATCAACTAAGTTTTGAAGTGCAAATTATGAATAATTTATATGTGAAATGGTATGTTTAGGAGTTTTACTCACCCCTTACATACTATTAATCTTATGTATATGAGATTATTGAAACAAGTATAAGTAGGGAAGTGTGATAGCTAAATGGTTAGGTAAGATAAAGTTGCCACATGTAAAGTTAATAACACCATTCGATGGGTATTAAACAAAATTATTTAGTTTATTCTTAATTATTTAGTTTATATAATTCACTTTTTCCTTATTTTAAACATTTTTGAAAATTAACTTGAGTATATTAAGTTATGCTACTTGTGTAGAAGTCTAAGGGATTTTGAGAAAGAACTTGACAGTTGGAATTAAACATGATTTGTAATTATGTCTAGTCAAATTTACATGTTGTCTTTTATGTAGAATTATGTATAAATTGTACTGAATTTCATCTATTAGTTTACAAGTCTATAAATTAGGTTGAGAGACCCTTTTTGGTGTGCCAAAAAAGGGAAGACTTTATTCGTTTGTTTTAAAGTTCATTTCACATTTAGTTCTCATAGAAATAAGTTGTTTTTGTTAGGTTAAAGTCTCCATGGTTAGTTGATTAGGCTTGGAAAAATTAGGAAAAATGTTCCATATTGGTCATGATTAAGTAAAGGTCCTGATAGTTTCATATTGTAAGATATATGAAAAAAAATCTAAGATCTTAAGAAAAGATTACAAGTTTATATGAATAGTTGTATTCCTATAACTTATGTCATTGTGAAAAAATTGCATACTTTATGTAAAATATTATGAGTTTTATAAAAAAAGTCTAAAAAATTCTTAATAATATGTATATATACCACCTTAACTTGATGTAGTATGGAAAAATTACCCAATAATGATGTCACAGTTTGATATTTTAGATGAGAAATAAAAGGTAGAAATATATAAAGCTAGTGAAATGGGTTAAATTACACAAGCTAACCCATTTTCCTACGAATTTCTATGAACAATAGCCTATTTAAATGTGGGTTCAACTCGGCTTAGTTGGTATGGCTTATAATCTACACAGGCTAATTAGCATTTTTTTAATTTTTTAATTTGCATATAATTTCAAATTCCTAATTCATATAAAATCACACTTGTCTCTTTTACTTTTAGTTATGAAAGATTATGTTATGAATTATTTATATATAATATTTTTATTTTATGAGTATTTTATGACTTACATATTATAATATATAATATTTTTTAACGTACATGGTTTTAGATGTATTATGCCTTATTTATGGATAGATATATGGTATTTTGAATCATTTTAAATATTTTTATTGTTTAAAAGCTTAAAAATTGAAAATATTTTAAATTTATTTAAAAAAAGTCCTTAGATTAGTTCATTTACTCATTAACCCACATGAACTGAACTAGAACCTCTAACATAAAAGTATGTAAAAAAATATGGATCAATCTAACCTAAGTAAAGATTATTCTGTATGAACCAACCAATCATTCAATAACTACAGAAATATATGAGTAACTATTTTTCCCTATCACTTAGAATGAAGAAATATGGCATTATTAGGCTAGTGATTAGAAGCTATAACTATTGAATGGTCTTAACGTCCCATTAAAAGAAAATCTTTGCTGATCTCAAAATGTTATGTTATTTATGAGGGTAACATGTCTACTAGAATTGCTAACCCAATCTCAGGGCTTGCTTTTTGTAAAACTTTTGGACTTGAGTTAAGATAAGCTAAATCTATAGACTTGTGTTAGCATGCTTAGAGCCTATTTCTTAATCTTTTTCTTCATGAGTGATGTTGTTAGAGTATCAACTAAGGTGGTTTTTTTGTCTGTGACTTCTAAAATATTTGTTTAAGTTCTAAATAACTTGTTTACTAATTTAAACACATGTATATCCTAGGTTCTTTACATGCCTAATGCATGCTAATGTGTGTATGGCTTAAGTAACATTCTAAAGTTTACTAATTCCATTTAAGGAATTAACTTTTTCACTAACTAGAAAAGTTAGTCTAGAAAAGTTAGTAGTATATAAAGTAACAAAAGCTAGAGCAGACAAAGACTTAAAAAGTAAAAATGCCCAAAAGTTTTCAAAAAGATGTTAGATAGGTGGACCTTAAATTCCTTTAAACTAAGTTATAGTATTATGCTAACTTTTGCTTTTCATAATAAATGACCATCTTACTAAAAAAAATAGAATTTAGGATTGTTCATTGCTCCTATAACTCTACATGAATTATATGTGATGCTCACATTTACAAATTTACTCTTCTTATTTTCCTTTTTATTTATCAAATTATATTTGTAGAATATACAAGATGCATATTTATTTTAATAAAAATATAATAAAAAATTATTCATTATTAACTCTATTTCTTATTCATCTACAATAACAATGAAAATATATTTTGGAATACAAAAAATAATAATAATAACATACAAGGAAAGGGTTTCCAAAAAAAACTAGGTAGGCTAAGTTTGTGAGCTTAAGATAAAATGAAATTATGATATGATATGATGTATAACAAATATGTTTCGATTAATATTGTTGTTACAATGCTTTTGTTGGAAGGGATTTATCTTTTATACTTTTTGTTTTAAGTAGAAATTAATCTCATATCTAATAAAAAAAGCTGTGAAAATACTTTGAGTGTACAACAATAATAATAAAGCATTATCCTATTAAATGAGGTCGACTAAATGGATCGCACGACGCCATTGGATTCTATCCCACAAAATAATTTTTTTTTTATTGCTGATGAAATGTTAATTATATAAGCTACAAAGCCCTTATGCGATATGAATACGATAAAATTTAGGCTTACAAATAATTTGTGTTATGTTGAAAAGGTAAAAATAATTAGAAAATTTTAAAGTATCATTTAGTTAGGTTATAGATTTCTACATTAAAAAATAATATCGTTGTTAGAGTTAACAAGAAATATGTGATAATTATTTGGAAAATTTTAAAATATTTTGATATTTGGAATAAGAAATCCAAAAGTCCTAAGCTTTAGGAGTGCTTTTCATGCTATCTATAGAAATGGACATTTTGTATTCAATTAAATTTGAGCTCTTGTATAAAAAGATATCTTTCTAAGTGTATTAATACTTTGTAATAAAAAAACTTATAATAATATAATATTTATAAACTTCTAGCAAGTTATTCATAAATAACTCGAGATCAGTTTGCAAAAAATTCAATTTAAGTTCAATATTAAATGAGCCTAACTCAATTAATACATAAGCAAAGCTTAAATTTTTTATTACTCAACTCAAATTATTTATGAAATGAGCCTAGTTGTGAAATATTATTTTTATTTTTTTATTATATTCAAATAATATATATAAAATATGTAACTTCACTTATGATTTTATCAATTTTCACTTAACTCACTTGTGGTCTTAAGTGTCAAAATTTATTGATATCTTCTTTCTAATTTTAACATTTTAATCACCTAAATTTTTTATCCGATTTTTTTCAGGAAATATTCTATAATAAATGAGTTAAGTAAATTTGGATTAAATCACAAGGGAGTAAAATATACTTTTTCATATTTATATGAATTGATATCTAAAATTCTTAATATGAATTAAAAATTATATTGACATTATCTCCTCATTTTAAATCTAGAAATTATGTTATTTTTATATTTTTTACAAACTACCAATAATAGAATCTGCAAATTTTATTATTTACAAATATCAAGAATTTTAATTTTTTTTACTTGTGCCATGCATTGTAATAATTTTTCTCATTAAAAGGGTGTTATTAAAAGAACAAAAGAAAACTCATATATTTTATTCTTTATTTAGCATTCTTGGCATTAATTTATGTAAATATAGGAAAATTATAATTCACTCACACACAATGGTGGAGTCATGATCCAATATTCAGTAAAGGTAAACGTGTTTCACTATTTTAGTGGGGGAAAATTTACAAGCTAATGAGGGTATTTTAAATGACATACATAACTTAAATAGGATTATAAAAAAGTTAATAAGAGCACATGTCTCCATTGGAATACATATAACTCCATTACTATTCACATGTGATTTTGCCTTATTTCACTTTATTGATATATTATAGGGTGTCTAGGTAGTTTAAGTGTTAATAATAGAAAGTACATGTGAGCGGATTTCAACATTTGAAAATATATATAAGTTAAGTGAAAATTGATGAAACCATAAGTGAGTAAAATATAATTTTCTCATAATATAATATATAAAATTTATATTATCAAGATATATATAATATAATATAACAAACAAAAAGTCAAGTTTGTTTAAGTTTATATGAGTTAGTTTATGTTTGTTTGTAATTTGAGTTCAAGCTAGAATTTGAATATTATAAGATCAACTAAAAATTTGGATAAAACAATGTGTGGTTCGTTTGAGTTTGAATTTGAATAAATCTTTTTAAATTTATGTTTAATTTAAGCTCATTTATTTTTATCAAATTTGAACTCAAATATGTAAATGTTAAGTAGGACTTAGCTCATTTGCATCTATTGAAATGATGGCACCTAATTAACTGTAAGAATTTATATTCTAAATCAAAATATAATATTTATTTAGGAGATAACAATAAAAATGATGGGGCTAGTTAGTAAAGTTAGAAAAACTGTAAATGAGACTAACATTAGTTGGTCTGAGTGGTTGGAGTTCGGTACTTTTTAAATAAAATCTTAGATTTGAGTTTTGTAAATGGAGAAAAATGGTATTATGAAAGCTTTCCTCTTCATTGAGTTCAACACAACTTGACTTTGAATTAGTAGGGGGATGAATGCAGCCTACTAAATAGAAGGATCTAGACAAAAAAATGATAAATAGTAACTAATAACCATGATTAGTGCCATGATTGAGAGTAATGACTATTAGTGCTCAACAGCATGGTGTGTTATTTCTCTGCTTTTGTTGAAATGCAAAATTGGGTATAAGATAGCAACAACTTCACCTTAATATTGTAATTTGAATTATCAAATGTTTTGCCCACCTTATTACTCATTGTAATTAACCACTGCCTACCTTTATATATTATCGGGGACTATCGCCCACTACCATTTATTGTTGACTATCACTTATTTTTTGTTACTATTATTTATTATCACCCATCACTAATTATCACCGTTCACTACCACCACCACGACTTATCATTAGTAATAACTATTATCAACCACCACTTATTGATAATGACTATTATGAATCACCATCTACTTCTAATTACTACTATTTGCTATTACCAGTCACTAGTTATCACTATCCGCCTCTAACCATTGCTAGTAATCACTATTGGCCACGACTCATTCCTACTGACTATTATCAACTATCATTTATTATCAGTGATTACCGGCAACCAATATTCACCATTGGTGACTATTATATGCCATTACTATCACCATAATTTATCATCAATGACCACTGCTGGTCATATATACTACCATCAATGACCACTGTTGATCATATATGCTACCATTATCAGTGATTACCGACAACCAATACTCACCATTGGTGACTATTATATGCCATCACTATCACTATAATTTATCATCAATGACCACTATTGGTCATATATACTACCATTAATCACTTAATTTGTAATAAAAATATTTTTATTAATTAAATAATATTTTAAAAACATTTAAAATAATTAAAATATAATATTGTAATATTCTTAGGAATATTTCTAATTAAATCAAATATGAAAATATTATATTCTTACAAAGTAAATTCTTGAGAATCATATTTTCGGGAACATTAGAATTCCTAAAAATGTTTGATTCCACAAACTAATTGTTGCCTAAAAGTGATTGATATGACTATACGTGTAACTTATAATTGCCTTTCCTTTGAAAAATACTTGGATATATCACTAATGTGATAATATAAATTTAATCATACATCATATTTATTTTTTTAAAAGTCAAATTTTATATATCATATAATAATATATTAACGATCAAATTTAACAGTATATCAGTATATTATTATGTTGGTGTTGTATTATAAATTTTTTTCTCTTTCTTTTTCTTTAGAGGTAACTTTAACAACACAAAATGAATATGAATACAATAACATTTTTCTAAACTAAATATAAATAACATTTAAATATCAAAGGAAGGGAGTGTAGTTTGTTTATTTATTTATTTTGGTTTGGAACTTCTATTTTAATTTTTTTTCTTGTTTGAAGAAATATACACAACATTTTTAAAGTTCCACAGTATATTAAAAAAAATGTTTCACTATAATTTGTATATAAGAAGCCTGTATATATCACTCACTCTCCAACATAATTGAAACATAATTATTAGAAAAAAAATTCAAATTCTCTTTTACTTTAGTAGAGAGAAATTTAAATCCTCTTTTTTCATTTTTCTTTTTCTTTGAGGCTCAAAATTTTTGCTAATGAATAACAAAATCTGTATCATATTAATCTTTCTTTAAACATAATAAAAAGTTGATTAAAAAGAAAAGAAAACAATTGCTTCATTAGATTATCACTTTTATGATTTATTCATTGATTATCTTATCAAAAGATATGATATTTCATTTTAATTATTAAAATATATTTTACACTTTAAAAAAACTAAATCCCAGGAACGAGAGCACAGGAAGAAAAGCACAGCAACAAAAAAATAAATAAATTGGATAATGGGCCTAGATAATAAGATACGGATTCAACATCTAAAGTCCAAGTTACCTTTGGGCGAAGGTAACATGCCTTGTACTGTTTCTACGCAGGGCGCCCCCTGGACGGATTGACGTTTGACGCTACTGAAAAGCTACGGCGACCACGTTTCGTTCCTCTGGTCTTGGTTTCTCAGGGCTCCGGCAATCATTTTGTTTTACTGCATCGCCGGATAGAAATGGTCCTTACAAACTTCAACGGCACCGGTGTGGGATTTGGTATGTCTTTAAGTTTCTCGAGAATTTCGTTTGGGGCGTTCTGGGTGTCACGATTGTTATCTATTCTCAATTTTAAATTTCTGTCTCCCGGTGAAATTTGGTTTTCAGGTTTCGGTATAGGTTGCGGTTTCGGTGTAGGATGGGGTTTCGGAGGTCTGTTGCTGTTTGCCCTCCCTCTTAATTGCTATTTACGTTTATGCGATATTTAATTTTTTCTGTGCATTGTTTTTTTATAGTTTCACAAACTCCTTCAAAAAACTATTGATTAGTCTGGTATAAGCATTCTTCTAACGGTCAAATCATTCATTGAACCAAATCTTTTAGAGGTCATTTACATATCTTTAATTGACTTATTCCAATGGTAATGGTGTCATTCCTGAGAAATTCGTTGGATATGTTTATACATTATCCATTTCTAATGTTAGCAATTCTTTCCTCTTGCTTATGTAAGGCATCCTATCTCTATTTGTGAAAATCCATCTGTCCACCAACTAATCTTAGCTTGCGGAAAGAGTA
The DNA here is from genome assembly GCA_020226215.1 of Sindora glabra. Classification (NCBI taxonomy): domain Eukaryota; kingdom Viridiplantae; phylum Streptophyta; class Magnoliopsida; order Fabales; family Fabaceae; genus Sindora; species Sindora glabra. The sequence continues at coordinate 81,657,478 of CM035230.1, forward strand.
AAGCGATAAGAGTTTGCTCATGCATCCACTGCGACTTCCAATGAACTTTAGCTGCTAGTAGGGGTGCAAACGAGTTGAACTACTCGTGAGCAGTTTAAGATCGATTCATAAAAAGTTCAAATTAACAGTTTAAGATCAATTCGTAAAAAGTTCAATTTGGACTTGAATTTTAACAAATGAAGTCAAAATGAGTTCGTTCGTTTAACTCGTTTATTAAATAAGTTGAACTTAAATTCTTTATTGCTCGATTAGAATTGTTCGCGAGTTTAAACGAACTTAATATAAAATATATTTTTATTTTTATATTATATATAATATAAATATAAAAAATTCACTAAACTCTTTTAGGCCCATTTAAGCTTATATATTATATATTTACATAAAAAATTCACTAAAATCTTTTAGGTCCATTTAAGCTTATATATTATATATAATGTAAATATAAAAAATTCACTAAACTCTTTTAGGCCCTTTTAGGCTCATATAAGTTCATTTAGGATCATTTAAACTCAAATATAACTTAAGCTCGAATTTGAGTTCAAATACTTGAGTTCAATTAGAAATTTAGAATAAAAAATATAAAATTCGTATAAACTCAAATAAATTTGATTAAACTTGTGTTCGAATTGAGCTCAAACTCAAATTCAAACTCGACTTTTTCAAGCTTGATGAGTTGAGTTCGAGCTCGTTTAATATTGTCACGTTAGAACTTGAGTATGTGGATATTCGATTCGACTCGATTCGATTCGTTTACACCCTTAGGTGCTAGCTATAAACCATTTAAGTTAGAAAGTACATTATTTTGTTGTAGTCACTTGATACTCTGTAAAGCTACATCCTTTCCTGTTTAATATAGTTGGATTGGGTTATCTCTGTACTGGGAGAGCTGGAATGGATAATTCAGTGAAATAAACATTACTGTGTTTATGTGTTCCCTCTATTGCACGAAGTAACTGCTTGGCTGCCTTCCTTCTTTATGAAAAGTATATGGTAGGATCATTTTAAGGGGAATTATGTTGTTTTAACTCTCTGTATTCATGAGAATAATTCCTGTGGTATCCACCTATTCCAAGTTTGGCGGAGCTGAAGCGTGTATTTCTATTTTCTTTTTCCTTTCTGAAAAATTAATAACCAATGGAAGCGCTGAAAATAACAATATATCTGGAAATATCTTGCAGTGGCATATTGGCTCTTAGTCTCTTATAATCGTGGCAAAGTCATGGATGAAATCCTAGTTCAATACCGTCTTTGGACTTCTTCCTTCTGTGATAATCAGTGGACAGATGGAAATTATTAGATTAGTTGGGTAAAAATAATGTCTAGAGAGTAGAGAGATCTTGCAGTTTTTCTACAGCAGTCTGTCCAATAATCAAGGCCTGGTTTTGCTGTTCTGTATATAATTGCTTCATTATTATGTCAGGATTTCACCAAAATACAGTTTTTTTTTTTTTTGCCTTTGTTTTCTTATTACAAAACGCATAACTCTTTTAACTATTGTTTTTCTCTATTGCACAGGTATGCCATTGAATTTCTTGGGTCTCGGTGCAGGTATGATACTCTTAATATCATTGCATCCTTTTCTTTTTTTCAAATTTTCATTATGGGGACTAGACTGCAATGGTGTAATATAGGGTATGAAGATCATATTACTTCAAGTCCTTCCTGTTTTACGGGCTTGACCCGAGACATATCTATCAAAGTGGCACATATATGGATGCCTTATTTGTTTTAGACACCGGTGCTGGTTACTCATATTCAGTAGTCCATGCTTTTCACTATATTGTCTTCTACTGATTTAACATGCATTTCGCTTGTCTGGTGTATTTGGTTATATTTGGATTTTAATTTTGAAGGTGGAGGGTGTGGAGTGGGGCTGGGACTTGGTTGGGGGTTTGGCACCGCCTTTGGTAGTCAGTATCGACCATCGAGGATCACATTTGAAGGGGTGGAATTCGACAGGAAGGAGAAAGGTGACCGGAAGGAGTTCTCAAAAGGTAGTCCGCAGGTAAGAACCGCGTGATAGATACCTACTTCAATACAGAGTCGAGTGTATGACTGAAAAACGCATGAGCAAGCGTGCACCTTCCCCTTGATGTAACGTGCTGCCTAAAGCCGATCAACTCTCTGCTTTTCATAATTATTTAATTTGATGCACCTGCTGTCCGTAAAGCTCTGCTTGTAATCATACACCTTGGGCATAAAACAGTGCCCGAGTTTTGCATCATAGACATTGCAGCTCAAATTGCGTACATCAGTGTTTTTACACACGCGCGCGCGCGTCTCTTGCAATCATACACTCTAGTCGTTGCAGCTCTAATTTAATACATACTTGTTTTGTTTGTCAATAAGATAATATTATGGTTTTTTATTTTTTAAGTCTGGATTTTTATAATTAGCTTTCTTGATATTTATTTATTGATTTTTTTAAACTTGATTCATTTTCAATTTTAGTATAAGATAATAAAAATAAAATCTACGAATATACTTAAAGTTGTCGGTAGAGCGGAATTACCCTTTCTAGCATGGGTTAGAGATGAGAAGCCCTTTACTCCTCTTTCATTGTCTAGTGCTTCTGGTCCTCTTCTATGTGGTGAAGGGGAACTCCGCGTGCTCTAATGATATTGGATCTTTAGCTTGTGGACAAAATTTAAGTAAAATTGGGTAGGTGCATGAAGTAAGGTTTTACGAAATCTGTATGGGATGTTTTATTATAATAATATCGATAATTATTGTAATTATTAAATTAAAATTATGAATAATTAATAGAGTAATTAATATACATATTATAATTTATATGAGAAATTTTATAATAGACATTCGAGAAATTTTACCTATTTTTTTAAGGGTAATAACTTTATCTAAAATTTGCTCTCGTGAGTTCATTCTTTCACGTGTGCACGCGTGTGGGATGGTGATTTGTAATTTTTACTTTTTTTTATTTAGATAAAAATATATTATTAATTTAATAATAATAAAGATATTATAATAAATTTTTTATTAATATTAATTATTTTTATTAATAAATATATTTATTGTGAAGATGAGAAAAAAATAAATGGAGATAATTAAAATGTATTTATTAGTAAAAGTAGTTGGTGATTTTATTTATGGATAATTCTTTTGCACTTAAATTATAATTATAGTTACTGATATCCACAAAACAATAAAATGATATAAGAAAAAGGTTTTAAGTTAATAATTTTTTTATAAATCCTTTAAATCAAATCATAAATTTGTTTTAATGTTATTTTAGTCTCATTTTTTAATAAATCAATAATTGAATAAAAAGTAAGTTGGGTCAAATCCTTTTTTCATATACAAATTTAAAAAATTCTTGTTTTAAATTTTTTTCCTTTCCTTTTCTACTTCGCATACATGTATTTTTAAAATTCATATATGTACTTAATTTTCAAAACACATAATAAAATTATTATTTTACTAAATAGAATAACATATTAATTATTATAAAAATTTAATCAAAATTTATTATTCATTATTTTAATGTTACATGAAATTAAAAAAAATTACTTTTTTCTATTTAAAAATAATTACTTTTGCATTAAATAAAAATTATTACTTACCTAAAAATTGAAAAATCATATCTTATATTTTTAAATATTTTTTAATTATTTTATCGGTAACATTATTTTTTCACAATAAAATCTTTACTTATTGTAAATTTATTGAAGAAAATATTGTTATATATAATAGAATAAAATTATATTTGGATATTAATGTATTATGTAAAAATAATTTTTGATTTTTTTTCATTTTAACGAATCAATTTTTTTAATAGAAATCATATTATTAAGAGCAGTGCTATGGCTCCCGATAGATCGAAGCCGAAATGCGTGCCGAATCAACTTCATTCCTTAGATTTGGAAGTCAAGTGGATCATATGAATATTTCAACGGCCAAAATATTATCAACATTATTTCCGTACACGTTCGGTTCATATTTTTGGGTAACTTTAGCATTTTCCTATTATTAATCCTTTTAATATAATTTAATATTTTTAGTTTTTGTTCTTTTTAATTATTTAGGCTTGTATATAAAATTGAGCAATATCAAAAAATTATTAGTAAAAAACTAACATACATGCACACATTTTTTTATGTATATACGTTTAAATATATCTCACCTACAAATTTGAGATTAAAAAACATAGGTTATTATATTACTTTGACTTAATATAAATAGTTTATTTTTGAATTTGATATATTAAATTATTGGTTGTATTTTTTTTTAATGTTAATCTGCAGTTTCTTGACAATTCCATACATTACTAAAAAAAATTTAATTTTGATTTATTTATTTTTAATTTATTTTATACAAAAATTATTAATAATGAAATAATAAATATTTTCTTCAAAAATGATAATATGTATATTGTAAAAGTTTGTGTTTAAAATAATTTATAAGATGAGAAAAGTAAAAGAAATATACATATTACATTTTTATAAGTGTATACGTAACACTTAAATTTTTAAATAAAACTTACTCTATATATTTTAAATATGCTTAAAGAACTCAAATTTGGACTGTGATATGTCAAAAAAAATATGTATAAATATTACTTTTTTCAAAAGTATCAATATTAATGGATATTGAACTTTTGATTGAAAATAATATTAAATTTTACTATTAACTTGGGTATTTTAAAAGATCCTTTTGTGTATTAATTTATAAAAAATAAGTGAATAAGATTACTTAAAAAAGAGAGAAGAAAAAATTAAAAACTAGTTTTATAAAATAAAAGTTTAGATTTTTAATTTTTTATTTATATTTTATATTTTCAAAATGATTATGTCATATTTTTTGAAAGAAATATTTTAGTTTTGAATGTTTTAAATTATAATTTATTATAAATAAACTTGAGCTAACAATCATTAAATCAAATTTATTATATAGCAAAGAGATGTAAAAATATACTTATAAATTAATATAAACAATTCACTCAAATTATTTATTTTAGGTTATTTGTGAATCTAAAATTAAAATAAAATTTATAGTTCAAAATATGATAACCATATCATCAACTTTTTACTTATTGAATAAGTTTTTTTATCATGAATCTTAATTGTCTATTTTTGTATTATTGAAATGTAATAATTTTTATTCTACCATAAAATCAAAGTATCAATTCCTAAATTTTTAATTTGAATATTTTAGAATTGTCCTTTATTTATAATATTTTTTATAATTTTATTATTATTAAATTAATAATATAGTCTTTTTTTCTAAATGAAAAAGTGAAGGTTGCTAACCTTTACACCCATATGTGGAAGTTAGAGATTAGTGTTTTTAAGTGAGAGTGAAATGAGTAAATTATAATCATCAAACCTAATATTAAAGGAATAAAATTAAATTTAAAAAAGTGAAAATATTTAAAAAAATAGAAATGAACAAAAATGATTTTTACTAACCAGATTGATTTTTCAATTTAATCCAATTCTTACTAATTCTATTCGGTTCGACCGTCAAAATAATTTTAAGAGTTAACTCAAATTGCTTGAAGTGCCAGTCGACAATCAAACTAACCATCCAATTTGATCCAATTATACAAACATTGGTCCCTATGCCTTCTAATTTTATTCCATCCTATTTTGAATTATCTACTTATGAGAAAGTTTCATAAAATTCTCAATGATTATAGGTATATTTTCAATTTAAGGTAGGGTGGAGGAATAACCCATCATTATTTAGATGAATCTAATTAATATGGGGTTGGTATTTCCCAATGCTAGGAAAATAAGGCTCGGTTTGATTTTTGGTTTGATCTAACCTTAAAAAGTTAGGCTTTGGACAAAGTAATTAGATCATCGAGCTAAGTCTGGGCAAAAAGTAAAGCATGATTTGTTAAAAGGGTTTGACCTAAATGCCTTATTATAAAATTGAGTCAACTCAAATATTATCGCATTTATTTATATATAAAAACTATATATTATATATTATTCATATTTTAGAGGCCAATTTGTTTACTATAGTTTAAAACGTCTTAAGCTGCCTTTTTTTTATTTACGCTTAAGTTTTTTATATTTATTGCATTAAACTACTTTATTGTTTTGGTTATTTACCTTTAATATATGAAAATAAAAATATTTAGGTTTAGGTGGAGTTTGAATATCTTATTTTATCTTAATTTTTATATAAGGCTTAACCTAGACCTTTATGTGCCGACTTTTGTATTGAAATGCTGGCCTTGGAAAAAGAAAACATCAAATTCTTGCGTCATAAATATAAATTATTAATATACTTAAATTTTTTTAAAAAAAAAATTTCTGATCACGGGTAGGGGAAGCCAGTAATCAGTGCCCACTGTTCACGGGTCCCCTGTGATTAGTTTTTATAACTGTTTTGTCCTTTTTATCATTTTTTTAATTTTATTTCAATTTATTTATTTTACTTTATTTCTAATTTTTTACCAGTTTATTTTTTTTACTTTATTTCCATTTTTTATTTTACTTCATTTCTAATTTTTTATCAATTTTTTACTTTATTTATTTTTTTTATCTTACTCTATTTCTTATTTTTAACCAATTTTTTTACTTTATTTCCTTTTTTTACCATTTTTTATTGTATTTTTTATTTATCGTGTGATAATATTTTTTTGTTGATTAATTTTTTTCTATTTTTACCTTATTTGCATTAAATTTGTTTTATTTCAACTTGGATTCAATTTTTTAAATATTTTGTAATAAATTTTAATCTGTGATCCTTTCACTTTTTTAATTTTATTTTTTAAGAAACTTTGATTTAATTTAGTTTATTAAATTTTAAATATTTATTTGATACTAATTAATTAATATTGTAAATAATAATTAATAATATTACTAATTCTCATAAAACTGTACAATATATATAATAAAAATACTAAGTATTGTAAGATTATTGAAATAATTATTATCTCAATAAATATAAATATTTATATTTTCTCTTATGAACTTATTACTTGAAAAATCTATGTCAGGAAAGAAATTTTTAATGAAAAAATATAAATATATGTAATTTTATTTTTAGGGAACTTATTATCTAACATAGATCTTTCAAGTAATAAGTTAACAAGAGAAAATATAAATATTTATATTTATTGAGATAATAATTATTCCAATAATCTTATGATACTTATTATTTTTATTACATATATTGTACAATTTTATGAGAATTAGTAATATTATTGATTATTATTTAGAATATTAATTAATTAGTATCAAATAAATATTTAAAATTTAATAAACTAAATCAAATCAAAGTTCCCTAAAAAATAAAATTAAAAAAGTGAAAGGATCACAGATTAAAATTTATTATAAAATATTTAAAAAATTGAATCTAAGTTGAAATAAAACAAATTTAATGCAAATAAGGTCAAAAATAGAAAAATAAATAAATATTGTCATGCGATAAAGAAAAAATACAATAAAAAAATGGTAAAAAAAAGGAAATAAAGTAAAAAAAATTGGTTAAAAATAAGAAATAGAGTAAGATAAAAAAATATAAATAAAGTAAAAAAAATTGATAAAAAATTAGAAATGAAGTAAAATAAAAAAATAGAAATAAAGTAAAAAAAAATAAACTGGTAAAGAATTAGAAATAAAGTAAAATAAAAAAATTGAAATAAAGTAAGAAAAAAACTAGAAAAGAATTAGAAATAAAGTAAAATAAATAAATTGAAATAAAATTAAAAAATGACAAAAAAGGACATAAACAATTATAAAAACTGATCACGGGGGGAACCGTGAACAGTGGGCACTGATCACGGGCTTCCCCTACCCGAGATTAGAAACTTTTTTTTAAAATTTTTTTTAAGTATATTGATAATTTATATTTGCGGTGCAAGGATTTGGTATTTTCTTTTCCTAAGGCCAGCATTTCGATACAAAAGTCAGAGCACCTCTAATATATCCTAATGTTTCAAAACCCTTCCGCCCATTAATCATTTGATAGGATAAATGAATCAAGATTAGATCAATTGAATCAGTTAACTTATTATATATATCACATTAAAAATATAAAACATTAAATCTACTTTAACATATATAAATACTATATTTTTAAAAAGCAACAAATACATATTGAAATTCTAACGATATAAATTCATGCCTAATAAATTTGATTATGAGACATAAATAAAAATTAAAGTTATTTTAATACTAAAATCATAACATACAAACTGTTGTTAGTAAGAAAACATCTATTATACAATGTTGATAAATTTATTAAAAAACCTTGTATACATATATAACACTACTAAACTAATATAAAATTTTTAAAAGGATTTAAATTTGATATATTATAAATGTAAATCAATTTTATATTATCATCCACCTATATGTTATTATATTGATAAAAAATTATTAAATTTTTTTTATTATTATTAAAAAATTTAATGACTATTACCTTTTTAATAACATATTTTTTTATTTAGTAATAGTGTAAAATATTTTATATTAACAATAGTTCAAATTTAAACTCTTATTAAAAAAATATGTATAAATAAAATGTTTTTAGTTTTTTTAGTCATATTAAAATATTTTTAAAATGGGTAATTCTAGGGCACTAGTACGCCGAATGAAAGCATGTGGTGCTACAAGTATGTAGCAATATATCATTAGTAATAATTAGAGTATTTCTTACTCATTAGCAATAATTAGAGTCTTTCTTACTTTTTTTCCTCACAAATTCATTGTTAACTATTTTTCATATTTTTTCTCTCACATTTTCTAAATTCACGTAATTGATATCTTTTTAAATTATATTTCTTTTGTCAATATTTTTTTTTTACAATTCTTATGGAGAAGTTAAGAAATTTTCGGTCAAAACGAAATGCAACATGTGCTGGTAGATTCAATAAATCATCATCATTTTTTTTTTTGAAATTCTATAAAAATTAATAAGATGCTAGAAAAGTTTGCATATTTATTCAATGAACAAGGCAATTATTATGATTTACTCAGAATGAAAATTAATATGAAATTTCGAAACTTTGAATAGCACATAAAATAACCCTCAAATGTTAATTAATTTTTTTCATAATTATTCTTCTAATTCTTCGTATAAATCTCAATAATTTTTTTACTATAAATTGTTAAATTTTATGAGATTTTTTTTTTTAAAAAAAAGAGATGATTACAGTTTTTTTTGTCAATTATTGGTTGGTTTCTAATTAGGATATTATTCCTTGTATTTTGATAGCAATTACTTGATATTTATCTATTTTCTCTATTTGCTAATCACTATGGGTATACTATGCTTCAAAAACAACTTATTCATAGAAACCTCCTCTCAAGAAATATTTTTTCTAATAGTAGAAGTGGTTAAGTCATGAAAAACATAAAATTTTAAAAAAATAATTAATATCACTTAAATAAAAAACTTTTATCTTTTAAGGTGCAAATTTCATTTGTTTTATATTATGCAATGAAAATTGAGTACGATAAAAACTAAATTCAACAATGCAATTGAGTAAAACAAATAATAATGCATTAATTTAAATGGAGGCAATGAGTCTCGTGATTGTAGCATATGCCTCTCTAGTGTCGTAGGCCAAGTCTTCAATTTTTGATGGAGTCATTGCCATATATATCTTACAAGTTGATAGAAAACAGTTCATCCACCATAACGATTGGAGGGAGACCAATTATTGTTTCTTTCTTTATCTTAAGAGAGAGGGAAAAGGGATCGCCAAATTGGGATGGGTAGGAATTAAACCTCCCACTTTGTGGTACCATTATTTAAGGAAGCACAATTGAAGGCCATCTGAGTCAAACCTTCAAAGAGGAGACTAGTTATTTCGGCTTGATCAGTTAATACCAATCCAAACCGAATCAGCAAAAGGTTTCAAATTTTTATGTTGTTCAAATCTGTTTGAAGGCTTGAATCCAGACCTAATTGGTTCATCTAGCCCAACTTGGTTGGATTTCAAAACATTAATCCTATTAGAATTGATCAATCTCTGAAGTTTGGTATAATGCTAAAAATAGTACATAAATTTTAAAAATTATATATTAAATAGTCTTAAAATTTAAAAAAAGTAAAATTATTAAAAGAAGAGTTTATGGTGCACAATGACAAAGTGATGCATTGGTATATAATTAAATCTAACCATACATCATGTTAATAATCTCTTATGGTATACCATATAATAACATATCAATAATTAAATTGAGTAGGGTACTGATCTACCATTATGTTAACGGTGTGCCATAGTTTTTTCCATTGTTAAAATTAATATATAGTAAGAATCATGGCCCTTTTTGTTTACTACTTCTAAAAATAATTTTTTTATTTTTATATTTTTTAAAAATAAAAAATCTTATTTACCTAACTAATTTCATAATCATTTTTTAAAAAGTGGAACTCTAAATATATAAGTTAAAAATAAAAAATAAAAATAAGCTTTAGATTTTTTTAACTTATTTTTTTGTTTCCCTATCATAATTTTATAATTAAATAAAATTTTTATTTATTAGTTTCATCAATCATTCTTTGTTCTTCATTGGACACGTAAATAGTTATTGAACATAGAACAAAAAAGTTCTTAAAAGCAATTTTTGAAAAAAAAAATCCAAATAGACTTCTTATATCTTATTTCTCGCATTTTTGCTTCTTTTTCCACTATGTATTCCTTGCCATAATTTATTTCCAACAAAAATAAAGTTTAAGAACAACAAGTTTAATAAATTTTGAATACAATTTTAAGATTTACTAGTTATATTACCATCTAATCCAAAAAGAGATGTATCATTGTATATGAAACATTGTAATTATATGTCATTAAGATTTATAGGCGGTTATTCATAATAATTTCTTTTGCTAATTAGGCACCCTGAGATTGGTCTTGACATTATTGGGTATAAATTTCGGGTAAGGTAAACATGATGGAGAGGGATGGAAGACGGAAAAAGATAAAAGATGAGTTTTTTATTATTATTATAACAAAAAATTTAATTGTTTCATTTTGTCCCCAAAATTTAAAGGAGTTGTTATGTAAAATTTTAAATATTATGTACAATTTTTATCATTCAACCAAATTTTAAGAGATAAAGTGTATTTTTACTTTATTAAATGGTATGTTACTATAATTTTGTATTAAATGTCCACTAATCAAACTTAAAAACAAAAGTTTACTTACCCCTTTTGGAAAGCATAATAATTTGACCATTCCTCTCATCATAGGAAAAACATCAGATTAATGTTAATGGAAATTTTAATGTTTAATTAGATAGTCATTTCATTACTCAATTTTTTTTATTTTCTATTCATAAATATTTTAATTTCCATCAATGGTAATGATTTGTAATCTGTCAACTTTGTGGTCAATTGAGTTTTGGCCATGCATAGAACTGAAATAGTTCGCAAGCCCCTCGGGAAGGTCTATCGCGGTTGACTTGGTAATTTGTTCAAGACTTACATTGGTATGTTAGCTGTTGCTAGCAAGAAAGAACGCAATCTGACAATATGACTCCTAGCCATTCCAAGTCAACTCGAGTTCGGCTAATAGAAAAAGGGAGTCAACCCATGCTATTCTGGAATCCAGACTTCGAAGCCCCTCCATCAGGATGATTTTGTCCTGATAATGTCTGAATAACAAAGTGGTTGACTTAATTTATACAACTTGTGGAAACAATGGTGCATTTCTCCCTCAAACTCAAAGGAAAAGAATATCCAATAAATAATAATAGGGTGCTTGCTATGGTGCCCCTAGGAACTTGGTGTCCGAGGTGGTGTTGCAAAATATAAGTTACTGAATATAATTATAAAAATCTTAGCATTGACTTAGTAATCTCATCCAGTAACTTGTATTTTACCACACCATCTCGGACATCAAACCCCTAGGAACATCTTAAAATTCACCATAATAATAGAAGATAAAGCTAGCAATTCGTCGTATTTTGTATTCTGCAATGAATAAGATCTCCGGAAACTTTACCAACTTGGTGGATTAATAACGAAAATGTTGTGCGAGGTTTTTATGCTTCTTTAGAAATTTCTGGATCGAGAAATTTAAATGTTTATGTTCAGTTCCAATGTATCATATATCTTTGGATTCAAGCTTACGATAATTCAAAGGATTAATTATGTAACGTCTTATGCGTTCCTCTGCTTCTGCCCTGTCCGCGGCAAGGTGTAATCGGGGATGGGAGCCAAGAGGAGAAGATGAAGCCTGCCTGCCACTAGCCAACTTGGGAATTGAATAATGATGCCGACAGGTCACGTGACAGTGGATGGGCAGAAACAACGTACGAAGACTCAGCCGGCCCTCAGCTCCATTCCTAGCAACCGCGCCGACTCTATTCTTTTTCTAAGCAAGTCCAGAGCCTTCCAAGTGTCACAAGCTGACAGTTGTGACAGTTCGACAGGCAAACATGCTTGTATTAAAACGAGACTTGGTGAAAAAATTCAACATATTATGAGGGTCATGTGGCTAAAATTTGGGATCAATCCGTTTTGCGTACAATTTTTTCCGATTTTCCCAAGTTTGGGGGTATTTTGATCATTTCGGAAGGTTCGTGAATCCGGCGGGATTCAACTAGACCATATTTGGAATTCTCGTATTTTTATCTTCGTGTCGGCTGGTTTTCGTAACGAACGGACACCCGGAGCATGGCGAAAAGAGCTTATGACAACTCGGAAAAAGTATGTCATCTTCCCACAGGAGGCCTTTTGCTCAAAATGCTCTTTAAGGGAGTGGAGTGCTCTAAGGGCCTGCAGGGCGCCTAGACACTAAGCTAGGGACGGAGTGTGTTGGCTTGTGGCCATCCCCCTGCACACTCAAATCTATGGAATGAGGCATAAACCAAGTGAACGGAGTGCCCCTCCCCCTCTTCATTTGTCCCTTACGGTCCGTAGTGTACGGAGGCTTCCTGTGTAGAAGGATCCTGCGGTCCGGTATTCTCGGGCGCTTCGGCGACATACAATATTGGCGTGCAGACATGTCCCGCTATCTTTACCCAAGCGTGCCAAATGAGGGTTTAATGTTGGAAGGCTGACATGTTGACCAAGAGTGGCAAGCATGCGCCGCACGGTTTCGGCTGGAGATCCGCCGGCCTGTGACAGTTGGTATCAGAGCCCGATTTGTGCCAGAGGGCCAAGATCGGGTAGGCACAATTAGTTTAGATGCGACTTGTCCCTCAATATATGGTATATGCGAAGCTATCATTCTCTCAAACTCGGTGGTGTCAGTTGCTAAAGACTTGACCAGAAGGTGCAAGAGATTGGATCGTCCCGAGAAGCCAGTGAGCCTGAGAATGGTACATACTGGTGATCGAGGATTTGTATGAAGGGCCTAAGCATTTGTGCCAAGTAGGTTATTTTGCTTGTCGGTTGTGCGTGAGACATTGGTTATGTGCTCATTCATAGTAGTGGCATCGAGGGATGTAACCCTACCATCCAGAAGGATGAGGGAATTGACGGCTAATCCGGTGGGAGAAGCCTTGGTCTTGCCAGAGGGCTTGGCTGCCTAAGGGATCGATGGAACTAGAGGGTGAAGCCATCGGTCGTGCCAGAGGGCATGACCACAGTTAGAGGACATGAGCGGATCGTTCCAAAGGAAGTGGTCCAAAATCATGTCAAGGAGGTCTGGAGGGATCATCCAAGTGCTCGATGGAGCAGTATAGCCGGAGGGCTTGGCAAAGATGCTGTGTGGGAGCTACGGTGGATGGTGCTCTATGCTTAACCCCTTTCTACGAGTTGAAGTGGGGGAGCCATCAGAGGATGTGCTCAATGAAGTCGTCATAGGACGCACGCCAAGGAGTGGTCGTGAGGACCGCGATGCTAGTGGGCATCAGACTCCAAAGGTAGGCTGTGATGGTCGGTGATATGCCAGAGGGCATTGATCCAGAGAGGATCAGAGGATCCGATCGGGTGTGCAATTAGCATTGCCTAGTGCAATGAATCGACCGAAATGCAAACGAGCGGTTGAGGAGCGAGGTTCGCCCTCTCTGCGTCGATCCAGCATAAGTCTTGTCTCTTGTACAGGTGTATGGGACACTTAGTGCAAGATACTTGTTAATAGGTGATTCAAAGCACTAGCATTTGTCATGAGCCATAGAGTTGGCACACATTTAAGCCGCGGAGGTAGCATATTGTGCAATCTGCGGAGGCAGTAAGCACCAGTTGCAGAGGTAACTACCCGTCGAACAAGTTACGAAGGTAACGAGTTCGGGAGAGCTATGTGGAATAGCAGCACTAGAGAGAGTGTCGGGATACTTGTAAGGTGACTACAGAGGTAGCCCTTCGAGTGACTATGCGGAGAATGCATTTTGCCAAATACCTATGTTACAGAGGTAACAAACAGCCTAACTTCGAGATGGGGGTAACATTTCATAGCGCTCAAAGAGACAGGCTTTGAGATGGTCGAGGGAGTAACTCAGCGGAGTAGGCTGAAGATTGGAGTTGTGTCAAATTGAGGCGTCAATGAGGGCATTGACATTTGAAGTGGAGGAGAATGTCAATGTCACAAACTGGCAGTTGTGACAGTTTGACAGGAAAACATACTTGGATTAAAACGAGACTTGGTGAAAAAATCCTACATGTTATGAGGGTCCTGTGGCTGAAATTTGGGATCAATCCGGCTTGCGTACAATTTTTTTCAATTTTTCTAAGTTTGGGGGTATTTTGATCATTTTGAAAGGTTCGTGAATCCGGCGGGATTCAACGAAACCATATTTGGAATCCTCGTATTTTTATCTTCGTGTCGGTTGATTTTCGTAACGAACGAACACTCGGAACTTGGCGAAAAGGACTTATGACAACTCGAAAAAAGTATGTCATCTTCCCACAGGAGACCTTTTGGTCAAAATGCTCTTTAAAGGGTGGAGTGTTCCAAAGGCCTATGGGGCACTTGGACACTGAGTTAGGGACGGAGTGTGTTGACTTGTGGTCATCCCCCTGCATACTCAAAGCTATGGAATGAGGCATAAACTAAGCGAATGGAGTGTCCCTCTCTATATTCATTTGTCCCTTACGGTCCGTAGTGCACGGAAACTTCTTGTATGGAAGGATCCTACGGTCCGGTATGCGCGGGCACTTTGGCAACATACGATATTGGCGTGCGGACATGTCCCGCTATCTTTACCCAAGCGTGCCAAATGAAGGTTTAATATTGGAAGGCTGGCATATTAGCAAAGAGTGGCAAGCATGCGCCACATGGTTTCGGCTGGAGAGCCACCGGCCCGTGACACAAGGCACTACCCCACGTGCCAAAGTTAACATCACTATCCTATGGAATCGCCTTGACTCTACTACTCAAAACATAACTTGATTCCTTTGGTGAAACTGACAAAATGAAGGGTGAAATGGTTCTCACTCAAGTTTCGCCCCCATACTCATGCCAAACGAAAAAGAAAAAAAATGGAGATAACGCTTGGCTCTTGATCGTGGACGATCATCATCATGTTTCTTGTCGCCAACAATCGAGAGATTTCGATAGCTTCTCGGGTCCACCCATGCTCGCTTACTTTAGCCATATGATGCATTCCCACCTCAATAATCAGTAATTAGCAGATAAAGAGTTTTAACCCAACAATTACGCCGTCGCTTATTTTTTGCATGATTTCGAGAAGGCAAAAACTAGTTCGTAATATAACAACACAGAAACAATCTAATATGAAAAATTTTAAACTCTACAAAAACTATTGATGAGAAAAAAAAATCATTATATTATCGATCTCTCATAATAATAGTGAAAACTTTCAATCATGGCTCCTTAATTTTTTAGTCATTATTTTTATATCTCTTTCAAATTTCCACGAAAATTTTTATATGAGCAAATCTTTCCCATTTCTCAACCGCTTAATTTAAATAATAAAATAACCCATTACTGTCACTGTTTAATAACAATGAGAATCCAAGGCAAACTCCTCCAAAAGAAATGAGCGGAAAACCGACAAAGTACATAAAATCCCGTTGGTTGTCTAAAGCGTGGGTAATTTTGGTTTGAGCTAGAGCAGAAATGAGACTCGATCAAGTTGGCTTAGAGGTGGTAAGAAATGGCAGAAAGTAGAAGCCACGAAAAAGTGCATTCACTGCTAAGCAATATACGTAAATCACCCAGCTCATAGTACAATGAGCATGGCATTCACCGATAAAAGAATGTCCCCTACTACTATTCTATCACTAGGACTGACGACAAAAACCGATAAATAATAAAGGCAAAAGGTAGACGCGGCTTTCTTTAGCACAACGTAACAAGTTCAATTCCAAAATCAGCAGGCAGCCAGCTGTCGCTGGCTTGCATTTCTCATAAGCAACCATTTAATTCCCACAGTAACACATTTCTAACCACTGCATTCTTGATTCTTCGGGGTCATCGTCTACCTGACCTCATTTACTACTATAAATAACCCTCCCATCTCGCCCTTCCTCTGCATCCCTCACATTTCATAGTCTCGTTACTCCTTCCTCTCTGCTCTCTACTTCACAGTTTTAGTCGGTGAATTGGCAACATGAAGCTCGTCTTTGCAGCCATTCTTCTTGTATCCCTTGTCCTCAGCTCCGCTATGTTTGAGGCCACAATGGCTGGCTCTGGTAAGTCTAACTTAAACTCTTTTTTCTGGTTTTTGTGATGAAATGCCGAAGTAATGAACATGGGAATCATGTGTTTTTAGCTTTCTGCGACTCAAAGTGCGGGGTGAGGTGCTCGAAAGCAGGAATGCAGGACAGATGCTTGAGGTTCTGTGGAATATGCTGCGAAAAGTGCAAGTGCGTGCCATCTGGGACTTATGGTAACAAGCACGAATGCCCTTGCTACAGGGACTTGAAGAACTCCAAGGGCAAACCCAAATGCCCTTAATTCATTCTATTTATTATGGTCTTAGGACTAATTAGGCACTGGTATCTCCCTCTCTTGAGATATTCGGCCACGAACCTTTATTCAGTTTGTTTACTATTTATATACCAATAAATATGGGTCTGTGCTTCGTTCGTGTGTATGTGGACTGTGATTAATACTTTTACGGGATCTGTGATTCTATTGTATACTCCATCTCTTTGTAGTGAATAAGAAATGTGTTGTTTCACTAGAAAAATAACCATTTGGTTCAGTTTATATTTTTATTTTTCCTCAAATCACAATCTCTTCGCTGTTTATGTGCATTCCCGTATACATCATAGCGTAACTGGTGTCAATATAAAACAATGTAGCAAAGAGGCTACATAACATATCTCCAAATAGATTTAAGAAGAATTAAAAAAATGATTGTGAAACACTCTGTTGAAGTAAGGGTGAATCTCTGTCTGAAGAAAGAAGAATAACTCAACGGCATGTAAGAAAAATGAAATACGAAAGCAAAAGACCAGACGTCCTTAGGCAAAGAGGGAGAGATCATTTGATTGATCAGTTAGCATATCTGTGCTTTCTGGTTCCATAATGGTTAGTACATTATATTTATATTTATTGCGTGTAATCTTAGCGGCAACAGTGGCATCCAGCTCAGGAGTTAGGTGACTGTACTCTTGTTGGTTTTGGTATAGTTCTATTTCCAGCAACCAGACGTACTTGTCAGGCGGCTTCTGCCATGCTTAGATAGTTAGAGAGCATTAGCAAGTGACCTGCTAGACTCTAATAGAAATGGATGTAATTGCACTGTAACTGTTGTTTTGGGGGTTTTGACAATTTTCTCTAATTAATCGATCGGCGCTCTGCTTCTTTTATTTTAACTAAGTAACTAACAAATCCATCGGTCATTAGTAAGCAAGTGCAATGCCACTTAATTGTAAAAGACAAGCTATCATAAGATGTCTATTTTCTTTTACCAAGAGAAAAATATACATGTGTTTCCTGGTCGATTTGTTTTTCGGTCAAAATTGTAGGTACAAGTCAATTCTTTTAAGTATGAGCTGTCTTTAAAATAAACATGCGGTATTTTAAAACTTATATAACACAATATACAAAAGCAATGAGTAAATGGTGACTAGAAGACAAAATAAAATTGCATTGAATGCATAAAGGCAATCTGTTGTAATTGCCATTGTAAATGTAGAGATCACGATCCATAGTGCATCAAACATACAAATCGATGGAGTTTGGAAACCTTCCCACTCACACTTACTTACAGTGTTCGTAGTGTAAGAAATTGTAGAGAAAGGTGATAATAAAATGCTATAGAAAAGGTTAGTAGAGTGCGAGAGATGTATAGTCCAATTATATGCTTTAAGTAGCTAAATTTTCAAAATAAACCCCCAGCTTATCTTCTTGAGGGTATTTAAAGGGCATGACATAGCAATTGCTCGCTACTATCAAAGAGGTGGTTACTTCTACCTTGGATGGTTAGTCCGTTTCTCATGTATCTATCCCGTGAAGAGTGGTGCAACTTTGGAAGTTCCTAGTGATAACCATCTTAAATCATGATTACAACTTCCTTCTGAAAATAACACACAATTACTTCTATGATGCCAAATAGGTATGTTACCCATCAACTATTTTAAAAGGTCAGCAATTTGTATATAGGTTGAGACTTTTGATGAATTTTGACTTCCTAATATTTCCCTTAACATCGAATGTGCCTTGTTGAATCATTTTCGATTGATTATCACATAGTTGAAACTTTTAAAGGAAATAGGTTAACAAATGTCTTTTAGTTTGTATTCTTTGAGTTTTAGTTGAAGTTAAACTAGACTACTCAACTTCTTTTTGACTTTGGATTATCTCAAGAGAACATGAAATGCCCCTTACGATAAGTAGGTTTATGTTACACCTTCCTTAAATTTTGATGATTTCAATTTATTATGTGAAAGGAATAATTAGAATAACTAGTGTACTCTGTTTGAAAAAGAAACTTTTATGTGCATAAGGAAATTTTGATGAAAAGATATAAGTGAATTATAGGATAAGCTAAAAGTTGATATCTTGGTAAATGTGGGGATATGAATTTGGTGAGAAAGAGATAAAAAAGTTTAGTAAGGTATTAAAGTATGAGATTTTAAATTATTATAAGTAAGCATGCGAGTATTTAAAAGATTTAAGGGAAATTTTCAAAAATTACCTCTAATAATTATGGGTTGAAATCAATTACCACTCCTTCCTTTTTAATTTTTCCCTAATTTTCCTAGCTTCTTTATAACCTTTTCTTCTTCTCCTTATTCTTCCCATCAATTAGGCAAGGTAAAGCAAGATTCACTTCTAATTTCTTTATCCAATCAAGATAAAAACATTATTTTCATTAAGAATCTTTCTTATTTCCTCTTAATTGGTGAGGAGATTTGAAGTTATTTGATTTCTATTAGAGATTTCCAACCTTAACTCAAGAATTTTCAAATTTTGGTGTGATTATGGTTGAGAAGTCTTCAATCTAGTTTTCTAATAATCTCTTTCACACAAGATGAATAGACATTCCATTTATTCTTGTTAAATTTAAAGAAAATGAATTGAAATGCAAAGTTTTGAGTTCTGTGACTTTATAACCTTAAATGATTGATCTTGATATACTTAATGATATAAATGAGATATGATGATAGAAATGGATTTAATGGTGTCAAAATAACTTACATTCATAAGTTCATAGTGTTCGGTTGTATATTAAATGCATTGGGAAGTTTGAATTTTAAATGAATAATGAAAAAACTTGCTAAAATAAGAACAGTGCTCACATATGAAGAGCTTTTTAGGCTCAAATTTCAGTAAGCTGGGAAGCAATTTGCGAATTGATTTGCTATGAGGAAAAATTATTGAAGGTCATGAAAAGTTTCATCCAAACCCATAACTACTTCGTTTTACATCCTTTTTAGCAAATGACATTATTGGAAAGATAATTGAATCTACTTTCTAATAGAACTAATTTCATATCAAAATATTATGTATATTTTGAGATATTCCCAAAATAGTAAATAAAGGTAAGAAATGCAAGATTTTGTAAAATTAAAATTTTAGGTCTAATTTCCAAAAGGCATAACTCTTTTAAATCTTAATCATTTTACCAATCTATAAAAAGGCAATTAAATCTACTTTCATGTAGACAAAGTTTCATGAATAATAAATTTGTAAATTTTGAATTATTCATAAAATGTCATTCAAGGGTTAAATAAAAAATGATCATATAATGTATTATACATCATCTACATTGTGTTATCATGATCTATAATGGTTCAATATATAATGTCTAGTTTCTAAGCATCAAGACAAGATAATTTATGATATTCAAAGGTCAAATTAAAAATGATCATAAAATGAAATTATTTAGAAACAAATGTGATGATATAGCTATGAATAAGCCCTTCTTGGCTACTTGACACGAGAGTTTATACTTATGAAAGTTTTATCATGTCGGATTTTATAAGAGATGGTCTAGTTGATAAGATATGCCCATTTGAAAAATACTATGATATGTATATAGAATTAAGTTGGTAAAAGTTAGGTAACATGTTCCATGTTAGTTATGATTGGGTGAAGGTCATGACAACTTGATACTAGTTATATTCAAACTTTGAGCTTCGATTACTTGGCTTAATTAAACTTTTGAGGTTTAAAAAATGCTTCTTGTTCAAATGACATCGTTTTAATAAAAAGACTCTAATATTTTTCTAATAGGCATATCTTTTCAAATGTGTCCCAACATACATGGCGCATTAAAGAGTGTGTTTAAGCATGTGATCTAATGTCCTACTAAACTTGCCATTATGAGCTTGCATGAAAAGTTACCAAATCTACACCATTTTAATGCTATTCAAAACACCAAGCTATCATTCATTATGGCTGTTCATTAATACCTTTTTCACTTCTTTTTAAATATCTTCCTTTTCTTTCGCTTTTACCTTATCTGCCTCTGTTCTCATTATTATTTTGTTCTTAGGTTCTGTTTTTCCTCTAAGCTTTTATGAATTTTTTATGTTTTTATTTCCTAATTTCTCTCCTCTCACTAAAGAAAAGGTGAATTTTGACATTTTGAACCCTCTAGGCATCTCAATTTGGTTTATCCATTTTGGAAACACATCTCTGTAATTTGGGTACGTGTTGTGTCAACGAATTGGTTTAACAATCTTTTAATATAAAACTATAGGTTTTGGTTTTGTCATTAATTCATTTGCACATTTGGAAAATTCAACACATTCTGATTCATCTATTGGATATTGTTACCTTCTACATGTCTATCACCTTGTGCATGCCTATCTCAGTTTATGTTTAGTTGAGCCTTATTTATGCTTTGACATTGCCTTACAAGTCTCACATGGTCGTATTCAAATATTTTGGCCTCTTAATGTTTGAGCTTAGTCTTAGTCTTAGTCTCTTTCCTATTTAACTTAATCTCATCATCGTATTGAGGATTGAGGTAATATACTATTTTTTTTAAAGTTTGGTTCATTTACACTTAGCTAGCAATTATGTTTTGGAGTATTAGCCTTGATATTGTAGTTAATTGTTGCAAGAGCATATGAATCACATTATGATTGCTTTTATCTATTTATTGCTTGATTATGGTTAGACTATAAAAAGTCAGGCCCTGGTTAATATTTTCTTCAACTACTTCACCTAGCTAAATATTTGGTTCGTTCACTCTTTAGACCTACAAGTTTCAACTATTCTAGGGAATTACTATGTTGTTTTCATTAATTAATGGCATGCCATAAGGCATTTCAATAAGTCCTCAATATTGATGTTTCTTTAATCATGATTCAGTATGTTATTATCATTGTTATTTGTTAAATTATTGTTGTTTCTATTATTATGGTTGTTTGGCATAGGCTTCCTATTATTTTGGTAGTCATTTCTTTGGTTTTCATTATAAATTTATTGACTATGTCTAGCATTTAGCATAATATTTGATTAGTTTGATTTTATGCTATCACAATCTTTTCCTAGCCACGACTGATATGGAATTTACTTCTCAGTTTCCACTAACTTAACCTAATTATTATCACTAGTTATTCATGTTGATTGATACTAATAATAGATATCTCATTAGAACAAATGTAATAGTACAAGTATTTAGTCAGTTTTACCAAAAGTTGGAAAGTTAAGCCTGCTTATGAATCGTAATATGATAGAAAATAAGTTGACCTAATTAACTTTAATTATTAAAAAAAATTCCTACCTTATCTACCCATTATACATATCAAAGGCCAAGAAGAATTTCTATATACATCAAAAAGGCTAATTGTTGCTTGAACTTTTAAAGGAACTAGAAGTCTTACTCTTGAGGTGGAGGCAATGCTTTTATAGAAGAATTTGCAATAGTAAAGCATAGAGGGATAAGTCCAAGACTTAGTAAGTAAACATTCCATATTAAATAACTCATAAAAATCAATTAATAATTTTGCCAACACGATTACCCTCTTTTATACATAATTTAATTCTTATACATCCTTATAATAAAATATTAGCATGCAAAATATTATATTTATGGTACATTCAAATAGGGATTAATTCGACTAAGAAAAATGATTCAACAATAATTTATAATCAAAATTAGATAAAAACACAAATGAACTTTCTTGTATCTCTCGATCATCCTTATCTCTTCATAAATTTAACCTTGTTCCTTTAAAACCTATCTTATCTATTCACAAATGACTAATGGATTTAGCTTTGCAATCATGTACATATCATTAATATGCGCCATCACATTTTCTCACATTTAATACCATAGCTCAATTCAATTCATATCAAGAATTCATATTTTAGTGTACATTAAACTTTTTTATGCCTTTTTGCATGGCCATATAGTATTAATTTAACTTCATTTATTTTATGATAATTATTCCTAAAGTAAATCATATCTTTTTCCTAAAAATAAGGGCATAATCGACTACAAAGGCCTAGAAAGCCAAGTGGACAATCAATTATATAGTCAATTATAGAGTAGCTAAAAGAAAACTTGTTGGCTCATAGTCAATTATGAACTTCCTAATAGCATTTTTTGCAGGATCATAATCGACTATAAAAGGTCGAAGGGCAATTTCTCAACATTATAGTAGACTAGGCAGTCAATTATGCTTGCATATAAAGCAAGTTTTTGGGTGCATAGTCAACTATTACTTGGATTTCTATAAATTTTCATAAAATGTCCTACTCATTTGTGCATTTAACACTAAAATCTTATCCTAAAAGCTACCATTCAAAATTAAATCATCACATAATACATTTTCCTCATAATACTTATCAATTTCAACAAAAGAATAAAAAATTAACACCCATATCATATAAGATCTCTTAAGATTGGTTTCAAGCATAAAAAACCTAACTTCATAATCAAATCATACAAAATCAATCAAATTTGATTAGAATGCTTATTCATCTAATATAAAGGAGATGAATAGAAGGTGAAATCATAGTTTACTCTTAATTAAGCAAAATCAACAAAAGTATATGTTAAATCCTTTTTCAAATTTTAAGATAGAACTTACATTTGCCATTTTCTTTCTAATAATTTAGACATGATATTTAATTTGAATTATATACCTTCTCCACCTCGAAGATAAGCTCTACCTTTATGGTAGTATGTTATAGTAAGAACAAATGTTTCATTATATCAATGATTACATATGTAGAAAATAAAATAAGATTAAACTAACTCATTTTAACCTCTTCATAATTCCATTACCAAACACTAGAGGGGAAAAAGTGAAGGTTCTACATTATCCATTTCAACTCCCTTACTAAGGTCATCATGTTTCATGTTCAACTGTATATTTCATCCCACTAGTGGTACATCTAGATGTTTATCAAACTAATGGAATAGAAGGATGAAGGGGAAACAAAAAATATGTCATTTCTTTAGGGTATGCGAAGTTCATTTAACAAGACAAAAATAAAGCATTATACATCATACTAATCTTTACATTCCATGTCTAATCTCTTCTCATCCAACTTAGCTACAATAATTCATTACATGTTTGATCATGTTACATACAAATGATTTACATCTGATACTAATAAGATTAAGCAGTTCACACCATGTATTGAAATGAATCTTATGTGATGCTCAGTTTACATCTTCTATAGAAGAATGTAGTTTTTTCTTCTTTTTACACAACTTCTGCAATTCCATTACAAAAATGAAACTCAAGTAAATAAATGTTATTAACTAAGGTTACAAATACTGTGTTGGACATGCTTCGTGGCATATGAAATAGGAATGTTTTGTGCAATATTATCTAGCTTGAGCTTGTAAGTGCTATTTCAAGTTTCTTTATGATGTATGAATTAGTTGACTTATACATAAATAAAAGCAAATGCCTTGGAAACTATATTTCTCCAGTTAGAAGGAAAAATAAAAAAAATATGAAATCAAATATATGATATATAAACAATTGAGAAGGAGCAAGCTACAAAACCAAGTAACAAGATGTTTACTTCAAAAATAAAGAAATCTAATAAGAGATATCTATTAATGATTATTATTAGTGCAACAATGGTCCATGAGACCCTCTATAAAAATATAAAATAAATATTAAATACATTAAGATGTTTTAATCATAATAAATCAGTCTAACGAACTATGAAACAATTCCTTAAAACTACAATAATTTGAAAGTTGAAATCAAGAAGGAAAAAATGGATTGAAATGAATCCAACTTTGAGACTTGATACTTACAACACCAAAAGGCTACACAACTAAGTGACACCTAAATTAAGTTAAAGATAATGAAAATTATTTATTGCTTGCTTATTAAAAGGAAAATATCTTATTTGATAAACAATATAACTATCAATGGTGAACCACCTAGGAAATAGCTTAAATTACAAGTAAAAATGGATTAAATGAAAGAGTAATAAGATCAACAAGTTACCTCAAGAACATGCCTAACCCTAAAGGTTCCCATAACCTACTCTTTAGAGATCAAGTTGAGGAAGAGAATCAGTGCAAAAGAAATCTGCATTGATTGTAGCACATTAAGTCATTCATTCAAAGTATCCAATAAGTCTTTTATTGTATTGAAAACAATAACTACAATCTAGTTGGCACAATTGCAAAACTCTAAGTAATTAATGCCCTCGACCATTTCTTCAAATGAAAGTTCAAAAAACCCTATTATGAACT
The DNA here is from genome assembly GCA_020226215.1 of Sindora glabra. NCBI lineage: Eukaryota > Viridiplantae > Streptophyta > Magnoliopsida > Fabales > Fabaceae > Sindora > Sindora glabra. Next base: position 81,682,452 of record CM035230.1, read on the forward strand.
ACCAATATATGTGCCAATAATATTACTACTTTGTCTAACTGCCAATAGCTAGATACCCCATAAATAAAGAATAGGAAAAAGATCACCCCCATACTTTTTCCTAAGATACTGTTTAGTATTTACTATTCCAATACTATTAGCTTGCTTTGCACCAAGAAACCCTTTAACAAATACCATTATGACAAATAATTGGAATCATGACATCGAGACTAGCATATATAGTGACTGATGATTACGAATCATGGATATGTGATATCAAGTCAATACATGAGTACATTGCTAGTGAACAATGTACTGGACTGACCCACTATGAGAATATTGCATGGATAAACGTGTCATAAGTTATTCTCATATGATCACAACTACGCATAAACCTTTGACCTGAAGTCACTACGGTTCCCTACATGAGGAATTACTCACTTTAATATTGTCCTATGTCACCTTTAATCAGGTGACAAGTAGGGCATTGATTGGGTGTGTCATAAATCATGCAGAGGGAAGTGAGTGATGTAAATGGGATTTTGTTACTCTTGTATAAAAGAGAAATATCCTTGGGCCCCTTGATTGAGTGAGACTTAGAAATGCATGGCCATGCTCAGTTGAATTAATATGTGATATTAATTATTTATTTTAAGTCTACTCAGTATCAAGAAATATAAATTGAACATTGACGAGGATGACACATTCCATGCCTCCAGTTCAATTTGGATATTATTACAAAAGGGTTATGATGTAAAACGTTGATCATGTATTAGGTGGATGTCGAATCACAGACATTCTTACTACTTGAGTGGCAGTGATGTATTGCTAGATACCGCTCGCTGTCTATGGCTCAATAATAAGTCATTGTCAACGTAGTAAGAACCTACAGGGTCACACAAAAGGAGTAGGAATAAGACAATAATTAATTGGACTTTAATTATATTAATATCCAATTAATTGGACTTATTTTCGTGCATATATATTATTAAGAATAATAAATTCACGTTTATATATATATATATATATATATATATATATATATATTATGTGATATTATTTGATATTAAAGTAATATCAAGTAATTATCTTATCAGATATTAGATAAAAATATTATGAGATAATATTATTTTGATATTTGATAACTATATGCAATTATCTAATATTAAGATATTTATATTATGAGATAATATCATTATCTAATATTAGATAATTAATAGATAATATTAAATGAAAGAGTAATAAGATCAAACAAGTTACCTCAAGAACATGCCTAACCCTAAAGGTTCCCATAACCTACTCTTTAGAGATCAAGTTGAGGAAGAGAATCAGTGCAAAAGAAATCTGCATTTGATTGTAGCACATTAAGTCATTCATTCAAGTATCCAATAAGTCTTTTATTCGTATTGAAAACAATAAACTACAATCTAGTGGCACAATTGCAAAACTCTAAGTAATAATGCCCTCGACCATTTCTTCAAATGAAAGTTCAAAAACCCTATTATGAACTACCAATATTATGTGCAATAATATTACTACTTTGTCTAACTGCCAATAGCTAGCTAACCCCATAAATAAAGAATAGGAAAAAGATCACCCCCATACTTTTTCCTAAGATACTGTTTAGTATTTACTATTCCAATACTATTAGCTTGCTTTGCACCAAGAAACCCTTTAACAAATACCATTATGACAAATAGATTGATCATGAATGAGATAAAAAATGCAACTGATGACTTTATAGAAATGGAATAGTAATTGAGAGCTTATTGTACCTGGCTTTTCTTTTTTAGATCAATCTTCCTTGATTGCACTAAAGTATAATATAGGAATACATTATGAGGTATTATGACACAATAATGAGCTCCACAACTTGATGAATTATTTTTTAGCTTAGTCTTGGAAAAAAAATACTTGCATGAAGGTTCAAAACCTTTTATACTTTACAAAAACATGGCAGGAACAATAAAATCCTCATTTATGAAAAGCCAGGGGAAAGGAAGCATCAATTGAACAAAAAACACATATCCGTCTTATCCACTACACCATTAAATATTTTACCCATCAAAAGTTATTTTCCACTAGGTTTTATATCATCAAATATCCATGCAAAAGAAAAGGCCATAATACTAATAAGAACAACAACACCAACTTCTAATTCCTTATGCTATAATTCTTAAGAAATAAAAAGATGAAATTATTAGCCAAGATTTTACCCAAGAGGGGGGTGAATTAGGTTTTAAAAACTTTTTATAGTTATGCCTAATTTGAAGATAATGTGAATAAGAAATAAGTGTTAATGTGAGAGTAAATGCAAGATAATACAACAATCTGATGAAGAATATAAAAAACAGAGCAATATGTCAAGCAAGTAAAGAAATAAGAAAAAGAGATATCAAACATTGCTATTTATAATGGTTCCAGCCTTGAAGATCCAATACTCCAAGGTGTACATCCACTACTAAGCCTCTCTGACTTGGATTTAAAATCTTATCCACTATTCCTTTAAGTTTGAGGGCACTTAAAGAAGCCTCAGTACAGACTCTATTTTTCCTTCATTATCCCTTTGAGAATTCTCTCTCAAAGCACTCAACAAATCCTAAGAGATTCACCACTCTTGAAGTCTCTAGGGATACCTCACCCTAATATCAAACAAATGAAAGAAAGTGATACAAGAATGCAGCTCATAAAACTCTAGAAAGTGGATTATACAATGAAGCTCAATGAGAGGAGTTTTTCAATCAAGTAAGCTCAAGGGATTTCAGGTTATGAAAGGATGAAAGAATGTTTCTTGTGTCTATGTAACAGTGTAAGCTCTTTTTCTTTTTTTTAAATAATTTGAGAAGAAACCTTTATATAGGAGTTAGAAGAGTCAAAAAGTTGTTACTCAGTAAATATAGCCGTTATAGAGTTGTTGGCATCCTGTGAATTAATTTTGGAATCGATTCAAGGACCCTGTGAAAAATTTGAAAACAGTTGATGAATCGATCCGAGAATCGATTTATACTTGAAAAACTCCTTAGTGAATCGATTGCTGAATTGACTCACTTTAACTTCATTGACAATCGATTCACTTTAACTCCATTTTGGCTCTAGATGAGCTAAATCGATTCGAGAATCGATTCAGCCTTTTTCGAAACAAGACTGAGAAAAAAATAGGACATAAAGAATGGGTTGAGCAATCGATTCATTAGAAAGAGAGATCAAACTTTTGAAAACATGAATCGATTCGAAAATCGATTGATTTTCCTTTGAAAAACTTTCTGGACCTTGAGAATTGATTGTTGAATTGATTTGAGCAAATCAATTTGCTCTCTAAATGCCTAGAATCGATTGGTGAATCGATTTGGACAAATCAGTTTACTCTCTGGATGCCTGTAATCAATTCAAGCAGTCTAGTTTGCTCTCTGAATGCTTGGAATCGATTCTGGAATTAATTCAAGCCTAAAAATAACTTTGAAAATGTTCTTTTACTTAAAAAAAAATAACCCATGCTTTATTTAAAGGAAAGACACAAGATTAACATTATGATTTTAAGAAAAACACCTAATCCCTTAATGATTGAATCCTCTCTTACAGATAAATTTTAAGGGGATTAACTAAGAACTAACTAATCTAAACATGATCTTCTTCTCTTTATCTTCAAAACTTATAGCAAGTTCCTTGATAAGGAGGGTCAAATCCAAAAGTTATCAAAGTGCTTTATTATCATCAAAACTCTTTAGAGGGGTTAAAGTTAACAATCTCCCCCTTTTTGATGATGACAAACCCACTTTGAGAGTTTTTTTTAAAAAAATAAAAGATAGACATTTGGCTCCTTTTTACTTTAGTGCTTCCCCTCAGAGTATGTCATCTAACAAAAAAGAACATATAAATGATATAATTCTCCCCCTGTTAGCATCATTCAAAAAATAATAACAGCAAAAAAAGCTATGAGCAAGAATAAGTAATAGACATCAGCATACAAAACATTTCTAGCATATTTGCATAGATAGAATTTACAGAAAAGTGAATTATTCATCAATTTAAACAACCTATAGGGAAAGTAAGGGCTAAGGGAACAATGGTATATCTAATCATCATCTACCATTTTATTAAAGGAGTTCCCTTCTTCTTGCTCTGAAGCAATAGCTTCTAAATCTATTGCTCCTTCCTTCTGAGCTTCTTCAGAAGGAATGGCTTCTTGTCTTCCTTTGGTTCTCCTTTCTACAGCAGGAGAGAGGGCTTGTTCTTCTTCAGCAGAGCTGTCATCATCCTCAACAATGTTGAGCTTGTTTTTCAGCTTTCTGAATTGGAGCTTGATGTAGGATTTTAACTCCTTTCTAGTTTCCTGATGGAGGGCTGTGATGTGATCTTTTAGGGCCCGCATATTAAAATCTCTACCAGCTTCTCCTTGTTCACCTTCTTCTCTTTCAATTGAACACCATACTCCCTTAATTTTTTTGGAATGACATTTGTTTCAAATGTTTCCCTTTCAATCTCTTGGAGTCTTTGAATTTATCAACTTTTGCTTCCTCAGATACTTCTATCCCAGAGACTTTGAAACGCTCAGTGAAGATCATTCCATATGGAAGAAAATCTCTGTTAGCATGAAAACATGTGGAGCAGTATATGATGGGGAAAGTTGATTAGAATATTTTGTCTAATAGCCCACATGAGAAATAGTTCATGATCATCAATTTGGATGAAGTTATGCCTTTTGGAAAGAATGATCTTTGCAATGGTATAGTGGAGAATACAGTCATTCATGGAAAGGCCTACAATCTACACCTTGTTCTTGAGAATCTTTGGATGTGAGTGAGGCCAAAACATTTAAATTACTGCTCTCTTTGAGTATGCTTCAATACTTCCAGAACTTGTGGATAGAAGATTTGCATTTATGTCAAACACAACAGCAAATTCTCTAATCCCAATGGAGAACTCTTCTCCTTTTATAATAGAATATAATTCCAGTAAAGTTTACTCAAAGTAGAAGGCCTTCTCTGGTATCTGATCAATAGAGGGTAAAGGCTGAGATGATGATCCAGATGATTTTCCTTTGCCCTTGTTAGATTCAGTATGAGGATGTTTGGTTGCCATGCTTTTCTTCCCCATTAAAGTGATGATCAGATGAGTATGAAGGAGAAAATTTTAAAAATCGGGTTGCAGAGAGAAGGTTTTAGGTTTGAGAATAAGAATGGTAATGTAGAAGGCTATGGGAGATTAATGACAGTGGGATAAGTGTAGAAAAGGTTTAGATGATGCTTTTGAAGTTTGTAGGCTCAGAGAATCGAAAGGGATTTGTTGAAGGTGAAAGGGCGCAAGGTTCTGCAGAGGGGAGGCTAAAACAGGGTAAGAATGGACAGTTATCGCACGTAAGTTTTTAAATAGGCCTTCCTATGAATCGATTCAGGAATCGATTTATATATGAATTTTGTCATGTGTGAATCGATTCGGGAGTTGATTCATGATGCTCAAAATTCAAATTTAGAAATTCCCTCCATATGCTATCAATCGCTTGCCGAGTTGATTCCAGACCTTCAGAGACTAATTTCATCTCAAGAATCAATTCAAGAATCGATTCACTCCCCGAAAATTTCAACTTCAGAATCAATTCATTTTAAGACTTCTTGTCCCTGGAATAGATTTTAGAGTCAATTCATTGACTTCCAAAAAATCATTTTCCCAACTACACTTCTCTAACACTTGATAAAACTTCTATTTCCATTCAAGAAGGATTGAAATGCTTCAAGATGATGATGTTTGCTGAAGAACAATGATTGTACCTGCAAAATAAACTTTCGGGATATCTCCAATGCTTAAGTCAGTATAACTAATAATGAATTATTTATCAACTAAATTCATCATGCCCAATTCCTTTCTGATAAAATTGAATCTATCTTCACTAAATGGTTTTGTGAAAATGTCTGTTAATTGAAAATCAGTTTGAACAAATTCTAATGAAATATTTCCTTTTTGAACATGATCACGAATAAAATGATGTCTTATATCTATATGCTTAGGCCTTGAATGCAAGATAGGATTTTTGGTAAGATTTATGGCACTAGTATTATCACATTTGATAGGAATATTTGCAAAACAAAGACCATAATCAGATAATTGTTGCTTTATCCACAAAAGCTAAGCACAGCAATTTCCTACTATAATATACTCTACTTCAGTAGTGGATAAAGCCATACTATTTTGCTTCTTGCTATGCCAAGAGACTAGTGAATGGCCAAGAAATTGACATGCTCCACTAGTGCTCTTTCTATCTAATCTACTACCAGCAAAATCAATATCTGATTATCCTATCACGAAATTGGATTTTTCTTTTGGAAACCATAAAATAAAGTGAGGTGTGCCCGCAAAATATCTAAAAATTCTTTTCACAGCAATTAAGTGTGAATCTTTTAGATTTGCTTGAAATCTTGCGCATATACATACACTAAACATGATATCAGGTCTGCTAGCAGTTAGATAGAGCAAAGATCCTATCATTCCTCTATACATTTTTACCTCAACCTTTTTCCCTCCTTCATCTAGATCCAGCTTAGTAGCTATGCTCATAGGAGTTGCAGTTAGTCTAGCTTCATTTAGATTATACTTTCTCAGTAGCTCCTTAGTATATTTGGTTTGGCTGATGAATATACCATCCTTTGATTGCTTGGTTTGTAGTTTAAGGAAAAAATCTAGCTTTCCCATCATAGACATTTTGAACTCACTCTGCATCAACTTAGCAAAATCTTTGCACATGGATTCATTAAAAGCACTAAATATGATATCATCAACATATATTTGAACAAAAAAAATATCATCACTTAATTGTTTTGTAAACAATATGATGTTAATATTTCCTCTTGAGAAACCTTTTTCTAAAAGAAATTTGCTTAACCTTTCATACCAAGCTTTAGGAGCTTGTTTTAGTCCATATAGAGCTTTTCTTAATTTAAACACATGATTAGGAAAGAAATGATTTTCAAAACCTGGGGGTTGCTTTACATAAACTTCTCCCATAATAAAGCCATTTAAAAGAGCACTTTTCACATCCATTTGAAAAAGCTTGAAATCTTTCATGCATGCATAGGCTAATAACATCCTAATAGTTTCTAATCTAGCAATAGGTGCATATGTTTCATCATAGTCAATTCCATCTTCCTAATTATAACCTTTTGCTACTAATCTAGCTTTATTTCTGATAATGATGCCATTTTCATCTAATTTATTTCTAAACACCCATTTGGTGCCAATAATTGAATAATCATTTGGTCTTGGTACAAGTTTCCAAACTTCATTTCTTTCAAACTGATTTAGTTTTTCTTGCATAGCCAAGACCCAATGTTCATCAATTATTGCCTCCTCCATGTTTTTAGGTTCAATTTGAGATAAAAATGCTAAGTGATCATAGATATTTTTGAGTGAGCTTCTAGTTACCCTTTGAGTTATATCACCAATAACTTGATCTATAGGATGGCTTTTCATTATTCTTCATTCTTTTTCATACCCATGAGTTTGCTCTTGTTGTGCATCTTCACCTTGAGCAACTTCTTGAAAATCATTAGCCTTTTCTTCCTTTTTTATTTCTTCATTCGACAGCTTTTCAATCATCTAAGAGTCCTCTTACTCCTCTTCTTCATTTGATACCTTTCTCACACTAGAGGATTCATCAAATATAACATGTATGGATTCTTCTATTAGCAAAGTTCTTTTATTATACACTTTATAAGCTTTGCTATTAGAAGAATACCTAATAAAGATAGCTTCATCATATTTGACATTAAATTTTCTAATGTTGTCTTTTCCATTGTTATGAACAAAACATTTGCAACCAAAAAATACGTAAGTGAGAAATATTTGATTTTCTTTTTTTGTAAAGCTCATAGGGGCTTTTCTTTAAGATAGGTCTAATAAGAGCTCTATTCATAACATAGCAAGCTGTGTTTATTGCTTCAGCTCAAAAAGATTTTAGAAAGGAACTGTCATTAAGCATGGTTCTTGCCATCTCTTCTAGACACCTATTTTTTCTTTCAATAACTCTATTTTGTTGGAATGTTCTAGGAGATGAGAAGTTATGCTTAATTCCATTTTCATCACAAAACTTAGTAAAATCAAGGTTTTCAAATTCTCCACCATGATCACTTCTAATGCTTACAATAGACACCCCTTTTTCATTTTGTAAGGATTTTGTAAGTTTCTTGAAAGCTTCAAAAGATTTGTTTTTGGAAAGAAGAAATAATGTCTATGTAAATCTAGAAAAATCATCAACAATCACAAGCACATAGAGATTTCCTCCACGACTTTTCATTCTTGATGGACCAACTAAATCCATATGAAGAAGTTGAAGTGGTCTAGTGGATGAAATAAGATTTTTTGACTTAAAAGAAGATCTGGTTTGTTTCCCTTTTTGGCAAGCATCACAAACTTTATTTTTGACAAATTTCAATTTTGACAAACTATCAACTAAATTATTTTTGGAAAGTCTACCTATTAAATCCATACTTGCATGAGCAAGTCTTTTGTGCCAAATCCAAGAGTCATCATTTATACTTACTAAACACTTTGAATCTAGAGAGGGATCATTATCAATATCAATCATGTAGATATTTCCATATCTCTTACCAATTAGCTTAATTTGCTTATCATCCTTATTTTCAACAATGCAACAGGAGGAATCAAATGTCACTTTGTTTCTTTTGTCACAAAATTGACTAATGCTAAGCAAATTATGCTTAAGTCCTTTAACATATAAGACATTATTAATGCAAGATTCAAAATTCGTATCCACTTTACTTTTTCCCATGACTTTTCCTTTTGAGTTGTCTCCAAATATGACATTGCCTCCTTCTTTGAGTGTTAAGGAGAGGAATTTGGATTTATCTCCAGTCATGTGTCTTAAGCAACCACTATCTAAACACCACATCTCACTTTGAGTTCTTAAGCACACTTACACAAGAAATATTAATTTTTTATTTTTGGTACCTAAATAGTTTTGAGTCCATATGTGTTAGATGGTACATATGTCCCTTTAGGAACCCAAATTTTTTTTATTCTAACATTTGTATTTCTTTTATAGGCACAAGAATGCATTACATGTCCTCTTTCTCCATAATGATAACATGTTATCTCTAGTTGACTATTCATAGTTTCTTTAACAAAGAAATTTCTGTAAAAATCATTTTTCTTGTTTGAAGTGTAGCTAAGACCTTCTTTGTTAAAGCTAGTCTTTTGATCAAGTAGAGTATCCAGAGAATTTTTGCCTTTTGTGAACTTCTTAAGAGTTTTGTTTAAATCATCAAGTTTTTGCTTAAGAGTTTCACATGAAGAGCAATTTTGAGAAATCTTTTTAAGACTTTCAACTTCTTCAACCAATTCCTCATTTTCTTTCTTAAGTTGATCAATATTGGCTTCCAAAGAAGTTATCAACTTCTTTGAAAGTTCAATATTCCTTTTAGCTTTAATTAACTCTATATTCAAATCAGATAAAACATATTCAGGTTCTTCATTAGAACTAGAAAGTGATACCTCATCTCTATCTTCTTCTCCAAAGGCCATTAAGCATAGAAGAGCTACTTCATCTTTATCATTTTCATCACTTGATTCATTTTCATTATCATTTCCCTAGGCTGTTAGTTGAGCTTTCTTGTGGGAGCTTTTATTCTTCTTTTTCTCCATCTCTAATTGCTTCTTTAAGTAGACAAGGCAGTCAAATTTGATGTGTTCTAACTTTTTGCATTCATAGCATGTTAAAATGGCTTGCTTGCTAGCTTCTCCTTTGTTAGCACTTTTTTTTCCTTGTGGCATTCTCCTTCTTCCACCTATTCTTCTGAGTGCCTTTTGGTATTTCTTGGTGAGAAGTGCCAGGTCATTCTCAAGTGATGTATCAAATAACTCTTCTTGATTGCTCTCATCACTCTCATTCTCATCCTTAGCTATATCTGCTTTTAGAGCTATAGACTTCTTCTTTCTTTCACTATCATTGGTATATCTTTTGAGTTCTAATTCATGCTCCTCCAAGTTTCCAAATAAATCTTGCAGAGTAGGCATCTTTATTTTCATTGCTTCTTTAATAGCAGTGATTTTTTGTTGCCATTCTATTGTTAAGGATCTCAGCACTTTGTGGACAAGTTCTCTATCTGTAAGTTGCCTACCAAGAAAACTTAATTGGTTAACAAGAGCAATAAATCTTTGCATCATATCTTTGATGGATTCTCCATCATTTATTCTAAACAATTCATACTAATATACTAATGTATGCATTTTACTTTCTTTTACTTGTGTGGTACCTACATGAGCTACTTCAAGTACATCCCATATTCCTTTAACAATCATATAATTTGATACTCTTTCATATTCACTAGGTTATAAAGCATTTGACATTATCCATTTGGCTTTAAAGTGAAGATGATGTCTCTTTCTCTCCTCATCATTCCATTCATGCCTTGGTTTTAATATTTCTAACCCATTTTCCCTTTTTGTTGGCATGCTATAACTATTTTCTATCAAGTCCCACATATCAATATCAGTAGCCTCTATAAAGTCCTTCATTTTTTGTTTCCAATATGTATAATTTTATCCATTAAAGCCTGGTGGTTTGTTTAAAAAAGGACACTCGAGTAAAATACTAGCATTTGACATATCCATATGATCCTCTTGAGATCATGAGATCTTATATCAAGAGCCAAGTTCGGATACCAATTATTAGCCAAGATTTTACCTAAGAGGGGGTGAATTAGGTTTTAAAAACTTTTTATAGTTATGCCTAATTTGAAGATAATGTGAATAAGGAATAAGTGTTAATGTGAAAGTGAATTCAAGATAATACAACAATCTGATGAAGAATGTAAAAAATAGAGTAATATGTCAGGCAAGTAAAGAAATAGGAAAAAGAGATATCAAACACTGCTATTTATAATGGTTCTAGCCTTGAAGATCTAACACTCTAAGGTGTACATCCACTACTAAGCCTCTTTGACTTGGATTTGAAATCTTATCCACTATCCTTTCAAGTTTGAGGGCGCTTGAAGAAGCCTTAGTACAGACTCTATTTTTCCTTCACTATCCCTTTGAGAATTCTTTCTCAAAGCACTTAACAAATCCTAAGAGATTCACCACTCTTGAAGTCTCTGGAGATACCTCGCCCCAGTATCAAAAAAATGAAAGAAAGTGATACAAGAATGCAGCTCACAAAATTCTAAAAAGTGGATTATACAATGAAGCTCAATGAGAGGAGTTTTTCAATCAAGTAAGCTCAAGGGATTTCAGGTTATGAAAGGATGAAAGAATGTTTCTTATTTCTATGTAACAATGTAAGCTTTTTTTCTTCTTTTAAATAATTTAAGAAGAAACCTTTATATAGGAGTTAGAAAAGTCAAAAAGTCGTTACTCAGTAAATATAACCGTTATGAAGTTGTTAGCGCCCTGTGAATCGATTTAAGGACTCTGCAAAAAATTTGAAAAAGGTTGATGAATCGATTCGGGAATCGATTCATACTTGAAAAACTCCTTAGTGAATCGATTGCTGAATCGATTCACTTTAACTCCATTTCGGCTTTGGATGAGCTGAATCAATTCGGGAATTGATTCAGCCTTTTTTGAAATAAGACTGAGAAAAAAATAGGACATAAAGAGTGGGTTGAGTAATCGATTCATTGGAAAGAAAGATCAAACTTTTGAAAACATGAATCAATTTGAAAATCGATTGATTTTCCTTTGAAAAACTTTCTGGACCTTGAGAATCGATTGTTGAATCAATTTGGGCAAACTAGTTTGCTCTCTGGATGCCTGGAATCGATTGATGAATCAATTTGGACAAACCAGTTTACTCTTTGGATGCCTAGAATCGATTCAAGCAGTCTAGTCTACTTTCTAGATGTCTGGAATCAATTCAACCCCAGAAATAATTTTGAAAATATTCTTTTACTTAAAAAAAAAGTAACCCATGCTTTGTTTAAAGGAGAGACACAAGATTAACATTATGATTTTGAGAAAAACACCTAATCCCTTAATGATTGAATTCTTTCTTATAGATAAATTCTAAGGGGATTAATTAAGAACTAACTAATCTAAACATGATCTTCTTCTCTTTATCTTCAAAACTTATAGCAAGTTCCTTGATAAGGAGGGCCAAATCCAAAAGTCATCAAAGTGCTTTGTTATCATCAAAACTCTTTAGAGGGGTTAAGATTAACAAAAATTACTTAGAAAATAAATAAATACAGGTTTAATTTCTTGGGACATAATAAGGAATACTATTTAAAATTATTAGCAAGAATAAGAAAATAGAAATTAGAGAATACAAGCCAAGAAGTATTAGGAAGAGAAAATTAATAATTTTCAACTCTATTATTAACTCTCTAAAATTGTAGACTAAAAAGTTTAAAAGTTCTTATTATATTGATTAAATCTTAAAACTTATTAATCGCAACTTTCAAGTGAATGAGAGATTAATAGAAAAAAATGGATACCGATATTTTTACTCTACAGTTTATGCATAAAATAAGAAAGATCCAAATTATTGATTCAAATTGTAACCATAAACCTAAGTTCCTCTATTGATCCTTACTCTCTAGTGCAAAATATAAAAATCCAAAGATAATAAAAGATGACTCTTTAACCTCATATTGATGAAATGGGTTAAGCTTTTACCTCAATGAAGTTCTACTTTTTATTAAATATAAGATACCTATAGGCAAAGTCTATCTCCAAAGTAAGTTTGAACCCAGAGTGGAATAACTAAAAGAATACCATAATTTCCATCAAAATTTTAAAGTTTCTAAATGAGTAGAATAAGAGTTTTCAATGCCTGCCAATCTAAAGCAGTAATTACGACTCTAGTTTATAACGGAAACACCCTATTACTAAGAATTTGGATTACAATAGCACTCCTAATTACCTCTTGAATATTAGCATTGATCAAAGCCACCTCCGCCATAAACCATAGAACTAACCTAGTCAAAAGGATATTTGTCCCTACACAACTCTATTAAGTGCCTTCCAGTCACCACTCCAACTCTAGTAGACAAAATTTGAATTAATAATCCTATATTTGTAGCCCACATTAATAGTCATAGCAACAAGTAGCTAGGAATCGCACTAGCCTGAAGATCCCCTTCGAGATTTCCCAAATTGAGAAATGCTATGCTTATTAAGAATCCAGGACTAGTAAATAACCATAGCTTCTTCCATGAGAAATGCGGTACCATTGTCAATTCTCCATCATCAACAAAGTACCAATCTAAAATAAGAATCTTTTCCCCTACTTCATAAACAACATCTTCATCATTATCTTTAGACAATGTCGATGGTAGTGAATCAAAGTGGGGTTGCAATTATAAGTAAAAATTGCTCATATAGAATAAAAACTTACATAGATTAAGAATATAAAATATATAATTTTAAAAATAAATAATGTACCTATATTGGCCATAATAAAATATGAATTAATTAATTAATTAATAAAGGTTTGATCTTCTCCACCTTCTTTTCGAGTTTGCAATCAATGAGGCACCAAGATTCATAAAGTATTTTTATGGTTATGATTAAAGCGTATAATAGTTAGGGGAACCCAATCTGATTAAATAAACCTTACTAGGCTTACCCATTAAAAGTCCAATTAGTTAAAGATCTATACTTATTATCAAACACACTAGTTCATCAAGCATTTTTAGTCTGTAAAAAAAGATCATAAAAATTAAACCCAAAATTATAACTATAAGGTTAACCTCAGCCCATTTTAAATGAAATAAAATAAAAGATATAATTAATGGTGGTTCATTAAAAATATTTTTACATTCTCCTACTTGAACAATATTAATTGTAATTAATTTATTTTATAAAATATTTTATTTTGAAAAATGACTCTTAGGATAAGGAGTAATTTTAAATATATATGCCATAATTTTAAAAATACACTAGTTTAGAGATAAAATGCCTGTGAATTTGACTAAGTCTATATAGTTAATAATACCGAATCATGGTGGCAATTATATTCTTCATTAATGTAAGACTTTCCATAGTTACAAAATATCATGAATTACATATATTTAGTTACTGATGTGATAGTGTAGCATAAAAGACAACATCAAAATTGTGATCAAATCATGCTTATCTTTCATGTTGATCCTCGATGATTTCTCAAATAAATTCACATAGCACAAGAAATTAACTGGCAACATACAAAGCTAGATCATCTTATAAATCCTAGAATGGCATCAATTTTAAGATAAATAATTAAGTTCAAGAACTAAGAACTGACAACTAACAACTAACACCGAGTCTTAGCCTTTATAAAAACTATAACAATCTTGACACATTATAATCAAATGATGCATGCATTAATAAGATAACATAAATTTGTAATCAATGTACCAATTAAGTATATGTGAAGATATAAGAAAGGAACATATCAAAAATTACGTAAAAGATAGTTATAATAATTAAAACAACTCCCACTAGTCAAAGACATTAAAAGAACCCATAATTCCTATATTTTCAACATGCTTTTGAAAAATTATAAGTCTAAGTTCTTTAATCATGAGATTTGCCAGTATAGCATCTGTATGAATGTGTTCTACCACTATGTACCTTTTCTTCACAAAATCTCTAACTGTGAAGTATTTCAACTCCAAATGTTTAGATTCACTAGAACTTTTATTATTTTTAGTGAAGAAAACTACAATACTATTATCATAATAAATTTTCAGTGATCTAGTAATAGAATCAACAATTTGTAACCTTGAAATGAAAATTTTTAACTAAATAGCTTGCGAAATAGCACCATAACAAGCAACAAATTCTACTTGCATGGTGGAAGAAGCTATTAACATTTGCTTAACACTTTTCTAGGATATAGCACCTCCAGCTATTATGAATATGTAACTTGAAGTAAATTTTATATCATCAAAGCATCCAGTAAAATCTGAGTCTGAATACCCAATTACTTTGAGGTTATCAACCTTCCTATAAACAAACATATAATTCTTGATTTTCTATAAGTATCTTATAACTTTCTTAGCAGCACACCAATGATCTTTTCTAAGGTTAGACAAATACTTACCAAAAACACTAACTAAAAAAGCCAAATCTAGTCCGGTATAAACTTGAGCATACATTAAACTTTCTATGACATTTGCATAAAGAACATTTTACATTGACTATTTCTTTATCTCATTTGCTGGACACTATTTATTGTTAAACTTATCACTTTTACAGTTGGAACATCCCTAACTTTATAATTTTACATTTCAAATCTTTCAAGAATTTTACCAATATATGCTCTTTGAGATAATCCTAACAAGTTATGAGTTCTATTCCTATGAATCTAAATCCCCAAAATAAATGATGTCTTACTAAGATCCTTCATGTCAAAAGCTCTAGATAACATTTGTTTGGTATCATGTAACAAAATTAGACTATTGCTCGCTAATAAAATATCATCAACATACAAAATGAGAAAAATGAAGCTGCTCCCACTAACCTTGAAATAAATACACTGGTTAACTTTATTTTCTATGAAGCCCATAGATGTAATTAACTCATTAAACTTCAAATACCATTGCTAGGATACTTATTTCAAACCATACATGATTTTTATGGCTTGCATACCAGATGCTTAGATCCATTTATCTAAAAATCCTCGGGTTATTTCATGTATAAATCTTCCACAAGTTCACCATTTAGAAAGGTTATTTTAATGTCCATCTGGTGAAGCTCCAAATTAAAATGTGCAACAAAAGCCATAATAATCCTGAATGAGTCTTTAGAAAATACTGGTGAAAAAGTCTCATAATAGTCAATTCCCTTTCTTTAAGTAAACATTTAGCTACTAATCTTATTTTAAATTGTTCAATTCTATCACTTGAATCTTTCTTGGTCTTGTATACCTATTTGTAATTAATTGCCTTATAATTTTATGGAAGCTTAATAAGTTCCTAAACTTCATTCTTAATCATAAACTGAATTTCCTCATTCATAGCATTCAACCATAAATTAGACTATTGGTTGTTTACTGCTTAACTATATGCAGTTGGATCAATAACATTCCTAATGTTATATTCACTATTACCAAGATAGACATAATAATTATTTGAAATTGCTACCCCATTTATCTAATTAACCTTTTAATTGAAATCTGCTTTATAGTTTGAATAGGTTGATAGTTTTCAGTGGGAATAGCCATAACAGGTTCTATAATTTGGTCACACCCTACATTTTAATCATTTTATGTCTCAACATGAACATATGGAGATACAGTACTTTAACCAGATAAAACTAGTGAAATGATAATAGAAACTAGCTCATTTTGTATTTTAAGGTGCCTCAGATTTAGTAACAAATCAGCAACATCAACCTCAAGAAATTTAGCAGTCATAAACTTAACTATTTTTGTATCTTTTGTAGGACAGTAGAACTTGTATCCTTTTACACGATCTAAATACCCTATAAAGTAACAATGAACAAATCTTGGATTAAGTTTCTTCATTAATGGATTATAAATTTTTACCTCAAAAGACTAACTCCAAACTTAAAAATAATTTAAGCTAGGTTTTTTATTAGTCTAAAGCTCAAAGGGTATTTTAGATATTGACTTATTGGGAACACGATTAAGGATATATAAAACAGTTTTAATGGCCTTACCTAAAAGAAATTTAGGTAAATTTGTTCCACTACTCCTCATCATGTCCTTAAAAGGCCAATTGCATTTTTCAACAATGTCATTTTTCTTAGAATTACCAAGCATGGTATGTTATGGAACAATTCCACATTCTTGCAAAAACTTGGCAAATAGTCTCATGTGTTGCCCAGATGTATCTTGTTTACCATAATATTCACCTCCCCGGTCAAATATCACAATCTTAATGACTTTTCCCAATTGTTTTTCAACCTTAGCTTTGAAAATTTTGAATTTCTCAAGTACATTAAATTTTTCTTTTATCAAATAAAGATAACCATATCAAGAAAAGTCATCAATGAACATAACAAAATAATGATAACCACAAATAATGGGAGAGTATAGTCTAGATATATCAGTATAAATTATCTCTAAACTATTAGAACTATGAGTAACATCTTTCTTCTTAATCTTGGTTAACATACCTCTTATACAGCTTACACATATGTCTTTATCATCAAAACTAGGGAAGGAAGAATATTCTCTTTAACTAACCTTCCTACCCGTTCCCTAGATATATGTCCTAATCTTTTATACCATAACATTGATGATATTTCCTTAATTCTAGATTTTTTTGAAATCACATTTTCAACATTCAAAGAAGTGTAAGGACTATCAAAGGCTAATAATAACCTATATAAACCATTATAAAAAATGGTAAAACTAGTAGACTTAGAATTATTATTTTTAAACCCGGACTGAACCGGTCGATTCAACTGGTCCAATCGGGAACCAATCCATGGTTTAGTTCCAATGATTGTGAAAACTCGGGAGGGCGATTCAACTATTTTGAACTAGTGGAACCCGATAAATACTCAAAGACCTATCAAACCGATTGTGAATTGATTTGGACACAATCAGTTTATACAGGTCTCTACTTTACACTTTGATAAAAAAAAATTTCTCTGCTAACCCTCCCATGCTCAGACACTGTCTTAACCGCTGGACTAATCTTTTGCTTCAATTAATATATGTCATTAAATATATATATATATATATATATATATATATATATATATATATATATATATATATATATATATATATTGAATATTGTCACCTAAAATCCTCCAACAATGAAAATATATTTATTATGTTTTAGGCTAAAATGAAAGTATATTTATTATATAATAAATAATATTAATTAAGTTTATATTACATATAATTTTAAATCATGTTATATTAATTAATTTTTTTATTTTAAATATTTCTTAATTTTATTTAAATTATATTATATGTATTACTATAAATACTGGTAATAAAAATATATTTTTGTATAATAGTAACATACAAATTTAAAATTTAGAAAAAATATTATATTCTTAGTTACTTAAAAAAATTAAGTCATATAAATTTCATCATATATATTTATAAATATAAAAATATATTAACTAGTCCAACCATCAGTTGAATCAGTTGAACCGATCAGACCTTCACCCACTTGTCTTATCGGGTTGATAGCCAAGCTAGATTTTAAATGCTTAAAATGTAATAAAATATTAACTTTTTCATTTTCAAATATAAATTTATAACCAAGCTTATCCAAAAGAGAAATTAAAATTAAATTATGTCTAAAACTAGGAACATAAAAGACATTATTCAATGCAATTTCAATAGAGTTTTCTAAATGTAAAATAACATTTCCTATGCATTAACTATAATTTCAAGGTCATTTCCTACTTAAAGCTTAGACTCTCTTTCATTTAATTTCCTCTTGCTTATGAACCCTTAAAAAGTAATTGCAATATGAGTTATGGAACTACTATCAAACGACTAAGAATTTATAAGGATATTAACTAAATTTGATTCAAAGTAAGCTAAGGATATGGGTTTATCATTCTTATTACCCTTTTTTTTCTAAAACCAAGACTTAAACCTATAATATTCATTTCTCTTATGACCTCTCTTATAATAATGATAACACTCTGTATTCTTATGAATAAAACCTTTAGGACCTCTCATTTGTGATTTATGATCGGCATTATTATTACCATTTCGTTAGGCCTCCTAAGATTTAGAAGGATTATTCCTCGAAGCATGTGATTTAAGCTTCTTTTTCTTGTTGAGTGGGTTCTTAGTGGGTAAGAATTTTAATTAGGTCAAAAAACTTATTTCATTCTTCTCTTTCTTCAATTTTTCTTCCTTAGCAACACATTCAATGATAAGTCCATTAATGGTCCAGGGTGTATTCAGGGTATTATAAGCTATCTTAACTTAACTGAGTTCTGGAGATAAGAAATTCAAGGCATGTGAGAGAAGAAAGGTATTCAGTAAATCAATTTTTAAGTTCTTCAATTGGGTTTGGAGGTGAACTATCTTGATAATAAACTCTTTTACATCACTAATGTTATCATACTTCATGGTCATTAATTCCTTCATTAGGCATCTGGATTCAATATTATTAAATACTTGGTATCTTTGCCCTATAGCATCCATAAACTCTTTAACCTTGGTTATATCTATCAATCCCCCTAATAGATGTTTAGGAATAGATCTCTTGATTGCAATAAGATTAAGCTTATTAGATCTCTCTCATTTTGCATAATAGTCTTTTTGCTCTTAAGTACTTTCAGGAGTAAGTGTTGATAGTTTTGGCTCACGTAAGGTAAAATCAAGATTTATAATACAAAGAGCAAATTCTATCCTATTTTCATCTCTTATAATTTATATCATTTAACAATTCAATAGTTGTAGTGTTATTGTTCACTGGAAAAAAGATTATGAAAGAATAATTAGAAATATAATATGCTAATTCTGGGCATTTTAAATTTATCAATAACTACATTTAAGAGTATATAAAATATGATTACATTCTCTCTTTTGGGCAAAGAATGCAATATGTAAAAGATCCTCTTAAAATTGAAGTCAACCAAGATAATATATTATTATTACAAAATTATCCTATTTGGACAAGTAAAATTTATAATAATAGAATAAATCATGAAATAATTTTTGCTTTAATAAATTAATTTCTCATCATATCATACAATAACTCCCTTCATCATATCATATAATGATATAATAATTCCATTTGGACAAGTCATTATATGAAATTATTAAAAAAATATATTTTAATAAGCTCATTTCTAATTACAATATTTATTCCCTTTGGATAGGTAATTATGTGAAATAATTAAAAATTAATCCTATAAATATTTATTAATATCTCAAAGACTTATGAATTAAAAATAAATAATTTTACTTTAGTGATAATTATTTATTTTAACCTATAAATCTCCCAAAAGAATCGAGATATTCGAGCCCAAAATTATAAATTAAAATAAAACATGATTACTCTATTAAAATATGATAAACAATATGCACTAATATTGATCATAGAAAAATCATATTACATCACATCACAATCTCAATTTTTTTATTAATAAATCTTGGTACAAATTAAAAAAGAATTCTAATTTCCTCCTAACTTCTTTAAAAGAGTGTGAATTTAGAATTGTAATATTAGAAGAGTGAAATATGATGTATAAATATGAAAAAATATATTATCTTTTAAAAAACAATAATTTTCTTTTACTAGAAAGGTATTTTTTAATTAAAAATATATATATAATAAATATTTATTATAAAAAAGGAGTATAAAAAATTATGTGAAACCAAAAAATAATCAAAAAAATTTGTGCATGGACCCCATGCGTCAATGATGGCGCGTGGGTTATGCCATAATTAAAACTAGTTAAAGATGCTACATGTGTCTTTAACCAAAGGACATAAACAAAATCCCTTTCTAGGCAGTTAAAAAGAAATCCACCATATAATGAGAAATAAGAAAAATTCTAAAGTGGATCTAGGCATCAACAATTAGCAACAACGGAGAAGCACTTTACTGTAGCAATGCAATGATTTTCGACCGAAATAATAATAAAAAGAAATTTCAAAAAAAAGAAAAAAATAATTGTATTCTATAGTGTATTATACATCAACAGTAGTGAATAAACATAAATTACACTTAATATAAATAGCAAAATCAAATAAATAAAAATAACATTTAAATTAAAACAATGCAATTTGTAATATTCATGTAACAATTGCATGAGAATAGGAGATCATAAGTTTCCAATTGAACAACAATTCGAAAAATAATTTTGCATATAATAAATGAGAATAAATAAAAATTGATTAATAAAATAAATAATAATTTCAATCAATCGGATAAAAGTTATCAAATCAAAATAGATAATACCAATTATCTAAAATATAAATCATACAAAGAAAATATGTATTTTAATTCTAAACTTAATATAATTGGCTTTGATATCAAATATAAGTAAAAATTATTCATATAAGATAAAAACTTACATAATTAAGAATATAAAATATATGATTTTAAAAATAAATAGTATATATGTATTGGCCATAATGAAATATGAATTAATTAATTAACAAATATTTGATCTTCGCCTCCTTCTTTAAAAGTTTGCAGCTGATGGAGTATTAGAATCCACAAAATATTTTTGTAGTTTTAATTAAAGCATAGAATGGTTAAGAGGACTTAACCTGATTGAATAGAAAATTCTACTAGACTCACCCATAAAAAATCTAGTTGATTAAAGGTCTACACTTGCTATTAAACACACTAGCCCATCAAACATTTTTAATCCATAAAAAGTGATTACAAAAATTGAATTCAAAATTATAATTATAAAATTAAATTCAACCCATTTTAAATGAAATAAAATAAAATACTGATATCGTTTATTAAAAATATTTTTAGAGCAGTAACCAGTCAACCTCTTCGTCCTTATTGTCTTTTTTGGACTCGTGTTCTCGAAAGTGAGCACTTATTATGAAGCTACCAAAACAGATTTTAGATTTAAGGGGTTTAAATTTGTTGAATTCTTTGTTGTGGCCAACACAAGAGGAGATAAAGATAAAGTAAGATGCTCGCAGCTATAGATTTTGTGACAGATGTTTTGTGTTGTGTAGAAGACGAATGAGATGATGATGATGATGATGATGATGAGGACTTCCTGGCACCGTGCCGGTGTAAGACCGTTTGCGATAATTATGAACTTGGCTAATGTCACAAGCTAGTAATTATGACAGTTCGATAGGCAAACATACTTGGATTCAGACGAGACTTGGTGAAAAAATTCAACATATTATGAGGGTCATGTGGCTGAAATTTGAGATCAATCCGACTTGCATACTATTTTTCCCGATTTTTTCAAGTTTAGGGGTATTTTGATCATTTCGAAAGGTTTTAGAATTTGGCAGGGTTCAAAAAGTCCATATTTGCAATCCTCACATTTTTATTTTCGTGTCAGCTGGTTTTTGCGACAAACGGACACCCGAAGTATGGCGAAAAAGGCTTATAACAACTTGAAAAAAGTATGTCATCTTCTTGCAGGAGGCTTTTTGTTCAAAATGCTCTTTAAGGGGTGGAATGCTCCAAGGGCCTGCGGGGCGCCTGGACACTAAGCTAAGGATGGAGTGTATTAGCTTGTGGCCATCTTCTTGCACACTCAAAGCTATGGAATGAGGCATAAACCAAGAGAACGGAGTGTCCCTCTCCCTATTCATTTATCCCTTGTGATCCAAGAGTGCCAAACAAGGGTTTAATATTGGAAGGCCGGCATGTTAGCTAAGAGTGCAAGCATGCGCTGCACAGTTTCAACTGGAGAGCCGTCGGCCCGTGATATTTTGGTATCAAAGCTCAATTTACGCCAAAGGGCCAAGATCGGGTAAGCACAATTAATTAGATGCGGCTTGTCCCTCAATATACGGTATGTGCGAAGCTATCATTCTTTCAAACTCAGTGGTGTCATTGTCAAAGACTTGACCAAAGGGTGCAAAAGATTGGATCATCCTGAGAAGCTAGTAGGCAGGGAATGGTACATACTGGTGATCAAGGATTTGTACGAAGGGCCCAAGCATTTGTGCCAAGTGGGCTATATTGCTTATCGGTTGTGCGCAGGGCATTGGTTATGCGTTCATTCATAGTAGTGGTATCAAGGGATGCAACCCTACCATCTAGAGGGATGAGGGAATTGACAACTAATCTGATAGGAGAAGCCTTAGTCTTGCCAAAGGGCTTGATTGCTTAAGGGATTGGTGGAATTAGAGGGTGAACCTATAGGTCGTGCCAAAAGGCATGATCACAGTTGAAGGGTATGAGCGGATTGTTCCAGAGGGAGTGATCTAAAATCATGTCAAGAGGGTCCAGAGGGATCGTCCTACTGCTCAGTGGAGCATTATAGTCGGAGGGCTTGGCAAAGATTCAGAAGAATCAATACCGTGTAGGAGCTAGAATGGATGGTGCTCTATGCTCAACCCCCTTCTACGAGAGCCATCAGAGGATGCGGTCATAAAGTTGTTAGAGGACGCATGCCAAGAAATGGTCATGAGGACCACGATGCTAGTGGGCATCAAACTTCGAAGGTAAGCTATGATGACCGGTGATATGCCAGAGGGCATTGATCCATAGAGGATCAGAGGATCCGATTGGGTGTGCTATTGACATTGCCTAGTGCGATGAATCGACCGAAATGCAAACGAGCAGCTGGGGAGCGAGGTTCGCCCTCTTTGCGTTGATCCAGTGTAAGTCTTGTCTCTTGTACGGGTGAAATAGGACACCTAGTGCAAGATACTTATTAGTAGGTGATTCAAAGTACTAAGCATTTGTCATGAGCCATAGAGTTAGCACACACTTAAGCCGCGGAAGTGGCATATTGTGCAATCTGCGGAGGCAATGAGCACCAGTTGTAGAGGCAACTACCCGTCGAACAAGTTATAGAGGTAACGAGTTCGGGAAAGCTATATGGGATAACGGCACTAAAAAGAGTGTCGGGACACTTGTAAGGTGACTACAAAGGTAGCCCTTCAAGTGACTTTACGAAGGATGCATTTTACCAAGTACTTATGTTATAGAGGCAACAGACAACCTAACTCCGGGATGGGGGAAACATTTCATAGCACTTAAAAAGATAAGCTTTGAGACGGTCGAGGGAGTAACTCGGTGGAGTAGGCTGAAGATCGGAGCTGTGTCAGATTGAGGCATCAATGAAGGCATTGACATTTGAAGTGGGGGAGAATGTCACTAGCTGATAGTTGTGATAGTTCGATAGGAAAACATGCTTGGATTTAGACGATATTTGGTGAAAAAATCCAACATATTATGAGGGTCCTGTGACTGAAATTTGAGATCAATCTGGCTTACAAACTATTTTTCTCGATTTTCTCAAGTTTAGGGGTATTTTGATTATTTCAAAAGGTTTAAGAATCCAGCGGGGTTCGAAAAGCCCATATTTAGAATCCTCGCATTTTTATCTTAGTGTCACTGATTTTTGCGACAAACAGGCACCCGGAGCATAGCGAAAAGGGCTTATGATAACTCGAAAAAAGTATGTCATCTTCCTGCAGGAGGCTTTTTGTTCAAAATGCTCTTTAAGGGGGTGGAGTGCTCCAAGGGCTTACAGGGCGTCTGGACATTGAGCTAGGGATGAAGTGTGTTAGCTTGTGGTCATCCCCCTGCACACTCAAAGCTATAGAATGAGGCATAAATCAAGCAAACGAAGTGTCTCTCTCCCTATTCATTTGTCCCTTGCGGTCCGTAGTGCATGGAGGCTTCCTGTGTGGAAGGATCCTACGGTCCAATATGCGTGGGCGCTTCGGCGACATATGATATTGGCATGCGGACCTGTTGTACGTGGACTTATTGTATGGGCAATAAGTCTTCGATATCCCGCTATCTTTACCCAAGCGTGCTAAACATGAGTTTAATGTTAAAAGGCTGGCATGTTAATCAAGAGTGGCAAGCATGCGCCACACGATTTCGGCTGGAATGAGGCATGCTCTTGAAGGGGATGGAGTGCTCTAAGGGCCTGCGGGGCGTCTGGACACTGAGTTAGGGACGAAGTGTGCTGGCTTGTGGTCATCCCCCTGCACACTCAAAGCTATAGAATGAGACATAAATCAAGCGAACGGAGTATCTCTCTTCCTATTCATTTGTCCCTTGCAGTCCGTAGTGCATAGAGGCTTCCTGTGTGAAAGGATCCTACGGTTCAATATGCGTGGGCGCTTCAGCGACATACGATATTGGCGTGCGGATATGTTGTACGTGGACTTGTTGTATGTGCGATAAGTCTTCAATGTCCCACTATCTTTACCCAAGCGTGTCAAACATGAGTTTAATGTTAGAAAGCTAGCATGTTGACCAAGAGTGGCAAGCATGCGCTGCACGATTTCGACTAGAGAACCGCCGGCCCGTGACACTTTGAAATTCACTTGTCATTTGGTGAAACTTGTTGTTCTGATTTTGCCGGCGCATGGCATATTTTTTACTTGAGATAGCGACAACAGGCACGGAAGGCTCTGTTGATAACGCGATCTAAGGGAAAATAATAATAATAATAATAATTTTAACTTTTAAAATCATAAAGATTAGAAATAAAATTTTCAATATATATATATATAACTTTCACAAAACTGAGATATAAATAAAAAATTAACAATTTAGTGTTAAGTAAGAATAAAAACACGTAATATTGATCAAGTATTTAAGTATTTCTCAATAATTCTAGAGGCAGAATTACTTATTTTTGCAGCATTGCCACTGGATAGAAATAATAATGTTCCTAATTACATCCGATCTGATGAATCCTCAAAAACTAATTATATTAAACAAATAGAAAATGGGAACAAAATTAATAAACTCACATGTAAATTTTGCTCCTTTTTTAATAAATTAGTAAATTTCACTGTTAAAATTAATTATAAATATAAAAAAATTATAAATAATATTAATAGACATGACGAATATGAAAAGATGTGAATTTAGATATGAAGAGATAAAAAAGCAATAATAATAATTATTATTATCATTATTATTATTAGCAATAGTAATAGTAGTAACCTTTTCATAGGTATTCTTGTATGTGTTTAGAGATTTTTTTCCACTTAATTTAAAAATATTTTTTAACAACTTGATTACTTGTTATTGCATTTAAAGTACATATATTTCTTTCCCTTTCTTTTCAATTTTATGTATCATTTATTAGTTTCCTTTATGTAAAATACTTATTATTATAGATTATCTCTAACTTTAATTTTCATTAATGATATTTATAAACATTATAAATGTATTTTCTTTTTTAAAAAAGTTGCATTTATAATTTAAATGTATGTAACTATGATTTTAATTTAAATATGTAATTAAATATATGATTAATTTATAATACAATTAACATAATTTAATTTTTTTAATGACACATGCCTTCGTTATAATTAATTAGGAAAATAAAGTATTTTAGTTAAAGTATACAATTTATTTAAATGAGAAAATATCTTTAAACATGTGTTGTTATATATTATTTTGTATATAGTATTGGAGAAATTAAAAACATTTCATATTTTTATTTTATCTATTATTTATCAAAAAATTATTAAAATAAATATAAAATAATTTAAATATTATAATATTTTTTAAAAATTAATTATATAAATTTTAATTGATTCTATCTTTAGAGTTAATTAAGAGGTAAGTTCACAGCAAACTTCTAATACTTCCAATTAGATTCCTTTTTTCTAAACATTATTTTAATTTTATCTATTTTTTAGACTAAAAACTTATTTTGGTACTTATAAAATTAAATTTTTATTGATTTCATTCTTGATTTAAAATTTGGATCATTTTGCTCTCTAATAAAAAATTAAAAATTTTTAAATTTTAATTTCTTCATATAGTAATTCCCTACCTAAGATTTTGAACAAAAGAACTAAAATTTAAAAATTTTTAATCTTATAAGAATAAAATTGATACAAATTTTTAGTCAGGAATAAAATTAATAAAAATTCAATTTAGTTTCTATAAGATTAAAAATTTTCAAAATTTAATTGCTCCATATAGTAATTTCCTGATTAAAAGTTTGAATAAAAGAATTAAAATTTGAGGATTTTTAATTTTATAAGAATAAATTTGATACAATTTTTTCATTAGGAATAAAATTAATAAAAATTTAATCTTATAGGGATCAAAATAAATTTTTAATCTATTTTTATTACTATTTAAGTGATTTTTTATCATCAATAATTATTATTTTTAATAACAAATTATATATAAAAGTAATTTATATATGTTTAAATAAAGTAACTACCTTGTACCTGTCATCTAGTGGGTAGTTATTTCATTTAAAATAAGTTGAAATTATTGTAGAATTCTTTTACTTGTATATTTGATTTTTTGGAGAAATGAACAGTGGAACCCAAAATCCACCAATTCCCTTTATATTAGTATAAACTATTCTTAGAATATTGTTATGTTAGTAATTATTTATAATTTTTCCCTATAATAGTAGGAATGATTATTATTTATATTTTCTATAATAATAAGAGTGGTTAAATTTTCATATTACATATACAAAGATCAAAGGTTGAACACTCAATATGAAAGCAAGTATAAAATCTTCATGTAACATTCGGTATTACTTGATTCAAAGGTTATTGGCAATTATTTATGATCTTTTAGTACAAAGTATAGTTGGAACTGAAACACTGGTTCTTTTTGTGGCCTACGAAGGTGGAAGCAATGAATGTAAGACAAGAAAACATGGGTGTTACAGTTGCAAAGGCTGAGGTATCCAATCCAAAAATCAAGCACAAAAGAATGTTACTGTTCATATAGTTGGTTTCTGCATGCTCTCTGGTCGTCGCATCTATAGCCACTTCCATATCCATTTCCATTGAATTCATTACGAAAGTGAAGTGGGCCATGCAATTATACCTCCAGTGGTGCCCTTTATTGATTCTGTAGCTACTGGCCACTCTTTTGGTTCCCATCCATTATCTTGTTTCAATTCATCTAGAGAAGCATTCGCGGGTTCTTCATCTACGATGAGTAATGTCAAGTGATTTTCAGTTTGCAGTAGAAAATGGAATTAAAACATCAAACGTTCAAGCTGTAATATACTGCCCAAGACAACAGTAGAAGCCACACAAATCAATAGGTGCAATTTGCCTTTTGCTCACATCCAGATTCCGGAACATGTTCATTTGAAAATAGATGTGCAAAATTCGTTGCATTGAAAGGTTGTCTCTTATTTATAATTCCAATGTATGACGGTCAGTGCCTACGAGTCTCCCTACAAGTCCTAGCGCAACTCCAGATTTAACTCTACTATTACTATCATATCAGAATCAGACTACCGTATGATCAGAGTGACAAATTTCAATTTTGGTCTTGTTTTGAGAAAAGATCCCGTTTAGCATTCTCTTTAATGGATTCAAGTATCTTGCATTATCTCTAAAGGTCATTTCACTCCATTATAGTATCATAAAAGTTTTGCACTTCTATATAAGAGAAAAGCTTGTAACATGCATTCTTCTCCTCTGATAAACGGTGGAGTTCACAAAACTATAAATCCCACAAGAAGCAACTCTGAAATGTCTTTAAAAAAATACATGTACCAAAACTCACTCAATAAAACCGATTATAAGGCAAGGGTGGGCAGGAAATAAGTTGCAACAATATGTAAAATATAGGTCTCGCGGTGATATATTTTACTTTAATGCAATAAATTTGTCGAGCCTCAATGAAAGATTTTTCTAATACAGACCAGGGATACAGATGTTCGAGAAAGAATCGAGTCCAGGCAAAATATGCAGAAAAGTAAACGGTATATCACAGTATGAAGCCAATTTTGGAAAGCTCTCTTTCAAGTATTGAGGGGTTATGGTAAAAAAAGTTGTGCTAACTCAAAAGTTCAGATTAACTCATTCCCCTGCAGCTTGGTACAAAAAATAGAAAGCCACAAAAAATAGAAAGCCATGGGGTACATGAGCCTGGCACAATTGCAGTCCAGGAAAATAATGTCACTCATTCTCTATAGGAAACCTACTTCAATTCTCTACTTTCCTCTCAAATTTACTCCCTATCGACTATCTATCTACTTAAATGGCATCAAGTTCACAGCTTGCAGGGTGAAACTATATAGTCTTCTCACTAGCCTAACTATGAAATAATCTTCTCACTTTGTGGACAAGCCTTCGGCATATGGGACAGACCCTTCCCTCCCCATCCATAATCCTGCAAAATCGAAGCTAATTTTAAGAATCTTCTATAATTAATTTATATGCTGGTAAAAATATATAATGTCTTCTCCCGTATACCTCTGTGCACAGTCATAGCAGGTAGCACAATGACCACAAGGAACAAAGAAGCAGTTGCGCTGTTCATCATAACAGATGATACATAATTTCTCATCATATAACTCCTCGGAAGAGCTACTGGACGCATCAGATTCTTCATCATCATCTTCTTCATTTGTCCCATATTTGGTTCGACGTGACTTTGTCTGTAACATAGGCTCGGTTTCAGTTACCTCCTGGGGCCGCGGCAAGACAACTACACTAGTAAATCTTTCTGTGTCTACTGTTACATTAGTAGCGTGGTGATCACCACCATAACAGCCTCCGAGATATTTCAGTATCAGAAAGATAACAATAATAATAAATCCTGCAGAAGAAGGCAGCTTTAGTCATGTATAGAGCTATAAAAAAATGAATGGGAAAATGCTATTGCAAATATTTATCCCTCAGACTGCTCAAACAGGCTTGTATAATGGACGGTGGAAAGCAGTGTTGCAATAAGTACAACCAGACTTGACATGGAGGACTTTTATTCTATTACCTAAAAGTGCTATGTAGGTTAGTACACGAGCCACAAAAGAAACGTCGACTGTCCAACCTCCAAGGCTCTCCTGTAGTCAAATTTTATGAACAACGTTGACTTGCTTAATTTGGTGAAGTTACTAAAGGAACGACTTCTGACTCGAGGGTCAAAGAGATAAATGGCTTACGCTGTTGGGTGCCATTAGAATGACATAATGAACATAAGGGAAGAGAAGACTGAGGCTACACGATCCTTTTGCAGTGGAGCACACGTCCTTGGCTTTGGTGGTATCATAAACCTTTGCTGAAACATTGACATGCATCGTCGTTATTATGTTCCAGGAATTCATGTTCATGACCCCAACTTGGTATCTGTCATCCTCCTCAATGTTGTATTCAGCTTCTTTACCTGACAATAATCCATAATGTTTAACACAACAATTCCCCTGCCTCTTTCCATTATGCTAATTCTAGATTACTTGATGTAGCAAGGGCAGAGGGAACGGGAGGATGAAAACATAGTAAGTTCATCAATGTGTCTTCGTTGGTTATGTTCACTGAAGTCCCTCCCTTCAGTCAGACTGGGATAAAATCATTATGGCAGAGACTTAGAAAAAACTTAAAACAGATACTTGAATAATTGAATCAGTTACCATTTACAGGTTCGCTGTCTGTAATTGCATCAGGGGACACTGTTTGCTTAGGTTGCAGTTTTTTGAACTCTCTTTCGCCTAAAAAACAGAACGAATCTGTCATAAGAAAAATCTTATCGTTGAATACTATTCGCTAGATGAAGAACATGATAAGATTTGCCCTCTACTAACCTTTAATGACGACCCCTTCTAGCTGACTTAAAATATCTGTTGGTGCTTCCCACCTTAAACGGATGGTGGAGCCCTTATTTAACCAAAAGGAAATCCCCTGGAAATTAAAACCAAGTATCTTTGAAGACATGCTCTTGTTTATAGAAAATGAATAAATCTTAATACCAATTGACAGTACTGAAACCAGATAAAATCTAGTTTCATAATCGGTAATACCTCCCGACTGTATGCTGCAACAGGCAAGAAATTGGTGGTACTCCAATTTGTTTGGGAGCTTAACTCGGGCTTTTCATGGAAGGCATATAGTAGAACTTCATTTTTATAGGAATTTGCTACTTCAATTTGCTTCACAAAAACAGAGTTTGCCTCCATCAAGCGCGATGAGCTTGGTCCAAGCACCGTGTGAGAATCCCCAAAATACCCATATCGAATGCTGGCGGAAACTGCAAAAACAAGGGCAAGATAATGCACATGATGTCAAAAGAAGAGGTCAAGAGAAAGATGAAACCAAAAAAAGATGAAAAATTACATGCCACATATCCAAATGGTGATAGGAGCCATAATCCACGAGCAAATTTCTTGCCATCGCGGAACTCCGGTGGGAGTTGGTGGCATCCGCCGCGTCCTATACATGGCTCTCCTATACATTGCTCTCTCACTCGGTGTCAGTGGCACTTGAACAAGAGAGGCAGACCAGAGATGCAACCCCCGAGTAACGTCTGAGAGAGGAAGATAGAAGGAGAAGGAAGACTAGTAGGTTTCTCATTTTATACCCTGTCGCTCTGGCTCTGTTGTTCAACTAATCGTTTATATAATATTATTGGCGGGCATTTGAATGGCAAGTATTTGAACATTAGGTGTTAGTTATTTTAAGTTTTTAACCCACCGGAACTGGTGATTATTATAGCTAAATAGTTTAAAGGCTTAATTACAATTTTTTTTACAGCTGTATGTAAATCAATGATACATTAAATATGATATTTTATTATGTAATATCTTTAATATACAAATTAGATAAAAAACTATTGAATATAGAAAATCCTAATTAATATACAAATTTCCAATGAACCCAAAGACTTGAAATGACATGAACATTTCATAATGATGTTCAATATGGTTAGATATGAAATGAACATTGCATTCTATTTTTATACTCAATACATCAATAATGTAGAAATAAAATTGAGAGAAATCAAAATAATATAGAAATGAGATAAAAAAGAATAATTAATAATAATATTCTTATCACAAAAATAATAGATATTTACTTAATTTGATAATCTAAATTGAATGGCTTATTAATTATTTAATATAATTAAAATATATGATCAGATCAATAATAAAAATGTTGTAAAATTTTATTATCAAAATTAAAATTAACAAAAAAAACTTATATGGAAAAAACATAAAAATTCTAGTTTACTAATTTTATAAATAATACAAAAAATCTTATTATAAATTTTATTGGTAATAATATAATTATCAAAATATTTTATAGTAAAAATGTTAAGAAATTGATATTTTTTTATTATTTATTAATAAAAAATAATATAAAAATATATGAAGGATGTAATAAAAAATTATGTAAGAATGAAATAGGACTTTCTATTACTTTTGTTATAAAATAAATATTTCATCATTTGATGAATTAATTATGTTCTAGAAAATGATTCTTCCATTTCAAAATACATATCAAATAAATTTTCTATTAATTCT
Organism: Sindora glabra; assembly: GCA_020226215.1. Classification (NCBI taxonomy): domain Eukaryota; kingdom Viridiplantae; phylum Streptophyta; class Magnoliopsida; order Fabales; family Fabaceae; genus Sindora; species Sindora glabra. The sequence goes on from CM035230.1 coordinate 81,714,243, forward strand.
ATTATATCAAATATAATATTAAGGGATTTTCCTTATATATCAAATATAATATAAAGGGATTCACCTTATTACTTTAAAAAATCATAAATTAATTACTTAGCATTCTTAAGTGTCACAAATTAGTCTTTGTGAACCAATTTCAAACAAGTTAAGATGAAACATGGGGCTTTTTGATTGAGAAACTACAATTTGAAAAACAATTTTCTTAAACCCTGCGTCGTAGAAATAATTGCCCAAAACCCTTAAAAAAAATTTCTAAAAAATCTTGAGTCCCAGGAAGAGGGTGTCGTGATGCACTGGTCACAGAAATTGTGATTAGAATAACAATATTTTGTAATTTAATTTATACTTTTTTTAATTAGAATAGGAAATTTTTTGCCTTAACCAATTTTTTTTATTTTTTAATTTATAAATTTTATTTATTTATTTGCATCCAATTTTTTAAAAATATTTTCTTATTTTTAATTTGATGTTCTATTTTTATTTTATATTTAATCTTGACTTAATTTAATTGTTGACATTTTAAATTTTTATTTAATGCTAATTATTCAAGATTTTAAATAATAATCAATAATTTAATTAACTATCATAATATTGTATAATATACATAATATAATAAAATTGGTAGCTATCAAAAAATTATTGAAATAATTAAAATCTCAATGAATATAAATTTTGACTTATTCTTTTGTAAACTTATTTATTAGAAGATTTAAATTGTTAAATTAAAATTCTAAAAAAAAAATTATCTTGATTTCATTTATATATCTGTAAAAATTGTTAAATTAAATTAAATCTTGACTTCATTTTTTGCCTTAACTAATTTAAACTGTTAAGTTAAATTTTTTAAAAATCATTGAAATAATTAAAATCTCAATGAAATTATGTTTTCATGGTACAGATTAAATTCTAATTTCATATTTAGTTAAAAAAATTTATAAATATATACATGACATTAGGATAAAATATTTTTAAAAAATTTAATTTAACAATTTAAATCTTCTAACAAATAAGTTTACAAAAGAATAAGTTAAAATTTGTATTCAGTGAGATTTTAATTATTTTAATAATTTTTGATAGCTAACAATTTTATTGTATTATGTATATTATACAATATTATGATAGTTAATTAAACTATTAATTATTATTTAAAACTTTGAATAATTAGTATTAAACAAAAATTTAAAATGTCAATAATTAAGTTAAGTCAAGATTAAATATAAAATAAAAATAGGGCATCAAATTAAAAATAAGAAAACATTTTTAAAAAATTGGATGCAAATAAATAAAAAATATGTATAAATTAAAAAATTAAAAAAAATGGTTAAGGCAAAAAAATTTCTATTCTAATTAAAAATATATAAATTAAATTACAAAATAATATTATTTTAGTCATGGTAGGGGATCTCCGTGACCGGTGCATCACATCATTCCCTTCTTGTGATTCAAGATTTTTTTTAAAAAAAAAAATTTAAGAGTTTTGGGCAATTATTTTTATAGCGTAGGGTTTAAGGAAATTGTTTTTTAAATTGGAATTTCTCAGTCAAGACCGAAACATGGTGTATAACTCAAGCATAAAGAGATGATTATGTGGCACAAAATTGGAAGCAAACAAACTTGTATACTTTTTTCCCATTTTTTCTTGTTCTGGGATCATTTATATCTTCTAAGATTACTGACCTAGTACGAGTGAAAAAACATATGTCCACAAATGTTGCATTTTAATCTCCATGTCCATAAGAGATGATGCTTAATTTTCATCTACATCTAGAACTATAAGAAGAGGCTTCATGTCCGCTCGGGAAAATTATGTCTCAAAGGGCATGCCTTTTTAATTAACACGGACCCGTTATCCCATGCAAGTAAGAAAGCATATGTTTGGGACCATTACATTTTTTATCCTTGTGCTCATATATATATATATATATATATATATGAAACAATATTTCTCAACTTATTTTTTACATTTCATGATCTTTTACTTAATTATTCATCCATTAATAAAATTTAAATATATGAAATTAATAAAAGAAAAATGAGTTAAAATAAGTAGGCTTGTGGTTAAATTTAATATGAAAGATTAAAAGAATATCAAATTAGTATTGAAATATGTTTTAACATAAACTTGATATCAATATTTAAAAATTTTGGGAATAAATGCAAAATATTTCTTTCAACTTCGGGATAGTTGTATTTTATCTCTTTCTACTTTGAAAAATTAAAATTCACCTATTTAAATTATACAAAATTTACAATTAATACCTACCATCAACTTAGCTTATCATTTTATCAAATTATATAATTTTTAATGATATTTTTAATCAAGAATCATAATATTATAATATTATAGTTTATCTTATTATTTTTTTCAAATAATTTTTATGTTATATAATTAATAAGAATTAAATTAGATATCCAAAATTTTAATTAAATAATAAAAAATAGGTTGTAAAATCATATGTAAAAAGATGGTAAAATAAATCAATATACTTTAATATTATAATTATTATTAAAAAGTTTCATGAGAAAATCATACAATTTGATAAATTGATTATTTAAACTAATAATGAGTCATAAATCTAAGTTTTGTAAAATTTAAAGGGTAATTTTGAAATTTCTAAAGTAAAAAAGGATAAAATCTAATCATCTTAAAGTTGAAAGATGTATTTTAATTTTTTTTCCTAAAATTTTGTATCAATTTAGTTTTATTATTCTATTTTGTTTTAATCTACTTGTTATTTGCAATAATTGGGAAAGAGAAGTGAATTTAGAAGTGATGTATCCTTTTTTGCTTTAACTTTTATTTAATATGTGAAATTTAATGATTTATATTAAATTTTATATTTTTTAAAAATATGATTCATAATTTACTACTAAAATCATTAGAATATAAAATTTTCTCTACGTATAGTAAAATTACGTTGTAAAAGTTGAAAACTTGTTAACCGAGTTCAAGTGCTTTGTAACGTTGATGCACGTGTACCCCATCCATGTGGTAAACTTGCTCCATATGGAACTGGAACTAGAAAAAGGTCAATTGTCTAACCTTAACCAAAGATATTTTGATAGGCTATTTAGCTGGGGTGAAAACTGGAAAGGAAGAAATTTGATAAGAGAAAATGGAGTAGAAATCACTGTTCATGGCTATTTAGTTAAGGGTGAAAATGCAGGAAAAGAGAAATTGTAAGGAATTTTTGGGCATGGGCCCTAAAAAATTTCTCCTTAAATATAAGGAGAAAACCACACTTTATCTCCCCTATCTTCATAGAATTAATAGAGCAACACAGTACCTTTCTTTTTTCCTTCATCCATCTGCCATTCCTCTATCCAGAACAATTAACTCATGTTTCAAGTAAACGTACCGACCTCTAGCAAGCAGTTTAGCTTGTCGCTAACAGTTAACCCCCTTATCTTGGGGCTTCTCTTTTTAACAGTGTATGGCGGTTCACCAGTCACCTTGATTAGATAAAGTTACTATATGTTGCCATTTTTCTCTCTAACAGACAGATACTGCAAGTAATAGTTCTTTATCATCTTCCTATCCTCTATATGCTAAGTATGGTTGCTACTTGCATTATCAATTTCAGTCTTGCATTTGAGCTTTGGACTATGTTGCTACATCTAGAAAATATAGAAATCACTAGGCTCCAAATACAATGTTAGTTCTAGGATGAGTTGTTACCCAGTCGTTCATGTCCTCCTCGATGGTATGGGTAGCTAATCCATGGCTAGTGGAGATCAGACCTCCATTGCAAAAGCCAAAGTGTAAAACCATGGGTCTATATGACCTATAATTCCAAGTCGTATAGATTTGACTTGGATTCATGTTCGATCCAGTTTAATGGGTTACTAACCTAGGTTCCACTTTAAATTTTATCTTTTTTTCAGCAACTAATTGGAAAAAAATTATTGAAAAATTTTCTTTGTTTATTGAATTTATGTTTAGTATCAAAACTATACAATATTATGTTGTTGATACTTGATATCTTCAGTTGAATTTTTTGTGCTGAGTTTAAATATCTAAATATTGACATATATTTCTTCCATATAATTATAATATTTTCATAACCACTTATTAATTTTCCACCCAATTTGCAAATGGGGTAGTATCATCCATACTACTTATGATTTTTATATTATGAACATTTCTGTAAGTTGAAATGAAAATCTTTGTTTATACGCAATAATTTATATTATACAAAATTGTAATAAAACAAAATAGTCTTGCAGTTTCATTTGAATGTGCTAAAGCTTGCCAAGCAAAAATAGAATACACTTGAACTTTCAGAATTGAGCAAAGTTGCCTATAGTTGAAGGTTATAGTACTTACAATTCTTTAAAAGATTGTTTTTCAATGCATTTTAAAAAAAATAATTAAAACTAACCATTATTTCAATAATAATAATAATAATAAAAGTGATTAAATTATTAATGTACATATATATTATGATAAAGAATCAAATTTTGAATATAAAAAATATATATATAACTTGCAAAAGATGTGTAATATGTGTCAATTTGCTTTTGAATGTTACTGCCAATATTGATTAAATGTTATTGACAATATTAACAATTAAGTGATATATAGTAGATATGGTACTCCAATTTCATCTTATATCTACAAACTAATTTTTTCCAATATCTATATGCATTAATACCTTTTTAACTTTTCATACCTAATTACTCTACATTGCCATTTTAACTTAATTAATATGGTAGTCTGTATTCAATTAACATGAGTTAAGACTTGTAGTTGTTATTAGCCTTATGTCTTATATGCTACATTGTTTACCTTTGTCATTTTCCTCCTTTGCAGATTAAGTTACTATAAGTAGGATTACCTTTTCATTCTTGGAGCGAAAACTTAATTGCAAAATTTTGATCAACAAACTGTAAGCTCCTGCACTCTACATGGTCGTGACATTACACTTTTTCATGTGCATACCCTAATGGTTCAAATGAGTTTTGCATGATAACATTAGCATTGTATGGTGTGCAATTAACCATTCGCTTCATGTTATAAATAGGACATTCCTTTTTATTTGTAATTTTTCAAAAAATATCTTAGATGACATCAAAATAGCTATTCTCTGCTTACCATAAGATAATGATATATTTAATGAGCTATTTGAATTAAAATAATTTATTAATGTTAACATGATAGAAGAATAGGAAATATGATGACAAATGTGCATTAGACAGCTTATGTGCATCATTATGCATGCCATGCATTTAGTAACTCGTAGTCATCACTTGTTCATACATGTAATGATATGTGGGAAAGTGAAAGAGATCAAACGTGATAATAACTAATGCATAATTTACTAACAACTGATAAATGTTGTGATGTGATACGTTTGAGTCCTCATGTATTTCTTCAATTATACGAGAATTGAGAGGAATTGGTAGGGTGAAGGATTCCACACATACGACAATAGAAGAACAAGTAACTAAATTTTTTTACATTTTAGAACATAATATAAAGAATTAAATTGTGTCCTTTTTTTCATCAATCAAGAGAGATAATTAGTCATTATTTCTATAATATTTTATAAGCCATTATTTTATTGGAGAATGGGTATCTAGTGCAACCTTCAAGATCAGAGGTTCCTCCTTAAATACTTAACAATAGAAGATTCTTTCTTTATTTCAAGGTAAGATAATCGCGCATATAGGTTTGGATGCTTGATGTATATTAATAGTTATAATGTGTTATTCAGTTTCACATGATAATTATTAAAATAATTGAAATACAAGATTATATTAGAGCTATAGATAAGACATATATACATGAGAAAGTACCTAACAAATATGCTCTTTATTTTAAAAGAAGGAAAGACTTCTCAACCCAAAATATGTTAGCTACTTGCACATTTGATATGAAATTCACTTGTGTATTAATTGGATGGGAAGGAACTACATTTGACTCTAGAATTCTGAAGCATGGCTTAACTAAAAGAGAAGACAAACTTAAAATTCCTAGAAGTAAGTAAACATTATGGAATTAATTAAGCATTGAAAAAGAAGTATAAAAATTCATCTAATAAATTTCATAATAAGTATGATATATGACATATATTCATATAATTCTCATATTTGTTAGGTAAACATTACCTAAAAGATGCAAAGTATTCACTGAACGTTGGTTTGCTCATACTATATAGAAGTGTACATTATCACTTAAAAGAGCACTCAATGAGTGGTCCTTAGAATGCAAAAGGAATTTTCAATCATTGATATGATTCATTAAGGACTGTCATTGAAAAAATATTTAGAGTTTTAAAAAAATGATTTTTGATCATAGCCAATGCCACAAAGTCATATTGTTCCTATGAGACCATGACTAACATTACTATTGCTTATTGTATATTGTATAACTTTCTTATAAAAGTTAATCTTGATGAGTTTTTGATTGAGCAAGTAGATTGTGAGCTACTCCGTAATGTTATGGATGATCCTGGGGACTATGATGCATAGAACTCATAAGAAGACTATAAATAAGGATTCCTTTTAAGAGAAAGTATAGCAAATCAAATGTGGAATGATTATCAAGATAGTTTGTCATAAATTTCTTTTGTATGCTATGTAATAATATGTAATCTATTATATCTATGAAGATTTTAATGTTTTGAGTACATTTCCTTTCCATGTGTTTTCCATATAAGAGTACTATAATATATGACAAGTTATGACTGTTATGTCCGTACTGTATGAGACAACACATATATTTTGCTTATACACAAAGATTGATGCAAGTTTGTTGATTGACATTATATAAACTTGTCATGGACTATGTGCATTATTAACATGCCATTCTACTTAATTTTTACTATGTTGTTTATTAATTATATACTGATATTAATTTATGTGGCAATTTGTAGATTAAATCATGTCCAGGAATAGAAGATTAGAGAAAGGATAGAGTTCCTTGAAAGACAACTTGTGTTAGACTAATGAAATGGATATCATGCTATTAGATGCTTTGCTAGAAGAAGTTCATAAAGGAAATAAGCTAGATAGTATCTTTACCTTTTATGCATACATTATAGTGGTGAAGACAATAAAGGCAATGGTAGGATCCTTCTTCCAAAAGCAACATATTAAAAATAAAATGAAAAATTTGAAGGTGATTTTTAACAAATGTTATAATCTGTTTTATATGTGAAGTGGAGTCAAGTAGAATCCAATAACCCAAATGTTTAAAGTAGAGCCGGAGGTGTAGGAAAAGATCATAAAGGTAACCATGTAAATATGATATAAAAAAGGTTATTGACAATGAATTATTGCACTCATTATATTTATATGTTATGAGGAATGAATTTAGAATTATTCCTAATCTAATCACATTACTAACCATGCTTGCAACACATAGGAGAAACCAGAAGCTTAAAAATAGAGAATAATCCTAATTCACAACTATGATAAACTAATGGAGCTATTTGAGAGGGATAAAGTAACAAGTGCACGAATTGAAAGTGTAAGGGACAAAGTGCAGTGATGGGAGAGGGAAAACATTGACCTAAATGACGATTTTGATGAAATGTCAGATTTTAATCTCTATTGGGGGAATGAAGGCATAAACTCTGTAGGCATACAAGATACCTACAATCCTATATATGGTGGTTTGAATCAATCTTAGGGAAATCAATTGCAAGGAACTACATCTTCTAAAGGCACCTAAAAGGAAAGCTACAATAATTAATTTGGTTGAGAGTAGATACAAAAAAATGCACCTGAGAATAAACAACTTAACTGAAGTGATGTAAGAAGGAATTGCATTGGCCAATAAATAGGTAGAAATAGTTGAGAGAAGTCTTGCAATTCTTAAAAGAAATAAACCTCAACATTATAGCCCTATAGATGTTTGGAGTGGGCTGGACAATATAGGAATGATGCAAGAACTCTGATTCTAGTACTATCATTTCCTATGTGAAAATAAGAATACCAAGCAATAATTTTTTAGCGTGCCATAAGAGATATGCTAGAATATTCTATACTAACTCATAAAGGATGCAAGAATCTTCTAAAATGATTACAGATAGGTTATAGGCTTTGTTAAGTATGTTTATCACTAATACAAAGTATTCCTTTTTATGCTTGTGCTAGTTGCTAGGAACACGATTAAGCAAGCGTTTGTAGATGCAGAAAATGGTTCAAGATCCAAATATTTCAATATGTCCATAACTACTATCATTATTGCATCTATAATCACTGTCTAAACTGTGGTTTTGTTGTTCTATTGAGATTTAGGTTATTCCCAAGAGCCAATTGCATCAAATGTTATGATCAAGCACTCTATTCTAAATGTTGTGGCTTCAGTCAAATAATCATATGAAATAATGTGTATTATAAAGTATGAAGCCACCTAACGATTAGGTTATTGTACTAATATGGTTATCTAATTGTACTACCATTTGAGCATTATATCTTTCCACAATATCGAATAATGTGATAGACAAATATTTCACTGTTATGAGTTCGAATGTATGTAAAATGGGAGATAACATATGATTAATTTCATGGCTAGGTTACATGGAATATTCTTTAGCAAACGTAAGATCCGAAAAATCGAGCGAAATTATTGGTGGGAAAACTAAGACTATCTCTAGAAGCTGGATGTTGATGCAAAATTATTTGTATAATTGATTGTAGTAGGCTAGAGTTGGTGTTAATGTTGACAGTCATTGTATCTCTACATTTATTAAATTTGTTGATTCATAGAATTCCTAACGGACTTCAACCAATGGGTTTATTTCTAAGAATACTTTCTTAGATTTATATGTTAGGAGACTTTACATTGCATGATGCCTATGGAACCATAAATATAATGTCATATATTATGAGGTGAAGAAAGTGTAAACATGTGAGCCAAATAGAGAATAATAATATGCTTCTAAAACCCAAAAAAAAAAGGGTGTGGTAAGAATAGAAAGAGAAACAACATGCAATTAGATAATATGCAATGCAGCACTGTGAGCATTGGATAATATGTCATGTATAATCCTCACTATAGGACTTGGCTATTATAAATTGTAAGAAAAAAAATGACAAAAGAAGGAAGTTGACAATTACTAGTTGAAAACCTATTAAATTGTTTCTCTTGTACTGTTCTATCATTTTTTTTTAATTAAGATGGCTACTCATTTTTAAGATGAAAGTTACGTAATATTTAATTAATTTGTATGAAAAATTTTGTATGATATTTTTTATTTAATAATTAGGTTTATATAAATTTTATGGAAGTTTGAAGTGTTGATAGTATAGTCTATTTTTGTATGATATTTTTTATTTAATAATTGGGTTTATGTAAATTTTATGGAATTATGAAGTATTAGTACTATAATTAATTTAATATTTTAAAAGGAGAGAGTTTCGTGCTCATTTTAGTATGATAAATATTTTTTTATAAATTTCCTTTACATTCAAATAAAATTAAAAAACTTATCTTTTATTTTCTTTCTTCCCTAATTTTTTCTCTAATCAAACATAATTAATTTCTCTCTTATTTTCTTTCTCTCCTATTTTTTCATACAACTAAATAAATCTAAAAAAAATAACTTCTCTCTTCTTTTCTTTTTCCTCCATTTTATTTCTCTCATATTTTCTTCTCTAACCAAACAAATCCTAAAAGACGGGGAGTTGCGGTGGGGTTTTCACTTTATCAAATAACTCAAACTTCGGTACCGCGTGCGGCATGATCGTATTTTACATGCCGTCCATGTTTCTATCGTTGCATCTGTCCGAGGTTGTCCTCCCGAGTATGAACATCGTGAATCTATAGTTTAAGAAAGGGAGAGACTTCTTTAAATGTATTGATACAACGTTAATTAAATTATTAAATTTTATTTATTTTATATTATAATATTATATAAATAAATAAAATTTAATAATTTAAATTCATAATTTATCGATATAATTATTGCCTTTAACAAATAGTAACGACATGTTAAATAATTCGGGAGTGCGCCCGCAAGAATCTTTTTACTTACTTATCAATGTATATATTACTATGCAGTATGTAACTCAAGCTGATATATAAACGCAAGTTCATGTGGTGGGTCGAAGTTTCCCTACAATCCCAGAACCTTGCATTTATATTAATCACACACCTCAAATTATATAAACTCAAGCCTTGATTATTTAACTAGAATAGGAGCTCAATCGCTGCTGGGTTGTTTGGACTTCCCGTTGTGGGTTTTAGATAAAGAAGGAAAGAAAATAAAATGTTATGGTTAACTATTTAAAACTTTCCAAAATTCAATTTTTTATGTTTCATTAATTTGAAAAATTTTCAGGATTGTTTATTTAGTCTACAACTTTAATTATTTTATTATATTTTTAATATTCATTAATAAATAAAAGGTAAAATTGTAAAAAAATATTATAATTAATTATATATTTTGATTTAAACTTTAATTATAATTCCTATAATTCTAAACATTCATATAAGTAAGGAAAATTTTTTGACTTAGGATCTATTTGTTTTTTAAAATATATCTTTTATAGAAAAATCTCATATATTCTTATATAGATAAAAGAATAATATATTATCTTTATCTTTTTATTATTTAAAAAATGGTATCTAAAATTATGATAATAAAAAAATAATTTTTTATAACAAAAAAATTATCTTTTATCAATTTTTTTACATTTAATATAGATTAAATAAAATATTTTCTAACATCTTTATTATTTATAATTATATTTTTACAGAATGTTTCCTACTAAAACAAATTAAGCATTTATTATCCATTATTCCTCCCATGATTCAACAGTCTTTCTATTTCTTCCCCTTCTCACCCCTGGACAAAGCAATAATGAAGAATGTAAAATTGGATATTACTAGATTAGAAATGGTTCATGGAAAGGGACTGAATCTTTAATTATTTTTGATTAAATTAATCTATTACTCTTTATAATTTTAAGTTTTTTGAAAAAGATACATGTACTTTTAAAGTTTAAAATTGAATACTTACAATTTTATTTCATTTTTAATTCGATTTATACTGTTAAATTTTCATCCAATTTCATTAAAATTTGCTGTAATTTCTTATATAAATGCTTTATTTATTTAAAAATAAAAATTCCACTTTAATTCCATCTGGATTAATGATGATACATCATACATTCACACGTCATGTGAAGGCACATGATTGCAGAGGTAAAAACATAATTGAACATTTGATATTTGGACCTTTCAATGCAGAACTCCCATGGTAACTGCTTCAGACTGCTCATCTTGAGTTAGTAAGCTTGGCCGACAATTTCATATTCAATAATGGCACCACAAATGCAAAGCAGATTTATCCAATTGAGAATATGTTTTTAAATTATCTGTATCAAATTATACAATTCAGATGACGTATCAATGGCAGTTGTGTATTCTTCTCCATCCCTTTCGAGTTGAGTGTTCCTCTGCCTGACTCTATATTTTCTTTTCAAACTGTTGTTCACTCTTTTTCCCCCCCCCCCTTTTTTCTTAACTGTTTGAATCTACAGAGGCCAATAAATAAATAAATAAATAGAAGATCGTATATCATGGTAGTTATGGTGTATTAAGAGGAGTAAGCAAGAGTTCAGGTATTGTGCATTTTGGTTTCTAATTAATGGATTTTCTTTTAAGGATTTTTTTTCATTTCTTTCTGATAAGAATTAATACTCTGACCATGAAATTAATAATATAACTGTTCAAGTTTGAACCCATTTTTATGGGCAGGCTGGGACCGACCGCATCGTAAAGAAACTGGGGCCAAACAAAAGAATATTTTAAAGCTAAAAAATGATTATTCTTGAAGTCTTGGAATAAAAAATTAAAAAGCCATGCTCAACTAATTTTAAAGGAATTAAATGGAAATTTAAAGATAAAAACCTAATCAAAAATAAAATGAAATTATAATTATTTAATTTTAAAATTTTAAATTTAAAAAAAAGCATGAAATTATAGGAATAAACTGATTAATTTAACCTTATTTTCCCATTGAAGAACAGCTACTCAATTTCCATTTCCCTCAACCGCGCTCCAACTTCAACATCAATCATAATAAACTTGATCAATCTCGTTATTTTTATTGATGAAAACGAATGTTATTTACAAAATTTTTGTTTTCACAAAACTAATTACCAAACTCACTGTTTGGATATTGGGTTTATACTTATATGTTGGCACTCTCTTTCTTTCACCAACCGGTCCACTGGCATCGAGGAATTCTTAATTACTCGATCGTTATATAATTTATGTTTTTATTATTAATAAAAATAAATATAAATATAAAAAGAAGTTGTTAAATTTTAATTAGGAAAAAAATTATATTTATTTTTATTTTTATTAATACTAAAAATATAAATTATATTCATGCTAATTGGCTAAGAATCACTCGCACGTGCTTGGGAATCCACCACAGCGAAAATTGGACGCACTTCCGCTTCAGCCTCCAAGTGAATGAACGAGAAATCGTTAATTTTCATCCTTAAAATTATCAAGTGTTTATAATTTTATTTTTGAATTATATAAAATTATAATTTCATTCTTAAAAAATAATTTGCATAAATAATTTTATCCTTTCATATAATAATTTAGAAACGAGATTATTTATATAAAACTGTACAAAAGGAAAAAATTATTTATACATATCGTTATTTAAGGATGAAATTATAATTTTATATAATTTAAGAAAGAAATTGTTAGTATTTCATAATTTTAAGAATGAAATTTTATATTTTTCCTTTTAAAAATGTCTTCCCTTCTTCAAGTGTTCTCCATGCAAAATTGAAAATTGTTCTCCGCAAATCAATTTTTATAAAAAAGTACCATTTTAAAAAAATTACATTTTCAAAAAATGAGTTAATTGTTTGGAAAAAAAAAACATAAGGGAAATTACTCCACCTTATTTGGTCATAAAAGCAAACTATATTTTAAGTTAACATAATAATTAACCTTTTATTTATAGGTAAAGTTTCTATTATATCTTTTAATTTTTAAATCTAACTTTAGTAGTTCATTAGTTAAAAATCTATTTTGGTTTCTATCAGAACGATTTTTTTTATCAATTTCATTTTTATGTAATAATTTGATCTCTATAAAAATTAAAATCCTTTAAATTTTAATCATTTTGTACATTAAAATTTAAGAGTTTTTAATTTTATGAGAATTAAATTGATATAAATTTTTAGTTAATAATAAAATTAATAAAAAATTAATTTTATAAGAATTAAAATAAATTTTTAATCTAATTCCTTAACTTTATATTTGATTATTAATTTAAAAGGTCAAAATAAATAAAAATTATTGAAATAGATTATTAAATTTCACTTTACTAATCTTAAATCGCATTTGGAATTATTCATTTCAGCATTTTCTATCTAGGATTGCCAGGTTGGAGTTCTAAAAAAATTATATAATAGTATTTAGCTTGACCTTTGTTTTTTAGGAATTAAATTTCAGAAAAATGATTACCAATTGTCTTTGTTTTTCATCCTACCTTTGTTTTTTAGGAATTAAATTTCAAAAAAATGATTACCAATTATCTTTGTTTTTCATCCTACCTCATTGACATTGAGGTCAAAATCTTATATTTTTAGAAAAATATATATTTCTAAAAATATAATTCTTGTGAATTTAATTAATAAGAGTGTAATATTCCTATTTTTAATTCATTATAAATTTTTTTAGGAATATTTTGTCAGATGTGCTATATTACTATATTTTGAGATTATTTTGATATTCTTGAAAATTTTGAGATTATTTCAAAAATACTCTTATTAAGTTTTTTATTATAAAATATAATATAGTAAATCATATTTTTATTTAAAACTATATAAATAGTTAAAAAAATTTAACACCTAATAAATTAAATTTTAATATTTAACATTTAAAAATTTATTACAATATATATACAAATATTTTATACTTTATTATTATAATTATTAGTATTATTATTAAATCAATTTTTAAAATAAAGTAAACATAATTTATTTAAGTTATTATCATAATATTAAATATACTTAGTATTTATTCTTTTACAAACTTATAAATTTTTATAACTAAATTATTTTTACAATTATATTTTGTACTGGTATTAAATATTATATTATAATTCCTTTTCTAATATAAAAATATTATTATTTTATATTTTATATATAAATATGCTTTTTTTAAAGAAATTCCAAGTTTATTGTATTATTTTTTAATAAAAAAATACATGTATATATAATTACATTAAAATAATCTTCTAAATATTAGGAACAACAATAGAAAAGGAATTATAATTAAAAAATTAATATTATTATATTTTTTAATAATAAAAAATATTTTAAAAATAAATTATTAATTATTTTTCAAGTTAAATTAATTTTTTAATAAAGTGATAAATAAAAAAAATTAAATGTGAGAATAATTTTATTATTTTATTTTAATATCAACATTTCCATTTCATAGAAATTTCATATTTCCACCTCCCCTCATAGGAATATTTTGAAAAAAAGTTTGGTTAAAAATATTTTTGAAATTGTGATATTCTTAAGCATTTTTTTCAAACCTTGAATTAAATAAAAAAATATAATATTCTCTTGAAACATTTTCAGAAATGTTAAAAATATTCCACAAACCAAACATCACATAAAAATAACCTAAGTTGAGAATTTAAAAGTTTCAAAAATAACCTAAGTTGAGAATTAAAAGTTTTAAAAGAACTTGTAAAACTATAAAAACATCTAACTATAATGGAATGAGATAGAACAAATAATAAAAGCAATAGGTAATTATTTTCTATAATTTAATTCGTAAAAAATAAAGGTCCCTTGTTTTTATAAGGACAAATATTAGATAAAGTTTCTTAGATTCTCTAATTTTATCATAATATGAATGTAATTATTCTCTTCAAACATTTTCAAAAATATTAAAAACATTCCACAAATCAAACGCTACCTGAAAATAACCTGAGTTAAGAATTTAGAAGTTTAAAAAACTTGTAAAACTATAAAAACATCTGACTATAATGGAATGAGATAAAACAAATAATAAAAGCAATAAGTAATTATTTTCTATAATTTAATTCATAAAAAATAAAGGTCTCCTATTTTTTTAAGGACAAATATTAGATAAAGTTTCTTAGATTCTCTAATTTTATCATAATATGAATGTAATTATTCTTGTAATTATTATAAATAATTATAATTTAATAATTATGAAATTGTCAATATAAATATTATTTTCTTTAAATGGGATAATTAATCCACATATTATAATTTCATTAAAAAACTTTATAATAAATATTTAAGAAATTTTATCTAATATTTTCATGAATGTACAATTTCTTTTTAAACTTCACTCTAGTAACTTCAAGTGCAAAACGTTGCCGTTGATTATTATAGGAAGGAACGATGAGCGTGGAATTGTCCAGGTGGAATTTAATAATTCACAACCTTATAATTTGTTAAAAATATTAACAATTATATCAAATATAAAATTAAGGGGCTATTAATACTAATTATAAAAAATATCATTATTTATGGGAAATATTATAGTATATTGTTGACATAGTAATTCACCAATATACTATTAAATCTAATTGCACAATTTTTTATTTTTTTTTAAAGTTAAATTTGACATGTTGCATGATAACATATCAATAATTAAATCTAATAATGTCCTAATACATCATTAGTGCTATAGTGTACCATTCTATCATAATCCTAACTCAATTATAACTAGTGTAGAACACATTTTTAATTTCCACCAACCTATTCTTAGTTAATTAATTTGATCTTAATTAACAAGTATTAGATATTTATAAGAGAAAATGGTATTTTAGAAAAAAAATATTTATCAAGATTCCTACAAAAAATGAAGAAGTTAAATATACTTATAATCTTCCCAAAATGAGAATAACTAGGTTTAACTAATTTGTGAAGAATTAATTCAAATATCTCTTTTATCCATATTTATAACAAAATAAGGCCTAAAATATGTTACGTATCAAAATCTATGTTGCCATATTACTATCAACGAACTCCTATAAAACCTAATTTTGAAAAAGTGGATGTGGAGGATTGAGTGAGAATTTGTAAAATAAATTATAAAAGAGCGAGTTCAAAACTCAGTAAGTAAATAATCCATAATAATATCAATAAATCATGATAATTTATCCATTGCATTATCCTACTTTGATAAATTATATCATATTTAAGCATATTAGTAACTAATAACCAATAACAATAAAATTAATGCATAATCATTTTTTTTAGTGTATTATATAATAATACTCATAAACAATCATGCATAAAATAACAACTAACAAATAAAATACATTAATCTACTTTTTGTTTCTCAGATTAATCTTATACTCTTAATAAACTTTTCATCCTTATCTCTTCAAGGTTTACCTTATACCTTCTACAAGCATGCCATTAGCAATTTTTTATTCAGTGTTTACAACATCAATCCCACCACACTTCTCATCTTTGTTGCCACTTGTGGTATGATTTATAATACAATTTTAGATATTAGAGTTCGAACTCCATCCAATACAGCTATAATTTAATTTTAATGTATATCATAATATATATCAATATCATTATACCCTCTTGTATAACTATAAATAATCATATATATCATAGTAAAAAGCCATGTTCAACTAATTATAATGGAATTAAATGAAAATTTAATGATAAAATCCTAATTAAAAATAAAATAAAACTAAGTATTTAATTTTAAAATTTGAAAATATTAAAACTTATTTCAAAAAAAGCATGAAATTATAGGAATAAATCGATTAATTTAACCTTATTTTCCCATTGAAGAACAGCTACTCAATTTCCATTTCCCTCAACCGCCGCCCACCTTCAACATCAACCATAATAAACTTGATCAATCTCGTTATTTTTATTGATGAAACGAATGTTATTTACAAAATTTTTGTTTTTATAAAACTAATTACCAAACTTATTGTTTGGATATTGGGTTTGTACTTACATATTGACACTTTCTCTCTTTCACCAACCGGTCCACTGGCACCAAGGAATTCTTAATTACTCGATCGCTATATGATTTATGTTTCTATTATTAATAAAAATAAATATAAATATAAAAAGAAGTTGTTAAAAATTAATTAGTAAAAAAATTATATTTATATTTATTTTTATTATTATTATTATTATTAAAAATATAAATTATATTCATGCCGATTGGCTAAGAATCACTCGCACGTGCTCGAGAATCCACCACAGCGAAGATTGGACGCACTTCCGCTCCAAGTGAATGAATGGGAAATCATTAATTTAAAACAGCGACTTTAAAAATGTCTTCCGCTCTTTTAAGTGTTCTCCACGAGAAGTTGAAAATAGTTCTCCGCAAATCATAAAAAGGTACTTTAAAGAGAATTACATTTTCAAAAAATGAGTTAACTGTTTGGGAAAAAAAAAAGGGGAAGTACTCTACCTTATTTAGTCATAAAAGTAAATTATATTTTAAGTAAACATAATAATTAAGCTTTTATTCATAAGTAAAATTACTATTATATCTTTCAAATTTTAAATCTAACATAAATAGTTCGTTGACAAAAAATATATTTTGATTTTTATTAAATTGATTTTTCATCAATTTCATCTTTAACTAAAAATTTATAATAATTTGATTCCTATAATATTAAAAACTCTTAAATTTTAATTTTTTATATAGTAAATCAATATTTTATCTCATATATGGAAAGATTGAAATTTGAATTTTTTTAATTTTATAATAATTAAATTGATATAAATTTTTAGTTAAGGGTAATATTGATAAAAAAATTAATTTTATAAAAATTAAAATAAATTTTTGGTCTAATTTCTCAACTTTATATTTGATATATAATTATTAGTCTTTTTATTAACTAATAAGGCCAAAATGAATAAAAATTATCGAGATAGATCATTAAATTTCACTTTAATAATCTTAAATTGCATCTAGAATTATTCAATTCAGCATTTTCTATCCAGGATTGCCGAGTTGGAGTTTTAAAAAGGTTATATAAAACTATCTAGCTTGCTTGGCCTTTGTTTTTTAGGAATTAAATTTAAAAAAAAAATGACTACCGATTCTCTTTGACATTCGCCATATCTTGTTGACACTGAAACTTGAGAATTTAGAAGTTCAAAAAGACCTTGTAAAACAATAAAAACGCCTGATTGTAATGGAATGAGAAAGAACAGATAACCAAAAGCAATAAGTAATCATTTTTTGTAATTTAATTCATAAAAAAACAAAGGTCTCCTGTTTTTATTAGGGCAAATATTAGATAAAGTTTCTTAGATTCTCCAATTATATCATAGCATCTGTGTGATTATTTTATGCAATTATTATAAATAATTATAATTTAATAATTATGATAATTATTAATATACATATTATTTTCTTTAAATAGAATAGTTAATCCACATATTATAATTTAATTAGAGAACCTTATAACAAACACTTCAAAAAATTTACCTAAATTTTCTTTTTTATAAAAGTACAATTTCTTTTTAAACTTCACTCTAGTAACCTCAAGTGCAAAATATTGAAGTTGATTATTAAAGAATGTGGAATTATCAAGGTGGAATTTAATAATTCACATTAATATTTTTATCCATTTAAACCTTATAATTTGTTCAAGAGACCAATAATTATATCAAATATAAAATTAAGGGACTATTAATATAAGTTATAAAAATTGAAAAATATAATATATAATTTACTTATAAATGAGAGATTAATGATTATACTTATTCTATTTTTAAAATTAAAAAATATCATTATATATAAGGAGAGATTATAATATATTATTGATATAGTAATGCACTGATATACTACCAAATCTAATTTTACATTAAGTTTTTTTCTTTTTAAAAAATTAAATTGACATACTATACAATATTAATAGTCATATTTAGTAGTACATTATTGCATCATAATCATTTCATATATATGTACAAATGTTATCTTTAAAGACAATCTACATAGTAACTGTTTTATTATTTAAATATTTTCACCCGAGTTGAAAAGTATCTACTATTTACTATTAAAAATAAGAAGTTAAATGTATTTTATAATTAAACAACATCTAAAATAAAATATTTAAATCCTTCTTTTTCATCTTTATAATTTAATTTACAAAAAGTTGTAATTATTGAAAATATGGTTTAAAATTAAATTTTAAATATAACGATCTTTAATTTGTATTTCAAACCTAATTTTGAATATGAGTTTTGGTGCATATAATATTGTTGTTTAATTTATATCCGTTTGACTTTAGGGAAACACTTTGACATATTAGTTACATTAGTATACCACTAGTTTAAGTCATTAAATTTCATTCATTATGTGGAATAATACATGGATGAATAGAATCCAACAACCTTACTCATTAGTGCACCAATGTAATTGATACATCTTAACTATTGCTTTGATTTTATCCAAAATTGTTAATTATCCTTATTATTATTTTTCGATAAATTATGCTTATTATTATTTTTAATAAAAATATTTTCTCAACACAAATTTTAATATAATTGTCAATCAAATACCAATATATGTAGGTATTAAATGGGAAAAAGAAAAGAGATAGAGGATGAATAAATTGAACAAGATTCTTGCATAATTCCATTCCTATCTTAAGACTGGTTGGTCAGGTGCCATCGCAATCGGCCAGCATGGGTGGGTTCATATCAAAAGCTTGAATGGCCATTCAGTGTTCGGATTGTGGGAACTGCCCAATACTTGGGCCTGGGCAAGTTGCCCAATGCTCCGATGCTAAACATGGGCCGCCTTTCACAACCTAATATCCAACGTGGGCAAGTTACTCGAAGGCCTGGCGGGGCGGCATTCCACGATTAGTTTCAATAGTTGTTTACAGAATATATAATTTTGTCACTACAAAATTATGAAACATTAATAAAAATATTTTAAAATTATATAAGATTATAATAAATCTATATAGATAGATAAAATTATTTGTATGAATTATTATTTAAAGATAAAATTATGAATTTATATAATTAAAAAAATATTTTATTAGTGTCTTATAATTTTATGTATGAAATTATTAATTTTATCTTATTTTTAACAAAATCCTTACATTAAGAAATTTTTGAGTTTTTTTTTGGAGTAATCACTTGAAGTATAAAAGGTCATTTGGCTAGCAAAAATTACATAATAAGTACTACTTTTCATGAAGTACAAATATTTGAATTATTTGATTGGTCACTAACTATCTAAATGATAAGAATTATAATTTATAAAAAAGTTTTACTTCTTATATAATATAAGAAGTTAGTTGTTTATTCACAACCCCTAAGTTAAAATATTTTTATGTATCATTTATGTATAAAAATAAAAAATTATCACTATTCAATTTAATTAATAACTATCCTACCATTTTATTCTCATCATGATTTTGGATATATAGGAAATTAAAAATAAAAAAATTATAAATTAAAAAAATGATCAAAGGAGAAAATAGAGATCTGAAATTAAAGAAAAAAATTGATATTTCTAATTTTTGTATTATAGTTATAATTTTAATTTTTTACACTAGATTAAAAAAATTATAAGTTTAAAAAATTCACCTTAATTGAAGTTTATTAATATTTTTATTCTTTTGTACTTTTCAAAGTCATATGTAATACCTTGAGATATTATTTAAATTTTTATTATTAAATACTCTGAAATGTATATTTTAATTGAAAAGGAGAGTTGAACTATCATATTTACATTAAGGTGAAATAATAGTATTTTGAATTTTAGCTACATAATATTAGTATGATTTTATATAACATAAATTTTATTTAAATATTATTGAGATCTTTAGAAATTAAAGGTGAGAAGTTTATGAAAAATTACATATCAATTTTGATAAATGGTTTTATCCATAAATTTATAAATTTAAAATAATATTTTGAAATTTAGTATATTATGATATGTGTGTGTGTGTGTGTGTGTACTTATAATTTAATAAATTATTCCTCTAATATTTATAAAGTAATAAAAAATCATATTAGAACTTTAATTGAGAACTCTAATTGAGATGAATTTTATAAAAGGAAGTAGATGGCTAATATTGGTTTAAGTTGAGGATGAGAGATTAAGAACTAATGAGAAGAAAGCTTAGAGTGTATCGCAAAGTATCAGATAATTGCCCATAACTCTTTTTCTTCTTTTTTTTATCTCCTTTCTTTATTTTTGTTTCAACTCCCTTTCTCTCTCTTCCTTTCCCTTTTTTTTCTCCCCTTTTTCCATGTAGCCTTCTAGGTTTACTACTATTACTCTGAGTAGTTCTATTGACAACACCGGTGACCGTTGTTGTAGGTGAACCTCACTTTTATCAGTGGTTTTCATATGGAAAACTATAAACACTTTATGGCAATAAGTGCAAGCTCTTTCTACATATCTGGTGTGATAACCATTTTTCGTCAGCATTTATTTAACTCACTATTACTATTGTGAGCTACTCTAGTTGCGTATGTGCTTTTTCGATGAGCAGTAACTCCTAAACGTGATAAAAGAAGTCCAATTAGAGTGAGGTAGTAGCACTTTAAGTGTTGGATTTTCTCCATTCCTCCACTGCAATCTCTTTTATTTTCGATTATTGTTGTCTAGCAAGCTTTTCCCTTCGCTTATGGTGATTAGTGATTATTGAGTAAGGGTTGTTTAAAACATTGCCAAAGGAGGGAAACATAGCCATTTGGCCCTTCCCATTTGTTAACATTTCATCATCGATAAAGCTTTAGCAAATCTACTTTATAGAGATAAGCTGATCTACACTGTAAAATCTTACCATTTTTGTTGTTTGAACTTAAGATGAGAAAACCCATTTAGTAGATTACTAAAAGGACATGCTTAAAGTATTTCTAAATTGCTATCTTTCAATATTTCAAAGACTTAAGCACGAGTTAGAAAATCCATTTTTAAAAGAATTTTGAGATATAAGATGATGCATGAGAAAAATATGATTTTTATATCTTAAAATGCTAGAATGATGCAAATAAGGTGTAAAAGGAGTATTACATTCTAATATTATGAAAAACTCATGCATGATCCAAGGAACCTTTAAATAGATAGAACATGAATTGGTGATTTTATTGAAATAAAGTTAAAGGTATTAGGAATTGAATGTATATTCTATAAAATGATATGAATATGATGTTCTTATAGCATAAAGTTTTAATATTTCAACTAATTCATGCTTGATTTAAAAATTCTCTTTTTATCATTTGATTTAGATAATTGACATAAGTATAAAAAAAATAATGATATGAAGCTCCAGAATATTAGATTATTATACTTAGAGTATATTTATATTATAAAAGTTAATATTTTGGTGTTTAAAATTAATTTAAGTAACTTCTTAAAAATTGATACTTTGAATTCATAAGCCCATATTAGGAAATATAAGAAGTTGATAATTCTTAGTATTGAAATAATCATAAAATAAATCTAGAATTATTAATGTTTAAAAGAAGGGTGAGTAATTACTCTATATTTAAAAGTTATTGTAAATTGTAAGATAGGAAAGAATAGAAAATGAAAATGAGGTATTGGAGATCCTCAAAGTTAATGGACGCTACCAGGTGAGTATATGTTTTCCCTAAATAAATAATCTAACATTATTTGGTTCAAACGACATGTATGTAATCTTTCTTATAGGTAAGAAATATATATACATATCCACCTATGAAACCTTAAAGGAATAGTTATGTATGATAGTTATTATTGACTTATCTTTATAGTTATGCATAAATAATATGGAAATAATGTCTATGATAAGGTAATTGTTATTTGTTTAAGTAATTATGGATTTACAATATTTAGAAAGTATGATGGTATCATTATTAGCTATTGACTTATTGTGATGGAATTACAATGGTAAATGACATAATATGTATTATGATTGAATTTATATTATTATGTGCATATTAAAAAGAGTCACGGATCTACATTGGAATATAAATGAATGTCGTAACCATGCAAAAGGATATGGTGATGTTATTATATGTGTTGTGTTATGTGCTTTGATTTGCCTTGTAATGATGAATAGTTAGTTTATATTTAAATTATATTGAAATTATGATTTATAGAATTGAACTCTAGTGTGGGTATTATAATGTGAATTATAGCATGAGTGGTATTTAAAATGAGTAAAATGATAAAGGCGATGATATGAAAGTCAAATGGAAAAATTCTGATAAATAACTTGTGGAAGGTATAAGGTAGATCCTAGAGAGATAAAAATAGATAGCTTGTGGAGGGCATAAGGTTGATTAGGGAGACAAAAGGTGGATGCATGTGCATTTATCATACATTATGATGCATTATAATGTAATTTTGAATTCTAATTGATATGATTACAAAGGCTTGACTATGATTGTGCTTTATTGGTTATTTGTAAATGTAATAACCATTCGGAATGTGTTGTGTAAGTTGTGATAATGATATTATATACTAATGGGTAGTTGAGATTATTGTGACTTTTGATATGAAATATGGAATCTAAGTTGTGTGGACCTGAACACTCAATTTGAGGTTTAGTTTCGTATATTCAAAAATCTAAGAAGTTTGGATTGGAGTTCTTTTTCTAATTAAATACTTAATCAACATATGACCATTTAATATAATTGAATTAAGATTTAATAGTGGTAGATACATGTTCATTAAATTCTCATAACTCATTCCATTTTAATGTTAATATTTTCATATTAAAATAAGTATATTTAAGCTTTGTTGCATCAATGGAAAATCAAAGACTACCTGGTTGGAAGACTTGACAGTTAAGATTTTCCTAAAATTAGAATCAAGATTAGGAATAAAGTTAATTATGTTTGTGTAAATATTATATTTATGGATTGGTTGTGAGCCCCATGTGCATTTTGAATTGTTATCGAATCTGTGATAAATACAAGCTGCAAGATTTAGGGTGTGCGACCCTCGAAAAGTATCTAAAAATAGGAAAAACTCTACCTATTTTCTTATAAAATTTTAAATGATTATAAAAATAAGAAAATTTCCATTGAGTAGAATTATAGTAAATAATATTAAGGTTAGTGGAAACCAAATAACAGGATCCATATCATCACGATTAAGTTTGGGTCATGACAGTTTAACAAATATTTTGACAATACCTATTAAAAAATTTAAAGTTAAACCAAATAAAATATAAAAAATTAATTCTTAAAAAATTATTTTTTAATATCAAACAAATAGTTTTATGAACTTTTCAAAAAGTTCATAAGACTATTTATTTTATAAAAATTTTTCTTCTCGTGAGTATTTATTTTTCTTCTCATGAGTATTTGTTTTATAAAATTTTTTCTTCTCATGACTATTTATTTGATTGCATATTTAATTAGCACATTGCACATTAATTAGCTTTTATTTATTTTATTAGAAAGTATTTCTCGTAGAGAAATATTATTTTTATATATAATAATAAAGAAGTAATATATTTGTTATATTAATAATTAAAAAATAATATCTAAAAATATAATAGTAGAGGAAAATAAACTACTTTTTGAAATAGAAGAAATTTGCTTTCCCTAAATTCTTCATATTTAACACTAAATATATAAAATACTTTTTATTTTAATATTTTACAACTATATTTTATGAAAAATATATCTTATCAAAACAAATAAATATGTCGCAGAGTTGTTGATTATTATGTGCAATGGTAGGACTAGAAATTTTGATTTGAGGGAGCTAGTTATTGGCATTTGAAAAATTTTCCGAATACATATTAAAAAGTTTATAATTATTTAAGAATATATAATTATTTTAATAATTTTAGTTCAATGTATTTTATTTTTTTAAAAAAATCCAAACATGAAAATTATAAAAATATTAAACAAAATTATCAACATTTTTTTGGCAAATAAAAATTATAGAAATTTATTTATAAAAATTGTAACATATAAATTATTTATACTTTTATAAAAAAGTTACAATAAAAAATTATAAAATGTATATAAATACAATTAATTTAATAAAGCTGATATGTATGTATATTTTTTAGGTGTATATAAATATTTTGATGTGAATATTTTGGATGAAAAAATAGTAAATAAGTGACAATTCTAATACAATTATATTATGTATATAATATAGATAGAAAAATAAAGTCATGTTTGTAAATGTTATAACACACGAGTTATTCAAAGTTTTATAAAAAATATTATATGATGATAAAAAACTATAAATTTTGTAAAAAGATAGATAATTTAATAAAATTCATATGTGTATATACTTTTTTATTCAAGTGTGAAGATCTTATTATGAAAACTTACAACGATAAAATTAAACTAAATAATAAATAAATGACAATTTAATGTAATTATATTATGCGTATAATGTAAATAAGTATATATAAATTTTAGTACATGTAATGTACTTCTAAAAATAAAATTATAATTAAATATAAATTAAAAATTTATTTTACAAATCATGTAAATTTTTTATTTCAACTAAATGTATATTTTATAAAATATTTGTAGTGTACAATATAATAAAAGAGTTCATATTTAGCAAGAAGGGGGAGAAGAAAAAAATTAATTATAAAAGATCATAATCGTGCACTTTATGTTTTTATCTCTATATTTTTTAAAATTTTATTTTTCTTATAACTTTATGTATTTTAAATAAAAAATGAAAACATTTATTAATACACATGTATAAAAAGAAAAAAAATGAAACTGCCAGGCCATTCCTAACCCTCTTGACCCCGCCATTGGTAATGTGTATGTGTATGACGATTCACCGTAAATCAATGTACAACACTTGAAGTCCAAGTATATTACGTCACATTTAAATGTATATATGCTTAATTATTTATATTTATATTTATATAATAATTTTATTATTATTTTTAATACATAAAATTTTGATAAAATATACAGGGCTGCAAAGCTAACACTAGGGAAGGGTTGTATTATATTTATATTTTAAAAATCTTTAGGTTATTCAAAAAAAAATCCATGAATTTTTGTGATGAAAAATTGGTTTTTCTGGGACAACCCTAGATTGGGCTTCAGGAACAAGAGGTAGAGTAATACTTGTAGCCCCAGTGGATCTAAGGTTCATGGTCCAAATACCATTGAATAGGACAATCGCAGCGGAAAATGACCGCCATACGAAAATAGTACAAGATTTCAATTTAATTTTAACATTAAATCTAAATTGAAAGTTGAAACTATGTGAATTTTCATTTTTCAAACCGCGAAATTCGCCAAAACGCAAAAGCTGAAATTTTTGACAGACCCCAAAGCGGCATTTGAAAGGAATTTCATTTAGCCCGTCTTTGAAAAACAGATGCTAATATGGCGCTCTTCCCGCTTTCTTCTTATAATATTATATACTCGCACCCTCAACTCCGTGAGCTCTGCCCTTGTCTTACTCTTTCCTTCCCTGTCTCTCACTTTCCTGTGTTCCATTCCGGAAACACTTCAAAACAGGCATAAAGGAGATGGAGACTCGCGCCGCAAAGAGGAGGGCGGAAGCGGCTTGCTTGACCCTGAACCAATCGCACAAGAAGAAACGGGTGGTCCTTGGAGAACTTCCCAATTTTTCTAATACTACTGCTCCTGCGATTTCCAATTTTGAGTTTGAGCCGCTGGAAATCAAATGCCAAAGGAATACCAAGACCAAGAAGGCAGCGGCAAAAAATAAGAGTCATCTGAAGGAGAATCAGAAGTTGGAAGAGTCTAAGTCCAAGGTGAAGAAACCATTGGACGTTGATGCAAAGTCAGGCACCGATGCGAAATTTTCTGGTCCGCAGAATTGTGAGGCTTATGTTTCGGACATCAATGAGTATCTTCGTAAAATGGAGGTAATCCTGCTTTTGTTATTTGCTTGATCTGGAAGGTAGCTCATAGTTCGCCATAGAGGGACTCGATTTTAGATTAGCAAACATGATAATGGGTGGTTCCCAAAAGTGGTTAATAATTTGGTTCACGAATTTCGACATCTGAGATTTTTCAAGCTCAAAATGGTTATCATTTTGCAGCAAAGGTTAGCTATTTTATTTTGGTGTAACTATTCCACCGCTTGAGTAAATTCCCTGATGATGGGTTCTTTAATGTTTCTTAGATGGAGCAAAAGAGAAGACCGATGCCTGATTACCTTAAGAAAGTTCAGAAGCATGTTACTGCTAATATGAGAGGAGTGTTGGTAGATTGGTTAGTGGAGGTTGCAGAGGAGTACAAGCTTCTTTCTGAGACTCTATACCTCTCTGTTTCCTATATCGATAGGTTTCTCTCTGCTAATCCTGTCAGTAAGCAAAGGCTTCAGTTACTTGGGGTTTCGTCCATGCTCATTGCCTCGTAAGGCTTCAGTGGCTTTTTGTAGATGTCGTATGACTTATCTGGATAAGCATAATAATCACATTTCTTTTTAATATATAGGAAATATGAAGAGATTAGTCCTCCAAATGTGGAAGAGTTCTGCTACATTACAGATAATACATATACCAAGACAGAGGTAAATATACAGTATTGATTTCCTCTTTTAATTTATCTTGGTTAGCATTAGTAAATTACCTTCTATTATCTGACAATTTTCCCTCATTTACGTTCCCTTGGTCATAAATGATTATGAAGGTTGTGAAGATGGAGGCTGAGATACTCAAGTCTCTTAGATTTGAACTGGGTGATCCTACTGTAAAGACATTTCTAGGGTATAATGCTGAGAACTCCTTGTTAATTACATTTGCTTTTTAATTTAAAATATGGAAACTGCTCCAGTTGAAATGATGTTGGACTTATTATGTGCAATTTTGGGTGCAGGCGATTTGCTGAAGTTGGTTGTCATCATCAGAAAGTAAGTTGGACTTTTCTTCCTCCCTCTCTACTGTAAAGATGTTTAAGAAGTGATGGCTGATTGTTTTCCTGTTTAATTTCAGAGTCCATCAGATTTGAAGTTTGAGTTTCTGAGCTACTATCTTGCAGAGCTAAGTTTGCTGGATTATAATTGTATCAAATTCTTGCCTTCTTTGGTTGCTGCCTCAGTTGTATATCTTGCCAGGTTTATTCTTTGGCCTAATATGCGCCCCTGGGTAGGTGTTTGATGTTATGATCAGTAATGTTGTGTTAGTGAAAAAATAGCAAAATACAGTACCAGGTTTCAATGCATTCATCAAGTTTGGCTTTTATGGCAGAATTTAGCTTTGCAAGAATGCTCTGGATATAAAGTTGTTGAGCTAGAGGAATGTGTGCTCAGCTTACATGATTTGTATTGTGCCAAAAGAGCAGGAACTCTACAAGCTGTAAGAGATAAATATAAGCATCACAAGGTGATAATTTTGTTTTCTTGCATTGTACTAATTTGCTTTCAAATTCTTAAGTCGGCAAACTGAGTGGTCTCTTCTTGTGGAAACAGTTCAAAAATGTTGCGCTTCTGCCTTCCCCATCGGAGATACCAGCTTCTTACTTTGATGAAGAGTGATGGATAATGAGTTTGGGTTACTCAGGATCAGAATTAGTTCACTTCCGAAGGGAATCCATCCAATATATGAATAATATCAGAATCGTTTCTTGGGTTTTGCGCTGTAGATATATGGAAGGGGCTCCTGGTTTTAATCTGCATTTCTGATGTTATATTTCCGGAGGAAAGTGGGTAGTTTTTTGGGGCTGCAAGAGAATTGTATATGGTATAGCCCCATTGGCCTTCAATGTCATGTCTTGCCAATGGAGAAGCTAGACTGATCATGGGCTTGATGAGAGGGCAATGTTGATTATCTAAGTTTAAAATTGGGTGGCTCTTTTTGTAAATCAAACACTGCTAAAGTGATACATTTTGACATCATTTAAAGCCTTTAGAATTGTGCAATATGTGTTCATTGTTTTTGGTTTTATTTGATAATTAGTTGATAATTATAATAGTTAATTGATTTAATTAATTATTAATTGATTGTATTAGTTAATTTAATTAATTGATTGTATTAGTTATTTAAATAAAAATATTTAATAAAATTAGTTATTTATATATAAAATAATATATAAAGATATGATTATATTTTATAAATTATTTGATTATTTTTATTTTAATATTTTAAATTATATATGTTATTTAGTAGATTAATTTTTTTTATAAATAATGTATCATTATAAGTTATTATGTATTAAATATTTTTTTTAGAATTAAATTAATATAATTTTTATAGTAAATAAATTTATTAATAAAAAATAATGATCATAATTATTTAATTTTTATGTAAAAATAATAATCAAGTTATAAGTCCAAGCACATTTCATGGTTTGCAAGACTAGATAGAAACATTACTTAAAGCAAAAATTTATTCACATATTCAAAATAGTAATATAGATTAGATTAAAAGTTAAAACATGATCATTAAAAATATAATTTTAAGGCAAATAGAAAAGTTTTGGTATGGAGGAGAGAGAGGAGAATAGAGAAGATTTCTTAGTCCTAATCAATGAAAATTGGGTTGGAGTTAGATGTGCTATAATTTGAAAGTTGTATAAGTACTAAGTTAGGATTGTCGAATTGTAAAGTGGAGATTGTTGTTTTGAAGAGCATTTTGCAAACATTGAGCTTGATACGATTGGCTAGGTGTGGCTTAGAAGGAGATTATGAGGTTCCTTCCTCCATTAATGAAGGATTAGGAAAATGATAATGGAGATAAATCATTAACAATATTTTAATCATTTAATAAATTTACAACATATCATTTGTTTGAAAATGCTACAAGTTGTAGCATTTTAAAAAGCAACTAATTTAAAGGTACTAGTTGTTCTAAATAACTACTTATCAAACAACTAATTTAGCTTATTAACCAATTAAACTTGGTCAACAAGCCAAAAGTTAACTTAAATGTTGTTTATCAAACATCACCTTTATCTTCCAATTGGTATTAACTAGCTTAGAGATAGGCGCTTTGATTTGTTGGTTGAATGAAAATCATTGCTCTCTCATGTATGGTTTTTTGTTCATTTATTTTGAAATGAGTAAGAAAGGATGAACCTAACCACATGTTAAATATGTGACCAAAAAAGGAGTAAACTTGTCACCCTTATCTTCCAATTGATATTAACTAGCCTAAAGACAGATACTTTGATTTGTTGGTTAAAGAAAAATTATTGCTTTCTTATGTATGATTTTTTGTTCATTTATTTTGAAATGAGTGAGAAAGGATGAACTTAACCACATTTTAAATATGTGACTCAAAAAGGAGTAAACTTGTCAACAAAGAAGCATTTAACTTAGGAAAAAAAGGTGAATTCTATAATTAGCATTTTATTTATTGCTTTTAAAAATATTTTTTTAACATAGAAGAATTTATTTAGAAATTTATTTTTAAAAATTGCAACTCTAAATATATAATTTAAAAATGGAAAATAAAATTATTTTTTAGATTTTTCTTAATTTATTGTTAATTTTGTAATTAAATAATTTTTTATTGTATTATTAATTCTCATTTATTATTTATATTTTCAATATGAAAAAATTATTGAAATAAAAAATATTTTTGAAAATAATTTTTAAAAATATAAAAATAAACTTATATTCAAAACATCTTATATCGTATTGTTCTTTATATATATATAAATATAATTTTTCCTTTTTAATCTCTAGTCCATACAAAAAAGCAAAATTGTGCTTGGTTTAGCCTAAATTATACTAGTTAACCTAGTTTTCTCACACTATGTCATTAATATTAGCATAGCACAATATTCGAGATTACTCTTTTATCATAAATAACCTAAGATTTTACTAAAAAATTCTTAAGTGATAATTTAATTAATTTAAAAATTTGTTAGATTGGATGAATTATTCAATATAGTTGAACCTAAATTGTAATTAGTTTACAGCTCATTCAATTAGCCTAGTTTGATTTAAAAATATTATTTTTTAATTGTGTTATAAGATTAAATTTTATATATCATGACTCCAAATTAGTATTGCAAAAGTGATTGTTATGATTAACAAATTTATTAGCTAATATAGAAAAATGTTGTTGTTGGAGAGCAGTCTACAATAGTAATATTACATGTAATATTATAATTATAAATTGTAAATTAAATGCAAGTGAGTGATTTACTTATAACGACATTGCTTGGGGAAGATAGGTTGGAATTAACTTAAAATTTGGTATATTAAGGTTCACAAATCATTTGTGTAATTTTTATGGCAAGCTTTTCATAATAGATTGCTCATTAACAACATTACTAGCAAATAGAGCCACAAGATAAAATATTGCAATTAGTGTCAAGATAAAATTGAAAGAGTAATTTATGTTCTATGTTTTTTGAGATTGTCTTAAAGTTTGGGTTGTTTGGAAACAATAAATGAGGATATTGTTGACTTCACTACTATTGATTTGTCTAGATGGTTCAGTGCTAACCTCAAGGAGAATTTAGGCATCTTGTAGCTTGGAGAGATCAAATGGAGGGTGGTG
Source organism: Sindora glabra (assembly GCA_020226215.1). Classification (NCBI taxonomy): domain Eukaryota; kingdom Viridiplantae; phylum Streptophyta; class Magnoliopsida; order Fabales; family Fabaceae; genus Sindora; species Sindora glabra. The sequence goes on from CM035230.1 coordinate 81,745,658, forward strand.
TGGGCAATTACCTATTAGTTTCTGTAGTACTAGCAAAATAAAAGTTTCCATAATCCTAGCTTTGTTAAATTGTTGCATTAGGTGTGTGTAATTAATAATTATGCAATGGAATACAACTTTGTTGAAACCAAGGTGTAAAAGATTTAAGTTGATGCAAATAGTAGAAGTATGCTAAAAACCACCTCCTCTTAAGTGGTTGGAAATTAACTTAAATGGTGCAGTAAAAAAAGTGGGTACTAATGAAGGTTGTAAAGGTGTTATTAGAGATGATATTGGTAGATGGATGACAAGCCTTGGCCTTTAGGTATGTGTGCTTTATTTGTCATTGAATGTTGAGGAGATATATGTGGTCTTCAAGTTGCCTGGGAGATAAGTTACAAAAATTCACTTAGGTTGATTCTATAGCTCTTTTTTACAATTTAAATAACCCTTATTACAAGGGTAATCATTCAATTATGATTCTTTAGAAGTTGTCAAGGTGAAATTAGGAAGTAAAGATTTTCCATACTTATAAAGAAAGGAATGGATGTATGGAGTGAATAACCAATTTTAGTATTTCATTACCTTTAACCGGGATATCATTTTTTGTTAGAGCTAATGTTTTAGGAGTTACTCAAGACATTGTTATTAGTTAGCTTTTTTCTTTTTTCGTATTACTAAAAATAAAAAAATAATGGTTTGTGATATATTAAAGTACAAAAGTTTTATATTATTTTTTAATTATATATTGTAGATATTTTGACTTATATGGTTAAAACTTATAAAATTCTATAAAACCAAGCATTAAAATACATTTCAAAAGAAGTACTAAAAGTGTATAAAAGTCTAAAGAGGTCTAATTTATATTAGCTCAAAAGGTAGGTCTAAAGTTGATCAAGGTACTATGAGCATGGGTTGCTATGAAGGTTTAAACAAACATGGTTCTACAAAGATTTGAAATAATTTATAATGAGGTATAATTTATGTTAGCTCAAAAGGTTGGTCTAAAAGTGACCAAGGTACTGTGAGCATGGATTGCTATGAAGATTTAAACAAATATGGTTCCACAAAGATCTAAAATCATTAAGTAGTCATCTAACTTAGGTAAGAATTGCTCTAATTATGAAAAGCAAAGATCTCTTTCTCTACCCTTCATTAGTAATTTTCTTAAGTGTGGCTTGGATGGATTAAAGTGAATGCTCCCTCTTATTATGTAGAAATGTTGGATATGTCATGTCTTAACCTCCTTACTGAGAAAAGGACACTACAATGGCTCTTCTTCTACCTTTTACCCAAGTATACCATAATTGATTTTGGTCCTCAAATAATCATCTATATCATCCATCTCCATTACTATACATTTTGTTCTATTACTTGCCTCAAAACTAAGTTAACAAACTCTGCTAACTTAGCCTTGTGATTATTACATACATTTCACATGACTCTCCTTTTACTAGTGCCTATAAATACCAATCCTCACTTCCAATTAAGAAGATTACATATCGTATATTAAACTCTCTGTGCCTTGTTAAAATACTTTACTCAAAGTACTTACTCATTTCACCTTTAAACCGCTTTTAGTGTTTATAATTGTACTTTAATTTTCACTTTTTAGAACTCATATTTCCTCCCTTTAAACATATGTTACAATATATCAAAAGTTGTGGAAAAGTGTTGATGGCTTTTTTTTTTGGAATAAGAAAAAGTTATAACTTATTATTTGTGAAAGGAAATTACACCTATTTATGTAATGCATTTTTATCAACAATATTGTCATTACAATAATAGGAGAGATTTAAACTTTTCATGTTAAACTTAAACAAACCAAATATAAAATTGTTATTAATTTTTAAAGGATGATATTTTCATTATATTTAATAATAAATAATTTTTTATTTTATTTAAAGATGAAGTAAAAGAATTTGGAATAAATTCTTATTTTTAACTTAATAAAATATTTTAAATTATTAAAAAATAATAATTTCAAGAAGATGATAACTTCTGTTTCTTAAGAAATTGACAAGATGAATTTTATAGAAAAATAAATACAAATTTTTTTTTATTTTAAGACTATAAGTCCCTATAAAAAAGGTAATAGATCTTAAAGTGAAAATTATATTTTTATTTCTCTTAAATTGATATAAGAAATTTAAGAGGTTTTACATCTTTTAACAATGAAACATGTACTACTGTAGAAAACTTATTTAACATTGATTGTTTAACACATTTAATATTGGTTACCACCCAACGTATATACAAGTGTCATTGTATATTCAATTCATTTAACGTGGGTTATAGAATTGGTGTTAAATACCTATAATACTATTAATTGCTTTATAATAAAACTAATGTAATTAACTACAATATATTGTTCAATAATTAAAATATGACATTAATTTTTTGATGTAATAATTGACATTAATAATTAATTTTTCATAACTTAAATTTCAATAAATACATCAGTTGTTTTTAATAATAGATGTTGAATGTGTAATAGAACAATGAATTTATAAAATAATCAATATTATTTATTATTTTTTTAATCTTTAAGAATTCTTTTAAACTTTACTACCCCAAAAAAGTATTTGAACTTAACTTAAAACTTATATTATTATACAAGTAATAACAATAGTATTTAAGCTCTATTTCAATATTTCTATTGTTAAAATTAATATTATAAATATAATAAATTAGAATTTTAAGTCTAAATAGTAAAAGATATATAATATATAGATATTGCAAGAATTAGAAATAATATTTCTAAATATTGATAAGGAACTTATATTATTTTTCAATAATATAACCATTAACAAAAATACTTGTAAATCTCACCGTGGTAAAGCAAGGACCTAAAAACATCAAAATTGATGTTATAAGTGAAGCATTAATATAATATTATTTTATTGGAGAGAAATTTATTATCTAACTTATTAAATTTTAGTTGTATCATATATTATTCAAATTGCTCGTATTATTTTAGCATTTTCTACAAAAATACTTATTGATTTATTTTTGCAAGGATAAAATTTGTCGTCTTTTCTTTAATAAAATTATATCAACCAAAACTTTAAATAATGAAATTAAAAGAAAAAAATTCAAACAAATCAATATAATGCACAACAAATAGACATTCTACTTTTTTAAATTTTAATTGTATCATATATTGTTTGAATTGCTCATATTACTTTAGCATCTTCTATAAGTATTAGCAAAAATACTTGTAAATCTCACTGTGGCAAAGCAAGAACCTAAGAACGTCAAAATTAATGTTATAAGTGAAACATTAATATAATATTATTTTATTTGAGAGAATTTTATTATCTAACTCATTAAATTTTATTTGTATCATATATTGTTCGAATTATTCTTGTTATTTTAGCATTTTCTAAAAAAATACTTATTAATTTATTTTTGTAAGGATAAAATCTACCATCTTTTCTTCAGGAAAATTAAATCAATCAAAACTTTAAATAATGAAATTAGAAGAAAAAAATAAAAACAAATCAATATAATGCATAACCAATAGACGTTCTAACTCATTAAATTTTAGTTGTATCATATATTGTTCGAATTGTTTATGTTATTTTAGCATTTTCTATAAACATTAGCAAAGATACTTGTAAATCTCACTGTGGCAAAGCAAGGACCTAAGAACGTCAAAATTGATATCTAAGTCATTAAATTTTAGTTGTATCATATATTGTTCGAATTGCTCATGTTATTTTAGCTTTTTCCTACAAAAATACTTATTGATTTATTTTTGTAAAGATAAAATCTGCCATCTTTTCTTCAAAAAAATTACATCAACCAAAACTTTAAATAATGAAATTAGAAGAAAGAAATTCAAACAGATTAATATAATGCATAACAAATAGGTTTTCTAATTCATTAAATTTTAGTTGTATTATATATTGTTTGAATTGCTCATGTTATTTTAGCATTTTCTACAAAGTACAAACATTAGCAAAAATACTTATAAATCTCGTGGCAAAGCAAGGGCCTAAGAATGTCAAAATTGATATTATAGGTGAAGTATTAATATAATATTATTTTGTTAGGGAGAAATTTATCAACTAACTCATTAAATTTTAGTTATATCATATATTATTTGAATTACTCATGTTATTTTAGCATTTTCTACAAAAATACTTATTGACTTATTTTTGTAAGGATAAAATGTACCATCTTTTCTTCAAGAAAATTACATCAACCAAAACTTTCAATAATGAAATTAGAAGAAAAAAATTCAAACAAATCAATATAATGCACAAAAAATAGGCATTTTTAATAAGATTTAAAGGATAAATGAGGTAATTGAACAGACCTCAATATTAAGAAGAAGAGTTGGCAAGAGTAAACAAATGGTTAAACTTGAGTAAATATAATTTTTTGTATGAAGAAATTGTAATGGATGCTTATGATAGGTTTCCAATTTCGACTTTCACTTACATTTTTATAAGTCTTAAGGATAGATAATGATGTCCTTTAAGTATTTCATATTAGTTTTAAACTAGAACTAACAATTTAAGTATAATGATAGATTTACTTTTCCATGTCGATTGTATAATAAATCGATGTGAAATTAAAAAGCTCGATTGAACATTTGAGTGTTCCGATTTTTAAGTGCAAGAATGGCTATGCTACTTGCTTTATGTTTATTAAAGTTTGATATAGCATATACAGTAAAAAGCATGTCGATTTTTGCATTGGAACATAAGGAGTATTAGAGGCTTTAGTAAATGAAGTAATCAAGCATGAATAATAAGTGAAATATGAGAACAACACATGCCATTATAACTATATAATTAGAGATGCTTTGAATTTTATAATCATAACAATCATATCAAACTACAAGTATTTTATGCTTATGACCATCTATTTGAGTGTATAAGATAATCATGACTTGATGCGATACTCATGACCATAGTGGATGGTTTCTGAGATTGATTTGAAAGATGCAGATCATAATGTTCAATATTAAAAAGAAATTAGAATCTTCCAAAGTTCTTTCCAAGGACAAGTGTTTGCATTTTACGAAGAACACGAGCATTTTATAAAGAATTTGAAAGGATTCTTATCCAAGTCTTTATAAATATTTTATAAAATTTCTATGTTTGTAGATAAAGCATGGATACAAGTTCTTGGAAGAAACTTTGATCAATTCCAAAACTTTCTAAAAGCACTGATTTTTGGAATCAATCAATAGAGAATTCTTATAAGATGAAGAGTATAGATTATAGTGTAGAAATTACTTAGGCTATTGAGAAAATCTAGGAATCTCTTAAGGTTCTTTCTAAGATGTGGATACAAGTCCTTGAAAGAAACTTTTGAAAGCTTCTTAGACCTTTCAAATAGTCATGGTAATGCCGAATACTAAAATCTACACCCCTAACTTAGAAGTCCTCTTTTTGATAGAAGGAGATTTATTTTGAAAAAATACTTATTTATTGGCACGAAGAACCTTATTAATAGGCCAAGGGTAAAATAATTAAATGTTAATTATTAATTAAAATTAACATCATAAGTTTGGTCATAATGTATGGTTATAATGACTTAAAATGATGTATAAATTATTAATGAATTGTTATGATGATTGAAATGAACTTACAAGAATGTTATGAAAAATTTAACAATGTAAGTTCCTATTGATGAACTATTACGACGATTGAAATAAACTTACACGCGATCACCAAAAAAATTAATGTTGTAAGTTTCTTTATAAAAGCCATTCATGTAGTCATATTCAATTTTGTTTATTTAAACTTTTTTTATAAATATCATTCATTTAGATATTTTCAATTTCATTCATTTAAATTTTTTTATAAATGTCATTCATTTATAATGATGACCTAACCATAATATTTGGTAAATGCTTACTAATTATTACATATTAGTAAATATTTACTACATGTTAGCTAATGGTATATGTATCTTTAAATGTCAGTTGTGATAAAAAAACCATTAAGGTATCTAATCAAAACTATGTCAATTTTTATAAATAACTAATGTTGTTTAGCTGTATTTTTTATACAACTTCTATATCATGATATTTTTCTAATAATGACCTACACAAAAAACTACACTAGATTATTAATGTAGTTTATAACATAATCACTATATAAGTGTAACCTAAAATTAATTAATTACAATATAATCACTATAATTTTTTTTGAAAATTCAGTACATTCTTATTTTGAAATTTAACCCATTGATACTACATACTTTTATTGGAAAAAAAATTATTATTGACACTTAGGGAGATATAATATTTATAATCATAATCACTTTAAAGAAAAGTAATGGCAATTGTCTTCATGGCATCCTTGAAACATATTTTATCCTCAGTCTCTTACTTTTATATTCATTACAATCATATTTTATCCTTGGCTCATTGCTTTTATATCTATGGCAATAATATTTTATTGTCAGTCCCTTGCTTTGAGTTAATAATACAAAAAATAAACATGATTGTTTTTACCTATTTTAAAATGGTAACTTGATATAAATTGTGATCAAGAGAAGATGATTGTCTAAAAGTAGTAATTTTCATCTCAGTAGTTGATGATCGAGCAACATATATTGTCCTCTTATACCATCTAAGTAAAATAGAGTGAAAGAAAAACTATAGACTAAAAACCTAAATGAAAATAAGAATGGAAGAAAAAAGAAATTTTGGATAGAATTTATAAGCAGCATATCAAAAATTGACATTGCAATTGTTCACATTGTGAATACCATTATGTGTCTTAAATGAGTAAATTGTTAAAATATAAATAATCTTTACAGTTTCTAACAAGATCATAAATATACACATTAATTGGTTGTAGATAACTTTTAGACATCAATTTTTAAGAACAATTGATGTTTAAAACATAATTTTTTTTGCATTTTTTTATAATAAACATTAATTGATTGTAAATTACCTTTAGATGTAGGTCTATTATACAACCATTATCTTAAGTTTTCTTATTTCAAATCCCTCATATCTTATTAGAAAATAAGTCATTATACATTAAATTTTTATTTGAATCGATATCATAAGTTATCCTTTTTTTCAAAAATACTACCACACTATTATATATATTAATTTTCACTTAAATTAACATAAATATGTTAATGTTAGAGGATAATTCTACAATAGTGATACAATGTCTTGGATCTAAACTCAAATTGTTGAATTATTGAAAAATAGTATAAAATGTCTTTTATCCATTGAGTGATGACCCTTCCACTCAGCATCTTCAGATCACTAAGGTCGACTTTCGTCCCTGTTCGACAGGTGGGTTTTATAGTCAAGCTCTCTTCTGCCTTTGCATTCAAAGGCCAATGTTCGTCTAACCCAAGAAAACTTTTGCACACCTCTATTACCTTTTAAGAGACATATGCCTTATAGAAACTGTCCATTTGAAATTGTCCTTTGGCCCGTAGGTCCTGACATAAGATTAGAATTTTCGCTCTTCTAAAGTGGTATCTCATTGATAGCTTGCCCCCTCAGAAGGAGGCCTTATTATTTGGAGTGTTAAATGCAACAAATTTTTACTTATATATACTTAAGTGTGTGCATTTAAATACACTTTACTTTAATGCATGAAAGAATATAAATAAATACTAATAATTAGTTTTTTCAATGAGAGTAGAGCAAATTTCAAAGTATTTCAAGTTCAGTAAAATGTTTTGGGTTCGATTATTAGAGGTATGAATGCAAATGAGTTAGGTTAGATTAACTTTTATCTTAAATATATCAATTTTGCTTTTTAAAGAATTTACTTAAGCTTTACTTGTTAGTATATATAAAATTAAAATTTAGGTTAAGACTAATCTATTAAAAAAGTCTAACATGAGCTATTAACTTATTTGTATAAAAAGATTTTTAGATATGCCATTAGGCTAAGATCTTACTTAAGGCTTACAATTATCCAATGACCTATATAAATAAATATATGTATTAAATATTTGTATTATATAAAGAAAATAAGCATGATATGTTTATCAAAATAGACTATTTTATTAATATTAACTCACTTGTTTGGATATAAGTAAGGTTAGGCTGTAAGCTTATAATAAGCCGTTTAATTTACTTATACTCCTACTTGGAGGTGTCAAGGAGATTCAACATCTATTACTTTTATTTCAAACAAGAATTAATCTTGTACCTAATAAAAATACTTGAAAAAATTAAGATCAATTTAAATTATACTTTACTAAACATAAATTAAATAAGGATTTGTAAATTTGAAAGAAAACTTAAGTAAAAAGAGTATTATTTGTTCTTTAAATAGGTTTTTATTATTAACAAAATAATATTATATGCACAAAAAATAATATTTAAAATTGAATTTAAAATACAAAATGAAAATTGTTATCAAATACGAAATAGTAAGATAAATTTATAAAATTTAAATTTAATAAATATAAAAGATTTAAAATTTAATTTTGAATTTTATTTCCAGTATATATAATATTTTTGTTAAAAGAATTAAAGCTTTTTATGAAAATAATTGTTGTGAGGCAAATTTAAATTTTTAGCAAAGACAAAAAAATTATGCTATATATTTAAAAAATTTGACAAAACGCCATTGGATTACAATTTGAGAAAAATGTTGTTTGCATTTTCTTCTCTCGCTCTGAATTTTTTTGGGTATGTGTTCAAGCGTGATTTTTCTTATGTACTCCTATTAAATCTTATATTTTCGAGTGTTGCACAGTATAGAAATATTTATTTTTTTGGAATGGAAGCCAATCAGGGAGGGGGAAAGCTCAACTGAACAAGGACAGAATATTAAAAAATAATAATAAAAAAATGGAATCCAAGAACCAGAATCAATTTAAAGCGGTAGGGTGCGGGGTTTCGGTGCGTGATTGAAATAATTACTACTGGTACTTATATTAAATTAGAATTTAGAATGAAAATATGAGTGCGGGAACGCGATTTTAAAAGCCGCGCTCCAACTACAATCTCTTCTCCCTTTTCCTCAACTTTTTAGAGTTTAACCTTTCTTTTTATTTTCAGTTCTATGTTTTGTCTTCCCAGTATTCACTTCGACCACCATCGCCATGGCAGAACAAGGAGACTGCGCTCCCGTCACTCGCGCTTCCAAGAGGAGGGCTGCCACTGTCATTGCCGGACTGCAAGCTCCCAACAAGAAGCGTGTGGTGTTGGGTGAGCTTACCAACTTGTCAAGTGTTGTCCTTCCGGAGAAACCAGAGTTGCAGAAGGTGAAAGGCAGAATCAAGGAGAAGGTCCGAAAAGCGCTACCCACCATCTCCGGGATAACAGTAAAACCAGAGAATGAAGATGCAAATTTGGGCGATCCCCAGTTGTGTGTGCCTTATGTTTCGGACATCTATGAGTATCTTCGAGAGATGGAGGTAAGCGAATTGCTTTATCGAATAATGAAGGGGTTTTAAGGCTGGGAATGGGTGATGGGTTTTAGAGCTTCATTGCACCTTAAATTCACGGTTTTTCGTCGAGACATCAAACCAAACGGCAACAAGTCTGAGTGGACGACAGAAGAGTTGAGTTTTTGTTTGATTCTGATTCCTAATAGCTGAGTTGCAGTCTAAGAAGAACTTAAAGATTGACCACTTGTGCTGTAAATATTTCTTCAGAAATGGACTATGCCAGCACAAGTTTCATCTCTTTTATGTTCTGAATGATTTCTCAGTGATTATTGGAAATTTCTTATAAAATGAGTGGGCAATAGTGTTCGGAATTTAGTTCTTGTTCTACAAGGGAATAAACATCCAAAATATGAATTTGGCTTGTCTAACAGGGTCCTGTCCAATGCCCACGCTTTTGGTTTTTCACAAAATGGAAAATGATAGCAGGGTGAATCCTTCCCTTGACAGTTTATGATTCTATTTAATCTTGTAGCTTATTGGTTATTTTTGATTCAGGTGGATCCAAGACGAAGACCACTACCCGATTACATCCAGAAAGTTCAGAGTGATGTCAATCCTAGTATGAGAGGCGTTTTGGTTGATTGGTTGGTGGAGGTTGCCGAGGAATACAAGCTTTTATCAGATACTCTTTATCTTTCCGTTTCTTATATTGATAGATATCTATCGTTGAATGCTTTAAATAGGCAGAGGCTGCAGTTGCTGGGTGTTTCTTCTATGTTAATAGCGTCGTAAGTCTCCAACTTGGAATCGTTGTTGAGATTTAAATGTAAATTCCTGTACTTCTTTCACAGGGGTTATCTTACTACTCACAAGTCACAACCTTTGATTTTTACTATTAACAGAAAATACGAGGAGATCAAACCTCGTTCAGCGGAAGATTTTTGTTACATTACGGACAACACGTACACCAAGGAAGAGGTCAGTCTTTTAACTTTGTTTTGTTTCTTCTTCTCCATGTTCCAATTGGTTTTGCAGTCACTGATTATATGTTCATGATTCTACATTCACTGATTATATTTCAATGATTCTAAAGGTTGTGAAGATGGAAGCTGATATATTAAAGTCCTTGAAGTTTGAAATGGGTAATCCTACCGTAAAAACTTTTCTAAGGTATCATTGCTCACCTTTGCTTATAGAATAAACTCCTTTTAGTCATGCAATGTCCCGTTATGTTTGCTCACGGTCATTTTTTCCGTGTTTGCAGAAGGTTCTCCCGGGTTGCTCAAGAGAGTTTAGAGGTAGGCTAATTCACATTTCAACTTGCTTAGCGCAGATTCCTTTTTTAAGCTTAAGATTGATCATTAACATCACCCAATTTTCAAAAGATGATTTTTCCCTCTTGAATAAAAAAGTCACGGATCTCGAACTTTTCTCTTCCAATACGCATATTGCTGCATTTTGTCACTAGGTTTTGGCAACATGGCAAGTTCATTAACTGACTTGTATTCTTGCCCCTGCTACAGACTTCCGGCCTCCAGTTTGAGTTCCTTAGTAACTACCTTGCCGAACTCAGTTTGTTAGATTACAGCTGTGTAAAGTTTTTGCCTTCTTTGGTGGCTGCAGCCGTTATATTTCTGGCCCGATTCATGTTAAGCCCGAAGATTCATCCTTGGGTAACAGATCCTTCTTGCATACTTGTATTTGTATGTTGATTGCAGGAGGCAATTACTAAATGAATTAAAATTTTACAGAATTCCACCCTCCATAAGCAGTCGGGATATAAACCAGCTGACTTGAAGGAATGCGTTCTTGTCATACATGACTTGTATCTTAGTAGAAGGGGGGGTTCTTTGCAAGCTATACGAGAGAAATACAGGCAGCATAAGGTAAAGTTCATAAACTTATGTAAGCTATGCTAACTGAAGAAGTAAAAGGCTTTCATGACTTTCTTTCCAAATTCTGACTCGAGATGCAAACAGTTCAAATGTGTGACGATCACGCCTTCTCCTCCAGAGATACCTCTCTCTTATTTTGAAGATGGAGAAACAGATAACTAGGCTTGGCTTGCTGGGGCTTTGGTCATAAAAGTTGGCAGAAGTGTAGGAAATGGGTTTTCTGACATAAAAGACCGACTAGTTGGCATTTATTCAAGTCGTGAGCCGTTAAAGCGTCAACCTTGGCACCATTGATTTCACGGCTCAACTCGTCTGTGGCATATATGCGATAAATCCCACTGACCATCATATGTATTTTCTTTTCAAACAATTTAGAGTATTCTTTGGAAGAATCTTTTCTCCATATTATAGTTTAAATGATCTAATCTAATGGCAGATTTCAAGTTCAGAAATCAAATTTTGAGATTGGTTCATTGATTGCTTGTACACAAATCCGTTTGCTCAGGTTTTTGGTTTTATTTTTTGTTCTTTTTGTTGAAATTAATTAGCAATTAGCAGTTCTGTACCATAATATTTTTGCTGTTATCGCTGGACAGGCAACGAATTAAATTATTCTGCGAACTGTTTACAACTCCATTTGAATTTTAATTTGATAAGTTGACTTCATGACTCGAGATTAATTAATGATGGATGAACTAAATTATCTAATTCATTTTATAAGTGAATCAAAGTTAAACTACTAGGAATTTATTTCATTTACATCATGAGTAGACCTGTGAAAAATTTCTTGTCCTATTGTTGTAGCATTGAAATTTCATTTCAGCATTACTTATTGTATTCTGAATATCAATATTTATGACTTTGTTATTGAATAATTCTTGAAATTAAGGGAATAATTTGTTGATCTATCAAAATATAATAGAAAAAAATACTGTATGAGAATAAAAGTTTTTCTGTTGATTTGATATATATGTATATATATAAGATTTTATGATGGAATATAGTTTATGTTTATTATTAATATATCTGTTTATATTATATATTTTTAAAATTAATTTATAAAAAAAATTAAAAGTTAGGCGAAAGAGTTATTATTTGATGATCTCAGACTCTTGGAACCGTGGTGGCATTATCCGTGTTATCAAATAAGTGAAGACTAATAACAGACATCGTATTATCAGATACTTAATTGTATAGAAAGTACTCTAATTGGTTAAAATGCATATAAAACGTTTAATTGTTTCAATTGACTAAATTTTTTAAGCAGAAAAAACCCTAGAGCAGTGCTGGTCTCATGTGCTTTGTTTATGCCCTAAAGTATTCTAAATTGTTAAATTTTGTATGAAATACGCAATTGTTTTGTTTCAATTGCTTTGAGCTTGTGAATATAGTTCAGAAAGTTAATTTAAATTGTGTTTGAACTGAATAAATTAACTCGATTTGGACTTGGAGTTAATTTAAATAGAGTCAAATCTTTGTTCTACTTAACTCATTATCAGTAATTGTTGCATTATACATAACAGTTGTCTCAACCGTTGTTTTTTTTTTTAATCAATGCAGTTGTTTCAACCCAAAATCGGATATTGATCATTGGACCATATCGCCCAAGTTCTCGCCTTAAGCGCACATTGGGATTCAAAGACTTTGTCTGTTTTGTCAACACACTGTAGGAAAATTTCATTTTTTGCAGTATCATGTTATTTGTATGATTATTTAAAAAAAAAAATGCAAAGCATTAAAATAATAGAAAGAATTTTTTTTAAATAAATGATATTTTTCATTACATTTTTTATATTTAACATTTAAAAAATAAAATGTTATATGTTATCTTAATATTTTATCATTATGGATACAAATAAGTGAAACTAATCTTACTAAATATGTTTTTATTAAAGCAAATGGAGACTAACTAATCATTTTAAATAGAGTCCAAACGAGAGAGCATAAATAAAAATAGAAAACGAAAGATATTAGATCATGTTGGTTGTTTAGTTATTTTCAAGGATGTAGTATTGTCATTTATTATGTTTGGTTTAACGCAAAAGATTCTTGAAAATGCGACAATATTGTATTTTAATTAATATGTTTATTTTTAAAAATAGTTAGATGACTAAGAAGGCAAGAGTTCCATATCTAAACACTTTTTGAGGGCCTTTGTGTCCAAAAAAGAAGTTAAGGATAATTGAAAGAAATTTGTTTTCTTAAGCAAGGGAATACATAAATTTTTTCGAATGCGTAAAATTTTGAAACCATTAAATTCGTAGTCAAATAAAAGAAAAGATTTACTATTTTAAAATTTTTGTTATTTTATTTTTAAAATTTAATGGTTCATAACATAACCAGCTATCTTGGATATTTATACCTTTAAAAAGTGCCTTTGTGTATGTCCTTTACTTAATGGGTGAATGAGGTAGTACAATGAGTCTTGGGTTGTGCCAACTCCAGGAACTTGGGATGAAGGTGGCATGCTAAGCTAAGGCAAGGCAATGGAATGATTTGTCAAGCAAGCTTGGGTTCAGCTTGTGAAGGCTAATATGCGAGAATCAATAAGCTTGGTTGGTGACAAGAGGGTTGCATTACTGTGGGAAATTGTGGGGACCCAAACATACGGTCAGTTGGTACAAATGCATTTGGGCTGAATGAGTTGTACGTGTTTGGGACTATGTTAATCATTGCTAGCCAGTAGGTAAAATGTGAGGCAGAAGGCTTCACCAAGGTGCTTCGATCGGCGCCACGCCACGCAGCATTTAGAGGCATCCCATGCAAGCAGACAAGCATAAGTGTGCACTCATTAGCAGGGACCAGTGCCAACGGCCAAGTCGCGCAAAACATAGGCATCAGCATGCAAGGGCGCGCAAGGACCTCTAGACAGCTAACAGATTTCCAGTTGGGCGTTGGCAAGACCATTCAAATAGCAAGGCGGTTCTTGGCAGTTTGCATCAGGAGGGTAATTATCAAGCGGTTATGTTGGCGATATTTGTTTAAACTTAGCAGTTGGAGGTGCCAACGGCAAGGCCATGTGATAGGCATGCATAAATTGTAATCTCTTTGTCCCATATGTATTTAAGCCCCATTTGTAAGCCATTTTGGGGAAAGATGCAGAGAATTATGTGTAGTGCTTGGTGCAAATTTCCTTGTAGTGAATTTGTGATCAATAAAAGGTTGAAGATGGGTTCTTTGTATCTATTGTGCCATTTACATTTATGTTTTCCATTACACTCAATTTCAATGATTATAAGGGAGTGACTAAGACCAACTCCAATGCTTGGTGCCATCACAATATGAAATTTTATGGTTATGACTTTATTAAAAATATTTTCATTAAAGATTGGGTGGTTATTGGTCAACATTAGAAAGTTAATCAATCAATGTCAATAAACCACAGTTAACCAAGTTAGGTGGTGGTAGATAATGAATAATAATGATTATCAACAATGGTAGTAATGATCAAATTAGTAGGGTAGATGGTATCAACAATTGTAACTGACAGTAGATGATAATTAATAATAATGAGTAATGATAGTTGAATTAGTCATAATGATAATACTTTAATTGAATGACTAGTAAAATAATCTTTTTATATCATTAAAATATTTTTATATTACGAGAATGTATGATACTTACTTTTTTTAATAAGAATATTTTAGAAGAATTTTGAATTAAATACATTATTAAAAGTGTGGACATTTTTGAGTAAATTTTTCTCAATTTTGAGTTAAACACAACAACTTAATGTTTGTGCAAAATATTCTAAGGATGTTAAAATTTTATAAATTAAACTAGACCTAAATGTTTTACTTTAGAGAGAGGCCTTTTTAGGGTCTATTCATTTTTTAGAAGATATTTTTTTTAAAAAAGCTCATATGTTTTTATATGGGTAAATGAGTAACATATTATCTCTATATCTTATTATTATTAAAAAAATAATACATAAAGTCATAGTAATAAAAAAATAATTTTCTTTTTAAAAAAGAAGAAAATATCTTTCACTAAATTTTCTACATTTGGAATGGAGCATATAGGCATATTTTTTACTATTTTAATAATTTATAATTATATTCCTACATTTTTTTTTTACAAAAACACATGGCCATGGAGCATTGATTTGCCTTTCCGCCTTTAAGTTAGCACTATAGAAGTAGGCACAAATGTTTTCAAGAGCAGAAGAAAGGGATGTTAGGACTAATTGTAAGGAGACATTTGCTTTATAAGAAAGTAAATTTTTGCCGGAAATTGAATTTTCTAAGAAGTAACTTCCTTTGTAAATTTTTCGGAAAATGCCTAAAGCTATTTAATTGACATTGGGGAAGTAATACTTTTTAAAAATTAACTTTCGTTTGATTTAGCTTTAATATTTCTAGAAAGTATTAACAAAATAATTGCTATATCCTTAAATAATGATATATCCTTAAATAATGACATATTATAGAAGAAATTCATACTATCAAGACACCTCACTCATTGGAAGAGTTTCATTCATTCAAAGATTGTTTCTTCTTAACTCTAAGGCTTTTTACACGCCTATAAATTAATGGATAATAAAAAATTAAAAAATATTTTATGCAAAACTCTAATATGTTCATAATAAATGCTATCTAAAACATGAAAAATAAATAATAGGTCAATATATTTAAACTAAACACATTACAAATAGATTGCATATATATAATCATTTGTGATTATAAATTTGTTAAAAATAAAAATTGTACAAAACCAACAAAATTATTATTAATTAAATTTAATAAGAATAATTTTATTTTTATATTAATAAAAATATAAAAAAATAGAACTTATCTAAAGGTGAGTAAATAAGCAATTTTTTATAATTTATGAAAAGTAAAACTTTCTAAGAAGTCTCACTCTTCCTAATTTGTTAGATAATGACTAAATAAATAATCTACTTTTTTATTTTTTTTTGAAAAATAAGACTTTTTATGCTATTGTAGTAAATCAAATGACTCCTAAATTGATTGGGTTGGATGCATGTTATACTTGCACCTTATTTTTAGAGAGAAGAAGGAAATAAACAAATAAATAAAGAATTAATAATAAATTCCTCTAAAATTTTGGAGGTAGTGAAGACAAAATCAAAATATAACTTGTAATACTATTTCAAATTACGTGCTTATCCTTCATTTTTTCTCATTTCATTTATAGATGAGTAGTGTTATGATGAATTTAACCTCTTTAGAGAAGAAGGACTCCTAAATTGATGGGGTTGGATGCAAGTTATACTTGCACCTTGTTTTTAGACAGAAAAAGGAAATAAACAAATAAATAAAAAATTAATAATAAATTCCTTTAAAATTTTGGAGCAGTGTGGACAAAATCAAAATATAACTTGTAATACTATTTCAAACTTTGTGGTCATCTTTCATTCTCTCATTTCATTTATATGTGAGTAGTGTTATGATGAATTCTATCTCTATAAATATTAAATATTCTTACTATTGAAGTATCTTTTTTTGAATATCAATGCTGGTAAATTACATTAAGAATATAAATTTTAATGCATCAAAGACAATATTAAATCTTGAAGCAAATAATTAAAATTAAAAATATAAATCTAAATATATTAAATATAATCTAATAATCAAAATACTTGATATAAGCAGTGAAACTTTTCATAATATTATTTTTTATACGTGTTTAGGAGGAAACATCGTAGTTATCCCTTTATATTTTTTTGGTGTTTACTTCATTTTGCTTTCAAACATATCTTTCCACATCAAAATTTTGAAGTGGGGAATGCAATAAATAACATAAAATACATTCATTCTATAATGAATGATGGCACAGAGAGACAATAGGGTGACTGACCAGCCTGCAATGGTTCACAGCGGTTTTAGTTTATAATTTAGGACGACCAGATGCTTTGTGGGAAAGAAAACACAGGAACTGTCTGGGAAGAACAAGAGAAAATCAAAGCGCATGAATAAAAACATACAGTGGATTTTCATGTTTTGCTGCCCACGATTAAGTGATTTACTCTACGGTTATTTGTTGAATTCGTTAGTTGATTACCGTTGCGCGCATGATTTGACCCCTTAAAAGGTCTACTTTAAGCAAGGAATAAGATTGCTTAATTAAAACGATTCTGCAACATACGAAGATTGCAGGCGGTTTGAAAAGGGTTGGAGTGCCTGGAAAGGGCAGAAAGAAATAGTAAGAAAACAAAAAATAATGCTGAGACAGACATGCATACTCAGAGAAACTTGCTCATATATAGGTGTCAAACGGAAATTAATACCTATAAAAAGCAAAATTGACTGCATCTAAAGCCGGCATGCATATAAAGAGCCAAATACTGAATACAATATGCCCGTATATATTATATATAAATTAGACTTGGAGTGACTGAAAGCTAAAAAAAAAAGAAAAGAAAGTTTCTCGTGAAAGTTACACAAAGAATATAATAAAGCAAAAGCAAGAAAATCCTCTTTCTCTCGTGGATCGTGTCCCTTGTTTGCAGGGTGTAGTCAAACGAAGCACACCTCCATCACCTTTTTCCTTCTTCAACATTTCACTGCCCAAACAAAGCATATTAACTTTTCCTCTCCTATCAGGTTCTTGGCTTTTTCAATCTCCTTCTGCCTCTTCCTTTGTGGGCATCGCCTCTTTTCACCCTTGTGTTGAGGCAGCACATCAGTATGCAACTTCAGCTATTCCAGCAAGTGAGGTGGGTGCACAAGGTAATTTTATTTGCATTGCTTACTTTTCTAGTCAGCGGATCAATTGCTGTTGACGAAATCCACAACGAGCCACCAAAAATGCTCGAGAAGCAACAACAACAGCGGCAGCAGCAGCAGCTCTACCGCCACCGCCGTGCAAGGCAGCCATTTGATGTGTACTTCTCAGGCAAGAGGAAAGTCCCCAACGCCTCGGACCCTCTCCACAATCGTTGAAGCTTTCTCTCTCTAGAGGTTGGAGTTGGATAGTGCTGTAGTTAGAAATTCAGAGTTTTAAGATTCCTTTACTATGAAAATCTAGTATTATTACTGGGCAATATTGTCCTTGGTGCAATTTTGTCAACCATTATTGGTGAGGTTGTGGCCTGTGGGGGAGTGCTGTTTTATTCTCGAAAATGACACTCTCGTGCTTGTCTTCCTAGCTCCTTTATCAATTAGGACCCTCTTTTTCTTCCTTTTTGCCATATGATCTATACAGGATATTTAAATATGTAAATTTTGAGCATATAAAATAGTGAAGAAACTTGGTAATGATAAAGGCGAGTCAGTTTTCTTTGGTGTATTTATGGTATCATATCTTTTGTAAATCATTCTGGTCTTTTAGTCTTCACTTTTATCCTTCCGTTGCATGTAAAATCTGTTGCTGAAGTCGCAGTTGCATAATTACGCTCACAATTGCCGCAGTCACCGGTGCCCATTTGTTTTCCGCATTTGAATCTCATAAATTTAGGAAGGATTTCAATCCAAAACATGCCTCAAGTGGAACATTATTTTTAGTTAACATTACAAAAAAAAAAAAAAAATGCAAAGTGAGACATTATCCACAGGCCTTAAGTCATTTAACATAAATAACATGATCAATTTATCATTAGACATCAACAACAAAAAGACACCTCGGTTCAAGAACGAATATGGATATTTTTCAATATATCACTAATAAAGTGGTGTGTTACACACTGAAATATTAATTGGGTCAAAATAAAATAACCATGTATGTATGTAGCATTACTGCATCGAAAAACATGAGCTTAAAATAAAATAATTAATAAGGGGATTCTGGTCTAAATTAGCAAGGAAAAATAACCATGTACATTATGCTGACATATGCAGTCAGTCACGATACCGAGTTGCACAACCATTGGTAAGGTTCATTAACTCGGCCTCCCGTACGGTGGCCTTAAAAATTTGCTTGTACCGTCTTGTGTTAATATATTTTCTTCTTCAAATTTGTTTATCTGCTCTTTTTTCTCATTTCTAAAATAGTAATTATATAGCTAGCATTTTCCCTCAACTTATTTTTAGATGTGAAGAAATGGTATTTTACTTTGTTTATTTTTTGGTTTTTGGACGGGTACTGTAATCTTCCTTGTCTTCTTTGATCAATGTCATCCGCCTTTTGAAATGCCGTGACAAACTATAATCCTTGATGATTGATGCAAAATTATTTCTTTGTCCCTGGTTGTCCGTGGCCTTAGAAATTTCATGTAAATTTCGTTTTAGTTTATAAATGATAATTAATATTAATATTAATTATGTGACCTTAAAATAAATGAGACTATTTGTTTATGGGTCTTTATAATATTATGATTCAAATATGAATTAGTTGGGCATAAATCCTGTAATAAATAAAATTCATAATTTATTCTAATTATTTTAATAAAGTTCTTTACTTTTAATAACCTATCCTAATTTGATTGTGATATTAAATTTCAAATTCTATTCTTCTCATGAGAGAGAGAGAGAGAGAGAGAGAGAGAGAGAGAGAGAGAGAGATGATACATAGAAGAAGACATAACCAAGTTTTTTTTTTCTTATATGTTTTTCAAGAATTCTAATTAATATGACATTGAAAATAAAGAGAAGACCAATTGGTGTGTCAAAAGTATTAAATGAGATCTAAATATCATATTTCAAGTATTTTGATTACTTAATTTATTTTTTTTATGCTACAATTCAAAGTCAAAAATTTGGGAGGTATAATCAATTAAATTTATTCTTGCAATTGGATTACATGCAAGTCCACAAAATCATTGATAGAAGAATGAAGAGGGTAGCTTCGCAAACCAAAACATAAAAGACGGCTGCCCTTTTTGGTATGAATAGAAAGCATGTCATAGAGTATTATTCACGGGGGCCTTTCAAAATGAATGAATTATGAATATGCATGCCAAACTACAATATTTGAATGGATCCTCGTTTCTGATATACGAAACCAAGCACAGCCATCTCAGTCCGGAAATTTCAGTGATCCTAAAGGTATTATGTTTTGATATCTTGTTTTAAAAAAATGTCTTCTGACAAGAATCATGTTTCTAGTACTATGATAGAGATATACAATTTGAAGATAAATTTGTTGAGAGGAAGGAGAATGAATACTCTCCCTCTGCATTGACTCTGAGAATTTCCTACCCAATCATCATGTTTTGTCCCCTTGCCTTAAACCTACCTTCGTTCTATTCGTTCTTATTGGCAGCCCCCATTCGTCTCGAATCCTATATAATTTCTTCAATACAATAAAAGGCAAAGCAACAAAAATTCAATTGAGGGCTTGCAGTACAGCACACATGCTCTGAGGGACAATCTAGTGATGTCATTCGATCTTGCATCCTAGCTGTTTGTCAATATTCCTCTGCTGACCGATTTTCATCACTTTAACTTTTTCTGCTCAGCTATTTCAATTTTCAACGACTTGGTTTGCAGTTCCAGCTGTAGTTCTTTACTTATTTTCAATGTTTTAATGAACTCCACCTGCATTTGTCATTCCATGCCAGTGGGCAGCAGTATGGAGTGGGCACTTTCACTTCTTCTCAACCATCTATAATTAATGTATAAAGTAAAGATTTCTTTAGGAATCAGACCTACCGAACCTCGACTCCTCACATAATGTGACCACTGAAACACTGCGTGTTATATCGTTATCGTCCATAAGCATGACGAGAAAAAAAATGGATGCTAAATGGTCGTATTTGATTTTTCTTAATCGAGGAAAGAGACATTATTTTTTTCTCTAATTAGTTTGTTAATTAACGGGATACCGGCTAAACTGCTAATATCAACTCCTTAATCATTATTTAATCCTCTTGTTTCCTTCAGCCAATAATATATACCTTTGGTGAATACTCCTCCTGAGGGTGACATGTGAACTTCGTGGACGTACAACACAACATATCTAAGAAATGGCCATAGGATCCACCGTTAACACTTCGAAACCCCTACATCAACAGTGGCCAAAAAGTTGTGTACGGTATGAGTATATAAAGTTGGCGCCTTAACTAAAGTCATACTTGAAGTAGATGTCATTCCAAAGGTTTATTTTTTTTTATAAAATTATATGATTTTTTTTATGGAAGTCTATGAGCGTGTACAATTTTTGGTTGCAACAATACATAAAAAATTACAATTTCATTCAAAATTGCAACAAAAAAGTTTTAAAGTATTTTAAATTTCTATGAAAAATTACAACATGTAATAAAAATTTCATAAAATTTTATATAAAAATTACAAATTTTAATCAAGAAAATAAAAAGCATTATAAGAACATTTATTGATAATTTTTTTAAGAACATACCGAATTTGCTTGTATCAATAATTATAATCACTTAATGATTTCTAACTAGGACACATGACAAGAAGCAATGTTAAAAAGAACACTCTTAAGGACATGGAACACTTTGTTTTTGTCATTTTGAGTTGCATCTCTACCTATAGTATGTAAATTTTATGAAATGGGGAGTTCAAATGAGAATTTTCATCCTTTTAGGAGATTAAGGCAAGGGGATCCTATCTCTTATATGTGATGTGTGTGAAACATTTTATTTATATTATTGAAGAGGCTGAGAAAAAAGTATTTGAATCCTTTTCTTCTTGACAAGGAATGATCCTTTTATCTTTCACTTATCTGAGGCTTCCTTAGAGCAAGTAGAAATTGATAACTTTTGTCTTAGCATGTTTTGTGATGCTTCAAGGCGGAAGGTGAATAAAGAGAAGTCTAAGATCTTTGAATGTTTGTTTTAATCATAGAAAAGAATTAAGTGAAGCATTGAGTTTTTCTCTTACCATTGATTTGGGAAAATAACTAGGTATTCTTATATTTCATAGAAGGGTCAATAACCTAACCTTCCACTTTCTTTTGCATAAAGTCCAAAAAAGACTTGGCACTTGGAAGGCTAAGAGCTTGCCTTTAGACGAAAGTATAACCACAACAAAAGGGAAAAAAAAATCTAATTAATGATGAAAAAATTCATTGCTATGCTAATGAGAGAAATTCCATCACTAAAAATAATAGTGATAGAAAAGAAGGTATAAGTAAATAGTAAATTAATTAGTAACAAATTTATATTATTTGTCACTACTTCCATCTTTAATTTAGCGAGTTAACAACGAATGAAATAAATGATGGATAGAATTAGCAACATTTGTTCATTACTAACTTTTCATTTCTTGACAAAATTTTCTTCCCTGACTTGCAATTTAGCGACAGATATTTTCATCACTAATTTGAGTCCATTACTACATTCATCATTAAACTTTGAACTATTGATGGAAAATTTCATCGCTAAATTAGTAATTTCATCATTAAACTAGGTAATTTTTTCAAAATTAATAGAGGCTGCTTCAAAATTTTATCATTAATCTAGAATATATTTATTAATGTGTTGGATGTTTTTATAACAATCTAAATGGCAAGCACCTTGCAACAATCAAATTTCATAAGCTTTAAACCCTATTAACAATCAAATGTTCGAATTGACTTTCATAAAATAAAATTAAATGTGAATATTTTATTTATATAGTGGAAAAAATTCAATATATTAAAAAAATCATGTATATGTAACAACAACAAAATCAATCGCTTGTATTATCTTTGTTATATCTCTAATGAGATTATAGGTAGATGCAATAATTAACTTATAGCTAAATACTATCAAATATATATTATTGCAAATTTAACACAAATATTAAACATTACAAATCAATAAAAATTAATAAATGGAAACACACCATTGAATGTTAATCAATACTTGTCAGTCATCCTTTAAATGCAACCAAAATCTTAACATTAGTTGAGTTTATACCTTAGGGATATGTTCGTAGAGGTCTTAAGGAGTAGGTTGGGAAGAACCCTTGAAACAGGCTAATTATTACAATACAAATGAAATTAATTCAATTTGAGTTATAAATACAACAATTGATTATTATAATACAAATTAGGTTATAATTATACAAATAATTAATTTTTTGACTTAATTGAAAATTAATTCAATTTTCTATCTTAATAAATACTAAGTTAACTAAGAAGTAAATTCATTTTTTTAATTTAACTATAAACCAATTCAATTTTCAAACTTAAGCAAAAACTAATTGAATTTCCTAACTTGACAAATATTAAGTTAATTAAGAAGTAAATTCAATTTTATAACTTAACTAAAAACTAATTCAATTTCCTAACTTAACATGAATGCTAAAACTAAAACCAAAACTAATTTTAATTTTATACCCTAACTGAAAATTGATTCAACTTCCTAACATAACAAATTAGGTTAAAAATCAATATATCATATAAATTAAACTAGAAATTAACAAATTAAGTTAAAAACCATGCAAATCAATAAACTAAAATATCTCAAAACCTTAAATCATACAAATTAAATCAATTTAGCTAAATTTTATAAATTCTTTGGCAAGAACATAATACCCAATTAGGATATTAATAAATTAATTTAGAATTAACAAATTATGTTAAAAAAATACAAATTAGTAAACTAAAATACCTCTAAATATTAAATCATACAAATTAAATTAATTAGGCTAATTTTCATAAATTTTTTAACAAGAACACATTATCTAATTAGGATATCAATAAATTAAGTTAGAAATCAATAAATTAAGCTAAAAATAATGCAAATCAATAAGACAAATATCCCTAAACCCTAAATCATACAAAATTTCTACTAGAACATAGTACTTAATTAGTATATCAACAAATTAAGCTAGAAATCAACAAACTAAGCTAAAATTCATACAAGTTAACAAATTAAAATATTTCTAAATCATAAACCATATAAATTAAACTCAAAATAAGTAAGATATGTAACAAATAATCAATTTTAAATCCTAAAATTAAGCTAAAATGGAAAAATAACAAAAATAAATCAAATGATAAAAATTCACCAATTAAATTGTGCAATAGTTAGTGGCAAAGAAAATGGAGGTAGCAGCGGCTAAAGAGTTACAGTGAGCGAAAAAGCAACAATAGTGTTAAAGGAGAGAAAGAGAGAAAAAGAGAGAAAAAGGGTAAAATAAAGTGTTTGATATTATGTTTTGATATATAATTTTGTTTAGTGATGATATTAGTGACAAACTAAATTGTCATTAAATTATTCTAATGAAATAGCACATTCTAATTACCAATGAATTATAAAATGTTTGTCATTAATTTTAAAAAAATTCATTACATTATTAAATAAAATTTTAAATTTTTATGCATGAGTCCATCATTAAATTCATTGATAACTTAAAAATAATTTTTTTATTTTGTCACTAATTCTATTTGTAAATTTAATGAGGGATTTAGAGACGAATTTAGTTTTTAGTTGAAAAATTTAAGAAACTAAAAAAATTAGCGATAGATGTAACAATGGCCATACCTAAAATCATAACATATTTTTAAGGCCAGAAATTAACTTATCGATGGTAATTCATTCATTAAATTCATTACTAATATTTTGGTGCCACTAAATGTAAATTTTCTTGTAATGAATCTTTACCCATTTAATGTAGGTTGTTTTGCCTAGTATTGTATGCAAACTTGCCATATTTTTAGAAATATATGGGCTAGAATTGAACATAGATCCTTTAGTGAATCTTGTAAACCTTATCTTATTGAATGAGAGAGTGTGTGCTAGCTTAAAACTTTTGGAGGCTTGGCATTGAGATATATGAATGATAATAATGATACTTTTCTTATAAATATTGATTAGGAGCTTATTCAAAGGAGAAACTTTCGATAGGTTAAAGTTTTGGGGTCTAAATATGAATGTAGGGATGATATAATTCTTATTATGAAAATTAGAAATCCATTTTGTAACTTGTGGAAAGGGATATGTCACTTTTGGAATTATATTAAGAAGGTTTGAAATGGTCGTTGACAAATGGTTCCAGGATCAAGCTTTGAAAAAATAGTTAGGTCTAAAAGCATGGCCTTTTTTTGAACTTGCCTTTTGAAATGTTGATAGTAAGATGTTAAGCATTTTTGTTTAAAATTAATAAATAATTAAAATTATTATTTAAAACTTATAATTAAAGAGGCATATAAATATTAAATATATAAATCATAAAATTAAATATTCAAATATAGTATGTTCAATAAAAAATACAAATACAAAATCCACAAAAAAGAGCACTCAAAGCTCAACTGTTTGAAATATGTAGTAGTAGTGTTCTTGTTATTTGTGCCTTGTTAAGCTGGAGGAGTCTGAAAGTGGGAGAGGCCTTTTAATCATCCACTAAGGGTTTATCATGTGTATGCCAATGATAAGTGCATTAGTGGAGGCAATGACATATATGAGTGGTAGTTGTATAAAGGTAGGTGGAACTACTACATTTGCTCACTCTAAGTGGCTCTAATCTTCACAACCTTCTATGTTAGTCTTAAATTTTATATGATGAGTTTTAATACTAATAAATGGATGTTACAATAGCATTGCATGTCTTTATACCAAAGTGTTATAAAATTTGCAATAGATATGCTATATTATAGTTGTAATAAAAATGGTTGATTATATGCTAAAAGAGTTATATTTTATACAAGCATGATTAAATATATGATTGATCAAAATACATAATATGATGATTATATATATTCTTATACTAATTTGTTATATATATGAATCATGCATATCAATACCTTAATATATTAATTTGAACTAACTATATATATGGTTTGCAAAATTTATGAACTTTTATATAGGAAAGTCTAATAAGTAAAATGGAAGTTAGTATTGAAGCAAAAAAATGAAAGATTATATTATGCTTAACTCAAGAATAAGGAAGAAATGCAAAAAAAGAAGATATGTTTAAGTATTGAAGAATGAGAACCTTGGAAGTATCAAGAAAAGCCTAAGGGCTTCATTAGTATAATTTTTTATTTTAGGCCTAGACTTCTTTGTAAAATAGAGTTTTTCATAGTATAGAGCTTAAACATATTTTTTACAATCTTAGCTTGATCAAAATATTTTAAAAAGATAGCCTACAATCATATTTTTACAAGATAACCTATAGGGACACTTTAAAAACTAATGAGATATGAGATTTTGATCTTTTTAATTTTTACCTTTAGTCACTCTTTTGATCATATCTCACAAAATACTTGTGATTTGCATTGTCAAACTTTGTTCGTATGAAAATATACTCAAACGGCTTTTCATGGACAGGTCATTTACTTAAAATAATCAAGATATGAAAGAGTTATAAATTTTACAATTTAAGTCTTAAAATAAAAAATTTACAATTTACTATTTTTAACCTTTGCTCATTATTTCAATCATATCTAAAAAATTATATTAGATATGAGTATGAAACTAATTCTATTTGATAGGAGACTTAAATAACTTTCCTACAATAGATTATTTGCTTAAAATAAACTTAAAATAAAGTAGTTATGTATGAATTGATATTCATCTTATATTATTTTTTCACTGTCAGGGGTGAGGTATCTTTTAAAAATTCTTTGAAAAGGTGAGGTATCCCTTGTAAAGAGAGCTTTTGCTTAAGGAAGAGTAAGAAATTGTAAAAAAGGTTTCTTCAAGTGCCTAATTAAAACTTAAAGGGATAGTTGATTAAAACATAAGTTTGGAAAGCTTAGGGAGTGGATGTATACGTTAAAGAGGATATTCAAGGGAAGAATCATTATAAAGCATTTTTAAAATTGTTTGAATTAAAATTATCTTTATGATTTCTTAAAATTAAAAGTTTTTCAAAGAGGATTTTAAAAATAGGAAAAGTTTTAAAAATACCCAACTCACCATTTTTTGGGTGTAGGTTGCTAGGACTTACATCCTACTTAAGTTAGGTGACCTTCTCCCCCAGGTGAGATACCTAAGCCATAAGGATGTACGCAAAATAAGCCATATTAGCGAAAGATACCATTTCTATAGTAGATGCCTTAAACCCTAACCTATAAACTCGACCTTTTTTAATGCTTTTGATTATCTTCATCTGTAAGTCAAGGTTAGAAGGGTTGGCCATCCTCTAACAGATGACCTTCTTCATTTACCCCTTCTTGTGTCCTAACTTAAGTGAGCTCTTCATTCTTTTTCATGAAAGTCTCCTACACATAGTTAGACAATTAATTAGTTAGTTAGAATTGAAAAAATATTAAAGTTAAACGATATATGAGTTTACTTACATAGGATTGTGTAACTCTCAGACACTTATTATTGATCTTTGTTCATGCGATGGGTGCAAGGAAATAACCCATCCATAGGGTGATCAGCCTTAGTCTTAACAATTTGAATGTATAAGAAGAAAAAAAACTTAATGTAATTATTATAATACTTAAAACTATATAAATTAACTAAAAATACGAAAAAAATAAAATTTAGAATAAGTTACATACTATATGGTGTTGGTGCTTTGCTATTGGAGTAAAACCACTAGTATGTAGAGATAACTTTTATTTAACTACATCTGAAGCCTTATTTTGCTTCCTTTTCTAGGATTTCTAAGTGAACTTGGGGTCACTTAGTACTTGTAGAGTCTTTCCACTCTGTATCCGCTATCTAACAGAGCTAAACCAGTTTTTTCTTCTTTATATCATCCATAATGTCTTTAATTTTATAGAACCCTTATGTTTGAAAATTTTCCACATTTATTACTTGTAAATAGGGTTCTATATGTAATACTTTTGCAATTTCAAGAAAAAAATATTAAAATTTTTAGCTAGTGAGAAAAAATTAAAAAAAATTTAGTGCAATAATGATTATAATTATTAAAAAATACATACCAAAAACTCATTAAACAACATCCGGCTTTGGAATTACCTTCTAGGTAGGTCATCCAACTTTCTACTAGCACTTTATAATGTGAACAAATGATTTGATTGACTCCCTAATAAAGAAGACCTAGTACGAAAATTAACAATAAAGTTAATAAGTGTATTGTATTACTTTAATGAAGAAATTCAAATAAATAAAATAAATTAAAAATGACTACATACTCCTCTTTGTAAGGTATAATACTTTTCTTGGGACTAAGAATAGGTATTTCAGGGAAAGGGGCATACTAAATGACCTAAAAGGAAGTTGTGATATCAAAGTGGATCTTATAATTACAAGGGACTATTATTGCATAGCTTTGCTTGGTGAAGTTTGTGACATCAAAGACTAGGTTAGTCCTTTAATAATATTGGATGTGGACACAAAAGTGTACAAAAAAAAATGTAAGTGAGTGGTGATGACTTGCTATCAAGAGTAGGATTACCTTGTTTTGATCGATCTCCACCACAACTTCTTTTAACCATTTGTCATTAATAAATAAGCTATTCTAATTAAATAAATAATTAAGTAAATAAAATTAACTAAATATTTAAAATTAATTATTCTAATTAAGTAAATAATTTAATTAAGAAATAAACTAAATAAACTAACTAAATATTTCTTATTAATCATTGAATAACTAACCAAATAAAATTAATCAAATATTTAAAATTAATTATTCTAATTAAGTAAATAAACTAACTAAGTCTTCCTAATTAACTAAATAAAATTAATTAAACATTTAAAATTATATATTTTGAATAAATAAATATATTAATTGAACAATAAACTAAATAAATAAATTAAATATTTCTAATTAATCAGTTAATAATCAACTAGATAAAATTAACCAAACATTTAAAATTAAAAATTTTAATTAAGTAAGCCATTCTAATTAATTAAATAAAATTAACAAAATAGTTAAAATTATTATTACTAATTAATTAATAAATTATTCTAATTAACTTACTAATGAAACTAACAAACCTTTATAATGAAGCATGCAATATAATAAATAAAATTAGACTAAAACCTTATTTTGGTCCTTTTAAGATTGAGTTTATATCAATTTAATTCTTCACTAAAAGTTTGTATTGATTTGGTTATTATAAGATTAATTTCGCATCAAATTTTAGTGTCTCTATACAATAATTTAGTAATTGATACAATTTTATAAGATTGTAAACATAAAAATTCATGCCATGTTTCTAATGAATTTCCAACTAATAGATTTTTGATAAAAATAAATTTATCATAAATAGTGAGGCTTTTGAATTTATTCGTACATTTTTAATGAATCTTTATATTTATTTTAATGGACCAAATTCATCGAAAATGCCAAGAATTTTAGTAATGAACACATTTCTTAATGCAAGTGACAATAGTAATAATAATAATTATGCCATAACAATAATTCACACATTAGAACATGATTACAAATTCACTTAACTTTTGTGACTCAATATCATATAACTAAGTTCTAAATATTCCTTTTTGAATGGTCTCATAGTGAAATTAAAAACCAAGCCCTTGGAATTGATTTGAGAATCTCTTTGGAGACTCTAATAAATTTCTATAAGTTATGAATTGATTTGGAAATCGATTTAAGTCATCTAACTTGATTTTGTAAGGTATGAATCATTTGGAAATTAATTTAGTGCAAAGGAGGTTGCCTTTTGACCTTTTTGAATTTATTCCCTTATTGATTCTTCTACCTTATTTTGGTTTTATAAAGGATGAATTAATTCCTACATCAATTCAGGGTAAGGTTTTATATATTGATCCTGATGAATTGATTTACAAATCAATTCACATATGAATTTTTGCAACAAGAAACACTATTCACATGCATAAAGAAATCATTCCAAATCTCATTCTTCATGCAATATCATGTAATTTAATCAATATAGATATCAAAAGCAACATTATATCTACTATATTCAATATGAAATTTATACCAAACACCATTATATATCATTTTACCTCAAATGATGCAAATATAAAGGAAACCTAACTCAAACCTATCCGATTCACTTAAAATTACACAAGTTCAATGTCTGCTCACTATTATTCAAGGAGACAATTGGTAGTGAAAATAAAGGTTATCTTGCCTTTAAACATTTACACATTAGGATTTGAGGTTAGGGCACCAAATAGTCATTTGAAAAAAAAAATCCCAATAATCCTTAATCCAAGGAAAGGAAGTGAAAAAGAAATTTTCGCAAAGATTAAAGTTCGAAAATCCTTAGCTAGTTTGGATTGAGAAATATAGGAAGATGAAAAAGATGAATGGTTATAGTTTTAAGGAGAATGAGGGAATGACTGAAATAAAGAAAATAAAAAGGGAAAATGAGCATAGGGGAAAATGGGGGAAAAATGCTCTCAAAGTTCCCTCCTCACTTATATGTTTATCCTTAATCAAGTTTAGCTTTAAAACATGGCCATTTATTGAATTTTGTCCATTATTACACGTAAAAGTTTTTATTTATAAGCTTATTATAATTAATTAATTATTTTCATATACTATATTTCAATTCTAATGAGTGTAACAACTTTCTTATTGCCTTCAAATATAAGAAAGTTAGAATTCATTTTTTAGAAAAACATTTTTCCTTAAAAAAAAGAGCCAAAATTATTTTTTAAAGCATCTATATTCATAAAAATTAAATAATATTTTCATGCACAAAATTTTTATATATCTTAAATTAACATGTAAAGATGCTGATACAAAAATAATAAGACTTAAATGTAATTTTGGTATCCTAAAATATAAATTATATAATTTTAATTTCTTATTTATAATAATTTATTTTAATCCTATAAATATTTAATTTGTACAATTTTAATTCCATATTTGATTTTCATTAATTTTTTGACCTCAAAATTATTTTCCCGAAATGCTTTTTCCATATTAATCTAAAATAGCTTATATATAAGCATAAATCTTTGTCTAAATATTAAAAATATTGAAAAAAAATTAAATAATTATATATGAAAATTTTGATCTTTTTAAATTTTTTTTATTTTCTAAATTTTAAAAATATGATTTATATAAGAAAGAATGTAATAAATGCTTGAAAATCAAATAAAAGTTGATAGAAACCAATAAAGAGGATTAAAATTATAAGTAATCAACAAAATTAATTTAAATTAAAAAGATCAAAATCTAACTACTTATACTTTTTGAAATCAAAATTACATTTAAATCAAATGAGAAAATAATAGAGGTAGCATTTCTATGCTATAATCATAAGGGTAATATTGTGAGGAGTACTTTCTTTCAAGAAATTGAATAATTTTATTTTTAAACTATGTTTAACAAATTAAATTTTATATTTTTAATTTTAATTTATTTATATTAAAATATAAAAATTAATAATAAAATATTAAAAAAATTTAATAATAAAATATTCAATTAGTGCGACTTCCTCGAGATTACGCTTGTTGTAACGAAACTCGTGCATACTACTTGTTAAAGTAACTCTTAACACTCATAGGCATGGCCGCGAGGACGTCGCTTCGAGTAGGCCTCACTCAATCCACGCCGGTTAAATATTATACATAAGGAAAATAAATATAATATAGTTTCCCCCCAAATCCTACAGTTCTTTGTTGTTGCGACACAAAATCCCTCAATTCTTTCCATCTTGATCTCGCTTCCCGATCATGTCCGATTCGGAAATCACATACGAACCCAAATCTGAGCAAGAGTCACAGCCACCACCGCAAATGGAGACTCAACCACAGACCAAACTTGACAAACCCGGCGGCATCTCTTTCAGCATATGGCCACCCACCCAGCGAACTCGCGATGCAATCATCAATCGCCTAATCGAGACTCTTTCTAAGCCTTCCGTCCTCTCCAAGCGATACGGCACTATCCCCTCCGATGAGGCCTCCACCGCTGCCCGCCAAATCGAGGAAGAGGCTTTTGCCGCCGCTGGTGGCTCCGCGGCTGCTGATAGCGACGGAATCGAGATCCTCCAGGTCTACTCCAAGGAGATCAGCAAAATGATGCTCGACGCTGTTAAAGCCCGAGCTTCTGCTGTTTCCACTGTTGATAATAGTGCAACTCAGACGCCGGCTCCAGATGCGCCACCTTCCTCAGCTCCTGATGGCATTGCTGCTGCTGAGTCCGTGTCTTCATCCTAGCTGAAATTGGCTATAATTACATCTCTGGTATGTTAGAGTGCCTCAGTTAGGGTTTATGTGATACTCTGAGATCCATCTGTAGAACTTGATTACTGCTGATGCAAATTTTAATGATAAATTCATCCGTTGAATATTTAGTGTTTTCTGTGTGTTTCTATTGGCTTCTACTGTGCTCCAAGTGTATTTCACATGTGTGATTCGCCTTACGCCACCGTGTACATAGCTGGTTCTTTGTGCATTCTACGTCTTGATTCCGTACAAAATTTCTTAATTTGGTTCAATCTTCTATTTGAGAAATTGAGGATTCAACATTGTAAAATTGAAGTGATCAAAGGGTGAAAACTTCTCTCGATTGTCGAAGTCTGAAAGATAATTCAAAATCTAGCAGTAGTTGCCCTCTGGCAACAGAATAAAAAATGATGAAACGATCTGATTATTGTGACCTCTGCAGTCCTACTTTCTTTCTTTTTTTGGTTTGTCGTGTTAAAAAATCTTTACATCTCATCATGTATCAGAAATGTAGATAAGGTTATTTGAAGATTTGTCTGTTACCTTAGATATGGTAGCTACTTCAGTGATGTTGTTTTCTTCTATCATGTGCAAGTTAAGTTTGCCTTCCATTTTTTAGGTTTTCTTCCTCCTCTGTAGTTCTTTTGATATTTTGCAGAGCGTATGGACCAACCTTTATCCTTCAGCGAAGCATGTGAACACATTGTGATTTATCTTTCTTTAGGTGTTGGGTTCGTGCCCTTGTTTATTTTAAGATTCGGAGGCTTGCCAATCAATTTCTGTAGGCCAGTGTGTGCTCAGTGATATTTTTTTCATGCTTCTTTCAACCAGTTATTTCAGCTTGTTTGGTTTTAATCTTGCAATGTTGATCAGTTGAATAAGCTCCAAACCAATTGTTTGTTACAAACATTCTGCAGGAATTTAAAATCAATGGTTTCATTAATATATATAGAGTAAACCCCCTTTTCCTTTCCTATGAAATCTAGTTTTATTCAGTTTCGTTTCTGTGAAATATTTTGTATCAATTTTATCCCTATGAAATATTAATTTGTTCAATTTTGTCCCTAGAGGGACGGATTGAACCAGTTAATCTTTGTATGAAAGCTAATAAAAAGATGAAATTGAACAAATTTATATATATCATAAATTGATACAAAATATTTCACAGGGATAAAATTGAGGAAAACTTGATTTCACAAGATGGAAAATAGGGTTTATACGTATATATAATATAGTTGCAATTAAATTTGATAAGTGTTAACTAGAAAAATTAGTACGTCTGGGGCTCCTCTCATCCTTCAAAAACCTAAGTTATGAATTTTTGCTTCTTTCTTGTTGCCTCCATGCTAGGTCTTTTGTTTTGAACCCTTTCCCATGAGCAGATTGTCCTCTCCTATATTGTGTTCAGAACATTCACGGATCAACAGAAAAAAAGGATCCGAATGTTTGAGGATATGGCGGATCTAAAACGTGGATGGATTTTATTAGCCTTGAAGTATGGTTGTAAAAGCACGCATTGAGATTAGGAGTTGCTCCAATTCCTCTTCTTTTGTATTCATACCATACTGAAGTGAAAGCTGTCCTATTAGTTCCCGTTACCAGCAAAGCAGAGAAAATGAGGCCTCTGGACTGTTCTATGGACATTTTTGAATCTTAGGAAATTTGCTCTGGTTCTCATTTCATTCCCCATGTTGGTAGCTATGTGAATCTTTATTTTCCATTTAGCTCCATGGCATTATCTTTAACTAAGCGCAAATTTTTCCTTCGCTCTGATGTCCAATGTGATATCGTTGGCAAGTTCTCCAATCATGGATAATCAATGTTCAGAAACATGCCAGACTGGCATGCTTATCTTCGTAATTGATCCGAGCTTTTAAACATTGCTCCGGTTATTTGAATTCTGCTTGTGTGGCTGGGCAAGGGAGAGTTAGATAAATTTATTATACTTGTGTTATATGAATTTAGTTTCTACGGCTGGATGAGTGGGAATTACATGGTGATTTCGGATTCTTATTTCATTGGTTGGATTCCTCACATAATTAAATTGAAAGACACTTTTGGTATGCGATTCTTTGATATAAATGGTTGGAGGTTGTCACTATATTTAGTTGGTTACTTGAAGTATTGGAAAGTTAACTTAAATATTTGCTTGTTTGCCATTTATCTGTTAGTATTTAGTAAATTAGGCAATAAACAACCAAGTTGGCGCTGGCTTCAAGAACAATGGCTTGAGGTTGTGAATGGCCTTAATGCGAGTCTAGAAGTGGATGGAATGTTCCGGATAATGTTGGCTTGTTATCGTTCTTTGGCGACATGTGCGCTTTAGTTTTTGAACCGTCTCTGAACCAAGTGGTGGGTTCGTGATTTTCACAGGTAGCTGAGTGAAGTTTTTTTGACCTTGATGGCGATCGGCTGTTCATTGTTGATTTAAGCATTCTTATACAAGAATTCTGCTGTTGGATTAAATTGTTTGTGACGTACCGTGTTGGTAAAATCTGCATTGTTATGACCTTATTTGATAATTAGCTAATTTAATTAACTATTAGTTAAAAAGTGATTGTATTAATTAATTTGATTAATTGATAATATTAGCTGTTTGAGTGAATATATTTAATAAAATTAGATACTTTTTATTAGCTGTTTATATACAAAATGATATATAAGAATATATACATATTTTAAGTATTTTTTTACTTTAATAATATTTTAAATTTATAATTAAGAAATATAATAATTTATTTTTAAATAATTTTTTAAGTCATATTTACTTAAAAATATTTTAAATTTAAAATATAATTAAAGATTTATTATATTTTTTAAAAATAAATTATATTTCATAAATACTTTGTCAAAATTAATGATTATTATTTAATAAATTTATTTAATTTTTTTAGTAAGGATATAGGTGAAAATACGAATATTATTTAAAAATAATTTTATATTTTTTTAAATTTAAACTAATTGAAAATGTATTTATCAATTTTTTTAAATTAACTGGTTAAGGATCAATCAATTAATTGAATAAATTTTTTATTAAATAATTAAATTAGTTGATTAATTCAATTAAACAATTAAATATTATTAAATCAGCTAAAAGTTTACTAAAAAATTCTTTATTGAACATCCAATCCAAGAATGTGAATGAAATCCATTGTGAACTATTCTTGCTTGATATATATTATTTTAAAATTTCAAATGCAAAATTCATAAATAACAAATTGACAAATTGAATGTTTAGAGTTCCATTGCTTTGAAAAATACTTTCTATAAAAATGTTGTTATAAAATATTAAGATATTAAAAAATATTTCATTCATCCAAAGTTAAATGAAGGAAGTGTTATAATTTTTTTTATTTTAAAAAAGTTATTTTTTTCTCACTGTAATGGTTTAAGCATTATAATTTTTTAATCAAAGTATAAAATGATATGTTATTTTTTTAAATATTTATATATATATCTCGGGAAAATAATATGTGCCTTTTTCATTAGAACTAAATCTCTTTTACAAATTCAATATCACATTTAATTTAAAAGATGATATTCATTTTATTTACAAACAGTTATTTTCTTTGAAAATTAACTAGCACAGTCTAAATAAATATATTCATTGATTCACAATAATACACATTATGTGGGTAAATTATATTTTAATTTTGAAAATTAATTGAAAAAGCTAAATGAATGGGCGTCCACTTGCAATGAATGTTTTGAAATAGCTTTTAGGATTTCGAAACATCAAAATTTTTAACGGATTATAGCCCAAATTTATCATTACAGTAACCGTTATTCGGGTTTCGGTGTATAAATTTCGCCTTATTGAAAGTTGAAACACAGAGAAACAGAACTGAGGTCTGTCAAAATTTAGGATAAATAACACTTATCATTTAGAGTAATTATACCACTTCATCCTTTTTTTTTTGTTTCCAGAAGTATACATTCATCACATTTTTTATTCACACTTATTCTTTTTCTTTCGATTTAAAACAGATAATCACGTATATGTTCAACAAAATCAAAAGAGGTAAGATGTGTAAATGGAAATAGAAGAAGTGTGAGTATAGTTAAATTAAATTTTAAGAGAAATGAATATAATTTACTTCAAAATTAAATATTACACGTAGAACGACAATATGCTAATATGATGTGTAAGCAACAGGCCCTTATATTGTACAAGTAACTTGATCGAGAGGGTCAACGTTGTTACTAAGCAACGGCGTATCTGTCTACCAGCACTGGTGCTCTCCAATCTTTGACTTGAACTAAGGAGGTTGGTGACCTTAATTTGTCGATCATCTGAAACCACTATTCAGACTTTTGGGCAGAGCGAGATTGCTTTGCGGGCACTAACAGCAACTAGAGACTAGTATTCACGGCTAAACATTTGGCTTGTAATGCTTGCGGCGATTGTAATATTATAATTGCAAAATATATTACAATTATCCTTATAATTTTAAATCTGATATATTGCAATCACAAGAGGCTGCAACGCACTTAACATTTATAATAACATTTGTGCAAAATAGTAAAAAATTCATAATCCTCTATATAATCTGTATTTTAATTTTTGTAATACTTACCACTCAACTCAATCATGATTTTAACTATAGTTTACAATCATCCTAGCCAACAATTCTATTCATTTATGTGAAAATTTATTTTGATATATGATATATGGTGGTTTCTACGATATCTTTATAATATCTTGGAACTCTGTGTAGGTGGACCAATGAAGCCTGAACAGGTGGAAAATAAGCTAGCTGCTGAGAGTTTATGGATTTGTAGAATATCCCTAGAATTGTGAAGAATGACACTAAATGCCTTGTTGTGCGTCACATCTTATGCAAAAGGAGTAGATCCAATTGGAATACTATGCGTCCATGTGGGATAAGCATTGCGCTGATGTGGTCTCCAGAGGCTAAGTCAGGAACGTGTTGGAAGTTGAATATTATGAGAAAGTTGGCTTTGTCGCAAGGTGGTCCCCAATTGTTCGAAGACGGAGCATATTGGGCTAAAGCAGTTATTGCCATGGCAGATTGTTTACGGTGGCGAGGGGGAACACTGGATTACGGCAATGGCACACCCAAATCATATGAGCAGCTTGTCGAGAATGGTGAGTAGCATTTTTATTCATCTTCCTTGTAAGGGTTTATAGTTTCTGTTAGCTACTATTTGCTGTGAGGCAACTTTCGAGATTTAAGTTATAAGCCAGGCTTTGGGAAAGCATGGAAGTAGAAAATGCATTGCGGAAGTGGATATTATTTAATATGTGTCATTTCAGTTGAATCATCTTATTGTTTGATGAATTGCTTGAATTTATGCTAAAAACACAGTGGCTTATAGTCGTCTGATGAAAATGTAATGGCTTATAGTTGTAAGATGAAATCAAAATGTATTTGGGCATAAGGTTTTGTTTGGAATGGAGGACTTTATTCCCTGAAAATGAAAACCTAGTATACTTTAAAGTTACAATGAAAACAAAGAACAAATGGATGCAACCATATCATGAAAATGAAAACTATGTGAAGATTAGTAATGATGCAGTAGCTCAGCAATAGATATTATATTTTTCTTTACTTTAGTGTTCTTGGATGTGGATGATTATTTAGTATTTATGATATTCTATTTTTTCCTTGTCTTGTTAAAGTTAAGTGTGCTTTTAATGTTTGTTTTGTTCTTGACCACTTTGTATTTGCTCCACTTTTGTTAAGCTTATGGCAAATTTATCCCCACTGTAGACTACGAGAAGGTATAGTAATATGTGTTAAATAATGAAAATTTAAGGTGTGGTAAAAACATTAAATCTCTAAAATCTAAATCTATGATAGGAATTATTTCTAAATCTAAGGTATATCATCAATTGTTGGAGTTATTTCAATTTGGTACATAGCTTTTAGTTGCAGCAATTATAGCAGTTTTTCATTATATTACTATGTTGCCTTGTAATGGAGAAGTAGTTTTCACACTGTTTGCTTAAAGAACTTAAGGGGCCGTTTGGTTCAAACTGGGGAAAGGGAATGGAATCAGGAAAGGGAATTAGGGGGAAAGGAAAGGAATGGCTCCTGATTACCCAATCTGTTTGATTCAAACAGGAAAAGGGATCAAGTATTTTTAATTTACTTTATTAATAATTATTACATTAAAAATAATATATTTATAATTATTTTTAAAATAATTATTATAATTATTATCTTATTATTTTTATTTTATTTACATCTTATTAACATCTTATTAATAATTTTTATAATTATTAACATCTTATTAATATTATTTTTATTAATACTCTATTTTAACTATTATTAATATATTAATAATAATTAATATTATTATAATAATTATTATTTATTTAATTATTATTTTTAATATTTATAATTTTATTAATATTATTAATTATTAATAATTTAAAAATATTATAATATTAAAAATAATAATAATTAGAAATATTATAACATTATTAATATAATTGAATAATATTATAATATTTATTATTTATTTATTATTTAATAATATTATAATATTTTTAATTTATTAAAAATTAATATTATTAAAATAATAATTAAATAAATAATAATTATTATATAATAATATTATTATTAATATTTATTTAAAAATAAATAATATTAATTTTTAATAAATTAAAAATATTATAATATTATTAATATAATTAGATAATATTATAATAATTATTATTTATTTAATATTTAATAAAAAATATTTATTTATTAAATAAATATTAATAATATTATTAATATATAATAATAATTATTTATTATTTATTATTTTTTATAATTATTATTTATTAATATTATTAATTTTTAATAACTTAAAAATATTATAATATTATTAACATAATTAAATAATATTATAATAATTATTTATTTAATATTTAATAAAATTATTTATTAAATAAATATTTATAATATTATTAATATATAATAATAATTATTTATTTTTTACTTATTATTATTAATTATTAATATTAAAAATATTATAATATTAAAAATAACAAGTATTAAAATATTATAATATTATTAATATAATTAAATAATAATAAAATATTTATTACATATTTAATATTTAATAATATTATTAATATATAATAATTATTTAATAATATTATTAGAGAAGATAGGGAAAGGGAATGAGATTCCCCATGGAGTGGGAGGGAATCACCATTCCCTTAAATGGGGTAATCCCATTAAGGAAAAAAGGGGAAAGGGAATGAATTTTTTCTAAACCAAACAAAAACAAAGGGAATGAAACCCTGCCATTCCCTTTCCCCCTTCTGAAGACCCCGAACCAAACGGCCCCTAAATATTGTATATGATTATTCTCTATATTTGCAGTTGGCATCATGGAATGATAACTATGTTTAACAAGGTATGTTTTCTCCTGCATCACTTATTGGTTGTCAAAAATTTATCTAGAAATGCCATCCTTCAATTATAGATTAAAGTTGTTTAAAGATTGATGGGCACATTACTGGTGTTAACATATATAATGTTGTTATAACTCTAAGTTATGACTAATGATCATGAGCAAAGTGTGTCATGTTATCCTTTTATTAACTCCATAATTGCGTATGTTTCCTTAAAGTGCCCATGGCTACTAACATTTAAAGCTTGACATATTAACTTGCTATATATGGATTTATCCACTGAACACACAGTATAGGCTTTTCTTTTTATTTTTCTTTATCATGTCTACATATTAGCATGTTTAAACATCATATTTATGTTAAGCTGCATTGGTTGATGAACTATTAGTGCCTTGGATCATGGATTGGTTACTATATGTTGATTGCTAGTACTAAATTATACGTAGGCATCTCCTTTTGATATCTTAGATAGGAGTTATTCGAACATAGAGCATGTAAAGCATGAGATAGGGAGTAGTAATGATGGGTAGAAGTGGTTTGATGAAATAGGGGATGATAACAGGATCGCTAGGGACCATAATGAGCATGACATTGCTAATTTTAATGACCTTTTGCAACTTAACTTTAGATCTGAAGATGAGGCATTTGAGTGATATAAGTATGCTATATTTGTTAGATTTAAGGTTAGAAAGGATGATTATGGACGTGACAGCAAGGGTGAAGTCTTGTGGCATCAGTATGTTTGCACTAAGAAAAATAAAAGGGTCAAGAAACACCTAAACATGATTAATCAAAAGAGGGATCCTAGAGATGACACCTGCACAAATTATAAAGTTATATTTAAGATTAAGGTGGATTGGAATGTGAACAGGTGGCCAATAGGGAAAGTGAAGGTTAGGCATAACCATGCCCTATGTCCATTAAGTTATATGTATTTGATTTTATGCTATTAAAAAATCACATGT
Organism: Sindora glabra; assembly: GCA_020226215.1. Classification (NCBI taxonomy): domain Eukaryota; kingdom Viridiplantae; phylum Streptophyta; class Magnoliopsida; order Fabales; family Fabaceae; genus Sindora; species Sindora glabra. Next base: position 81,786,098 of record CM035230.1, read on the forward strand.
GCTGATATTATGCAGGTGGATAGTCTTCATGCATGTGGGGTGAGGACAAGCCATATAATGGGGTCATGTGTGGCTAATTGGGTGGCTATGCAGGGATTGGTTTTTGTAAGAAAGACTTGCACGATCACATTGACAAGTAGAGGCGATCTCTTATTGTAGATGAGGATGCGTTTATTGCCTTTAACTATTTACAAGGCAAATCAAACAGTGACCCTATGATGTTTGTTAAGTATATGACACAATTAGGCGGTCGTTTAGACAATTTATTTTAGGCTGATGGTCATAACCGAGTGGATTATGAATGTTTTAGGGATGTGGTTGCGTTTGATATGACATACAGGATGAATAAGTATAACAAACCGCTAGTGATCTTCTCAAGTTTATATCTCCATGGTCAAACATGTGTTCTTGGTTGTGGCTTATTAGCAGATGAGATTGTAGACATTTACAAATGGGTCTTAGAGGCATTGACGGATTACATGGGGGATAAGAAGCCAAATGCTATCATGATAGATGAGGATAAGGTAATAAGGAAGGTTATTAGTGTTATGTTTCTAGATTCCACCTATCACTTATGTGCATGGCATATGCAAAGAAATATTAGGACAAATGTTAACCATGAAGGGTTTGCCAGTGATTTAGGTAAGTATTTGTCCAAAAATCTCTTTATCAAGGAATAAGAAGCCAAATAGGATTGATTGGTGCAAAAATATGGTTTACAGGATAACAAATGAGCTAAAAAGATGCATAAATAAAGGGTAATATGGGGATTTGCCTATTTGAGGCATAAATTCTTTATTGGTGTCTGCATAACTTCCATGTGCGAGGGTGTTAACTTGTTCATCAAGCAATACGTAGAGTCCAAGCATAACCTTGTGGAGTTCTTCGACGATTTTAAACAGGCGCTTGATTATTATAGGAACAATGAATTAAAAGCTAACTTTACATTAATAAATGGAGTTCTCGTGCACATCTCTACATTTACATCAATTAAGCAAGATGCAACGAACTTATACACTCAGGCAATGTTCCAAAAATTCAAGAAATAACTTATACACTCCAGTAATGATCCAAAAATTTAAGAAATAATTTAGCATATCAGCGACGCTTATTGTCACTAGATAATAGTTGGTGCACACTATTATTATTTACCACTTATCTATTTATCATATGCCAAAAAAGCATTAGGATGTCAGTTGTGATTGGAATGTAAATTTGATGAAATGCTCGTACTATAGTGTTAAGTCTCGTGGGCTACCATGTACTTATATAATTTATACAATGAAGCATAAGCACTTGGTGACAATTCCACAATCTTTAATTTACAAGAGGTGGATGAAGCATGCTAAGAATGTGAAAATGATCCAGGAAAGTAACTGCTCCTCAATTCACAATGCATCTATCAACTTCAATATGGCGTCCTTGTTGACCTTACTAATTACATGTGCCATGTTAGTTTCAAAGATAGTTATTCATTTATCGAAACATGTAAGTTAATTTCAAAACATATAGAAAGGATGCAGCAAAGGAATCAACTAGAAAGAACAACACCTGAACATCTTGACTTATCTAGCCATGTCAAGGATCCACTAATGGTGTGAACAAAAGAAGGTTTATCAACATTGAAGAAAATTGGTTAGAAGAAAAGATGTAGGTGTTGTAGAGCGATAGGCTATAACATTCGAAGTTGTCTTGCTAATTCGATGCCTAGAGTTAATTTCCCCATAAGTGAGGAGTGCAGTAACTTATCCAAGTTAAATAACCTAGGTCCAGTGCTTGTAACACATAGATAAAGGGAGGTAAACATTCTCACCCATGCACTTAATTGTAGACATTACTAGGATAAACATATATTTAGTTTCAGTATTTCTTTATTATTAGTGCATTGAGAATAGCTCTACCGAAGATGTTTACAGGTTAGGCATGAGATTGACTTATGAGCATTTAATGAGTGGATGGTAATGTCTACAGACATCAATAAGTCAATGTTCATTTTATCCTTATCCTTTCAGCCCTTATTGCACTATTTCCTTCATTTTGCAAGGGTATATAATAAATAATTAAAGAATTATTTTATCTTAAACTTGGTGGTGATGACGATTAATTTTCATAAATTGTTGAGTGGGAGCTAAATTGGTTGGACCACTAAACTTTAACACTATTATTGATCTAGGAAAAAATTTTGAAGAAGTTTTCTTATGGGAGGATGAAGGCTTTATACCCATAAATAATTGTGGTTGTAATGTTGATTGTGATTTAAATATTGTGTCTTGTTGCATGACTAGGTGACAATTGCAAGATAAGAATCCCATGTTGGAGCAATGGAGTTGGAGGATGACTAGTTCTGGCTTTTCTGAATTTCAATTGCCATTATTGTTATAACAAGTAAATTCAATGTCTGTACACATGGTTATGCAACATAATCTACTTTTTGTAGCTCAAAATACACTCTCTTTGACCTCATTAGTGTGTATTTGTCTTTTCTGCTGTAAGCATCCTTGGATGAATGAGTAAATCACATTTGTATTGATTTTTGGAGTATTTGTATGACCAGTCGTGTAGGCCTATTATCCATACATGTTAAGCATGCACTTATAGGATTAAATGTTCAGAACAAAGTAAGTATTGATTGGACTTATTAACTTATCATATGCGACCCATTAATTGGACTTACTAACCTACCATATGCACTTGTAGGATTAAATGTTTAGAACAAAGTGTTATATAAAATATCATATTTCAAAGTAAGTAAACATAAGTGGATTGAACTTTATTTACATATGAAGATAGCTAATTCAGCAAGTAAGCAAGCATGTATGTTAATTTGGTTGGATTTCAATTTGAATTAAATGGTCTGTCATTGTAGTGAAGATTTAATCTATTGAATTTCTAGATACGATATTATTTAGGATAATTAGTGGTTGAATTAATAAAAAGGATAAAATAATATAAAAATATTGTAATATAAATAACTTTATCATTTAAATTGTGGCAACATATTCATTTGAAAATTAAATTATGTTAATATAATTAAAATATTCAAATAAAAATATAATCAATTAAATTTAATTGTTTATATTTATAATATCATATATTTTATTCATATGTTTCTTAAATAGCAATTTAATAACTTAAAGTTTAATTAACTATATTTTTAATTATATAATGATTCATTTAATTATTTTTCATTCGTATACTTTGAATTAAGGAAGATATATCAAATATTTATTTATGTAATTAAAATATAGGTTCTCATTTAATTGAAAGGAGAGGGGAAAGCTTGAAAAAATTTTAGCAAGATACTAATTTGTAAGATATAAGTTATCTTGAACAATTTATTAAAAAAATTTATAAATGACTAACTTTTATTTGAAAATGAACTCATAATTTATTAATTGAATTGATAAATTATTACTTAATTTATTTGTTATTCTAGACACAGATCAAAATACACATTTTGTTGAATTATCACATAAATGCATGTCATTGAAATGGTAGAAAATATGTCTTTTACTCAATGTTAACCATGGAAGGTAAAATAGAGAATTACACCTTTAATGTTAAAGAGGAATTTTTTTTTTCGTTTCTTACTATCACACCACAAGGATTTTTTATAAGACAAATGGAGCTTTATTTAAATGAAGATATTTTATTGTAAATTAATCTTAAGTCTCAACCAAACATAGTATAAATTAATATTGAATAGATGGATTAAAATTTTAATTTTAAAATTTACAATTCTTGTTTTAATATTACACGTAATTACATTAATTACAATAATTTTATTGAATTATTATTATGTACAATGAAAGAGAAATATCATTTATTAGAATCTTTACATATAATAAAGAACAGAGATATAAAATACTATCAGAGATTATATATTGCCACAGTCCTTGGGTCTTGCATGATTTATATATTGCCACATGGCTTAGGTTCTAAATGATTTATATAATGCAAGGATTAGTACAAATTAATTACTATATTGTCTGTAGTCTGTAGATGACAACAAGGCAAAACATGTATATGGGTTTTCTTTAATGATGGCAAAAGGTGGAGGTAGCCGCTTGTTCACATACCAAATGGTTCACATTTTCATAATTAAATGATGGGCCATTCTTGTTAGTTCCGTTTAACACACAAGTATGATATAGCACTATCATGAGAATAAAATAATAGTAAGTTTTCTTTATCAAGACTTATGGGGCCTTAACTTGTCCAAAGCTGGCTTCTTAGAACTCTTTGGTAGTAGCCTTTAAGGTATGTCTCCCGTTGTTGTAATTATGGGTAAGCAAGTCAATGGCTAACCACACAGATGCATACTTATCCATTGCTTATTGAGAAGATTACAATAATAAAAGCCAGTCCTACTACTCAGTTTCATTTGTCCAAAAAATGCACTTACCGTCACGTGATATGAATTCCACTTACATACTAAGGTAATCCATTTAGCAAACTAAAGGCTGCAATTAACCCTGCACAACCACAAACTAAGGTTAAAGAGAGGTGCAGATGCAACTTATACATTTTTTGAACATTCTAAATGGAATTTAGTGACATTATCCATTAGCTTGCTCCAATTTGTTCAGTGGAACCACAATTTTGTACCTTGATATGCTTGGAATAATGCTTTGCCAAAGCTTGTAAAATGACCTATCTTCTAATATCTCTTCCAGAAACAAACTTACCTTCCTTATTTATCTTTCTTGAAATTGTGTTTGTGCATTGTTTGGCTTGGAGTCCAAATACACCAACTCCATTTTAATAGTGTCCATCACTAATAGATACTAATGCTCCACTTAAGAGTCAAACATAGGGATAAAAATGTACAAATAACAAATGATAGTACATAACATCCTATCTTACCAATTATTTTAGTCCTTTTTGCAATCCGATGTACACATATAGGGTTCGTGGAGATTGACTCACCTTTTCTAATAAGTCTGCATAACTGAGGAAGTCCATTTTGTAGTACCCAATAATAATTATAATTATATAATTTATATTTTAAAAATTAAAATTACATTTAATCGTATTCTTTTATATACAAATATCTACAAATTAATTCCACTTATTTCTGTTAAGGTTAGGATGAAAGAGATATTTATGCTATTTGTTACTAAAATTAAACGAAGATAAAGGATATGGAGTGTGAAGCACATAACTACAAACATTAGTTCGACATAATTATCAATTTACTATTTTTTCAAAAACTTATTTCTATTTTGCTGTTATTTGAAAATATATTATCAAAATACGCGTTGAGGGCGGAGGCGTTAGGCCGGATGGCGTCCTCGGGGACGAGGCGCCAGTTTAGATGGCGCCTCCGGTATGGCTTGAGGGCGCCAAATTGAATGGCGCCCTTACTGCCATTTCAAAATAAAAATTCAAAATAAAAATTTTAAAAATAAATAATATGTGATTGTGACTCAAAATAAATTTTTAAAAATAAATTACTCATTTCATAATTATATTTAATATCATAAAAAATATTTTATTCTACTTTGATATTTAATACATTAATTTATTATAGGAATCAAATAAGAAAGTAGTTAATGATAATAATATATTTAATAAAAATAATAAATATTTAGTAAATAATTGGATATTATTAAAATAAAAGATAGGATCAATAAAGAATAATTACGTAATTTATATTAATGTCTCTCAAAATTTGATCTAATGACACTTAATATTTATCATTTTTTAAAATTATATACTTCCACCGTTCGGAATTATAATATTACAAGTAATTATTTAATACGTTATTACACATAAGCAAATTTATTGAATTATTCAATAATATTCTTTATATACGAAGTTGAAGATTGTTGAAAATAAAAAGAAATATAATGAAATAAATATATTTCTTTTTATTTTGTATTTATGCCAATAATATTCTTGCTACTTTGTATTTATTTCAATAAAATTATTTTTATTTTGTAACAAAATAAATACGAAATGACGAAGTTGAAGATAGTTGAAAATAAAAAAAAATATGGTTATTTCGTTGCAATAATCTTTTCATTTTGTAATGAAATTAAAATTATAACATGAATTAATTCCTTTTTATTTCGCCACAATGATAAAATATTTTAGCAATGAGAGGCAAAAGTACCGATTTATTGTATTTTTAGAAACTATTTTTCATTTTACCGTTCTTTCAAAATATTTTATCAAAATACGCACAGCGGCGGAGAGAGACCAAATCGAATGGCGCCTCTGAGGGCGGTTGAGGGACGCTAGACGAAATGGCGTCGTTGGCGCTCGAGAGAAGGGACGCCAGGCGATTTGGCGCCTTTGGCTTAATTAGCCGGTGACCATGTCTACTGTAGATCCAAAAGACTTGGATTTTAGTATCGTACATGACTAGCATCCCCATTTACGTTGACAATTGTGCTACGTGTTTTGACCTCAATATTTGATGGACTCAACTCATAACGTATTGAACAAACATAGCATTGAATGTCATTTACAAGGATGATAGTTATTCATCCTTCAAATATTATAATTAACATTATTAATTTTTTTATATTTATTACAACTATTTAATCCTTTCTTCACTAATAATATTAAAATAAATAATAAGAAAAAAATTTAATTAAAAAATAATTATATATTTCATATTATGAAGATAAAATTTATTAATTTATTTTAATATTTTTTATTTATTTGAACATGGTAAATAAATAAAAGAATAGATAATTATAACAATTGAGAAAATAAAATATTAATAATGTTAGTTATTAAATTTGGGAGATGTCATTATCATTATTTTTATAAAAAAAACTAAATATTTTAATTATTTTAAAGTTTATTATTTTCTATTATTTATATATTAACTTAAAATTTAGGAGATGTCCCTTGACCGCTCTCAGAGGTGCCATTCGGTTTGGCATCTCTCCACCACTATACGTATTTTAGTAAAATATTTTGAAAGAATGGTAAAACGAAAAATAATTTTTAAAAATATAGTAAATCGGTACTTTTGTCCAACAAGATGTGGAACATGGAATAATCCTTATCATTAGAAAAAAATAAACACACATTATTGTAAAAAAAATTATAATTAATTTATGTTTGTTAATAATTTATAATAATTAAAGTTATGAAAATAAAATACCAGAGGAGAGAATAAAATTTTAGTTAGAAGGATGTTATTAGAAAAAATTGCATATATTTGATGCGTTATATGAGAATTAAATTGGTTGTGTATTTGTGAGAAGAATTGATAATTAAAATCGATATAAGTACTTACGCAAAAAGATAAAAATATCGTAATAATCAAAACCATCCTAAATGTTGATGTTTGGCAATAAAGTAGTAAGATAGATGTGCATAAATATACAATAAATATGAAAAAGAAAGCTAATGTCTACGTAAGTGATGTCCAGTCCCACATCCAGGATCGGTAATGTGGCGGCCATATCTACTAACCCTTTGTGTAGGCTCGGGAATCACATCTCCGGTGTCTATGACTTCTCTACCTCCAACTCCTGCTCTGCCTCTGTCTCTGGCTCCCACTCTGCCTCTACCTTTGCCTCTATCTGCAAGTACTGAATCATTTATCATCATGCCACCAAGTGCTGATCCTTGATCCTGAGTATTTAGATCAAATGCAGGACGATATGGCTGTGATGGACCAGCTTCACCGGAAGGAAAGACATAGAATGAAGATGAAACTCCCGGTATATGTGGAAATGCCTGGAATGAGGATAGAACACCAGAAGTAAACTGGTACATCTGGGATGATGTCGGACCATATAGTGCAGTCGGGAACATGGTAGAGGATGAAGGATCATCAGGTGCAGTAGGGTACATATGAGATGAGGCAATCATATCTGGCATCATCATCATGGTATCATGGGCAGTCGATGATAGAGTCTGCTGCACTGTCGAAGTGGATGGAACATCAGCCTGCGATGTAGGTCGTGGAGTAGTGCAACGACGTCGACGAGTATGAGGCTGATCATGGTCACCCTCCGTAGGGTCTGGGATATGATAGACATGAGGAGCTGGCTCCGCATGTGAGTCAATAATCACATGATCAACCTCCTGAATGGCATGAAGGATGGAGTCTGTCACTAATCTAAGCGCATCAAAGGTGAACCTAGACTGCCCCTCAGGTGTAGTGCAGTCGTGTAGTGTGGACACCTTATCTATCTGTGCAAATTTTTGACATTAAAGTTAGTTACAATACCAATGCACAGGAAGAAAATCAGACACAGATAACTAGCACGCAGTATTACCACAAGCTCTAATGCTCCCCCAACGGGTGTAATAAATTGCCTAGTAACCTGTCTTTACCATGCCATGTACTCGGTCGGTGGGCCTAGGACTAGTCGTGTGATCGGTTCAGCGATAGCACACAAGTCTCGCTGGATATCCCAGAGTGTAATGTACGGTTGATGCCGGACGTGCCACTCCTCATCATGCCGACCAGACAAGTGAAGGCAATGGACCTCCGCCACCTGCTTTGGTGGCTCAGGAATAGGATGACGTAATCCAAATTGCTGCAAAACCCTATCTGGCTGGTGCCACTCGACAATCTGAAAGTGTATGAATGGCACCACTACTGTCCACATGTCACTCCAGTCAAAACAGTATTGAGGAAGTAATGCGGTGATCACCTCAGTGTACGGAATCCAGGTGATATGAAATTACACATTTATGTTATCATTTAAATTTAACAATGAAATGGATAAAGGAATGAAATAAAAATATACATTACCCCCTTCATACCTGGTCGAGACGAAGACGGTCCAGCGCGTATCTATAATAGGGTAGGCTATGTGCCGAACTATCCTGGAATGTCTTTTGATAGTGCTACCTACCAAGTACAATAACTAAGTTAATCAACTTAAAAGTTAACTTAATTACAAGTGTAAATTGAAAAATTTTCTAACCTGCGGGCTAGGGGGCCAATCCCTGCATCCCCTTCTGGTATGTCTGAAACAGTAATCGCAGGGGTGATAGTGGGAAATCTATCCCATACCCAAAGCTGCAGTAGTAGGCAACACTCTCCTATCTCCCTATAATCTGGAGCAGTGGCCTTACAGAGCTCTTTGTATAGATAGGCCAGGCAGGTAGATCCCCAACTATACGTCCCAGCCTCGTGGAAGTCTCCGAGCAAGGATAAGTGCATGAGATGGACATACGTGCCGGAGTGGTCGGGAAATAATGTCCTACCAATGAGACGCAAAATGTAGGCTTGGGTGAATCTCTGCACTGTCATCTCATCCGCATCATCTGGAAGATGAGTGAAATGCTTTTCCAACTAACTCATCCTCCATCGCCCCCCTCTGAGGACATTCTCGTCTACCGGTAACTGTAATCCCAGGTACTCCTCTATCAGGGCTCCCTATCCGTACACAGTGGGGCCCGTCACTGCTCGATCGTCAATGGGTAGGCCAAACTGAAAAGCAACATCCTACAATGTAATAGTGGTCTCCCCCTACGGCATGTGAAAATTATGTGTCTCTGGCCTCCACCGTTCTACAAAAACACTGATCAACTGATGGTCAATCGGAACAAACTCGCACATCGCCAGACCATAAAAGCCTGCCTCTCGTAACAAGGGAACAATCAATTCCAGCGGGTGCTGGTGATGGTAGTGATGAGCTTGTCGAATCTTCAGCACACGGTTAGGTTGCAAAAAAAAAAGATTAATAATTATTGCGTTTGATAATACAGAAAAGTATAGCCAACTTTAAGATCTAACTATTTGCATACATGGCTTGCCTAAATCGACTGGGATATGTGTGAGTCCTGAGCCGTCAGAAGTGAAGGATCCCATGGTCCAGAATCAACGCAACGGAAAGTGGATGCCATTTGCCATTAACTGAATTGCATCAGGATGGAATTTAAACACACACTAATATAACATATGTGTGCAATTTAACTACAAAGATCCACACAAGAATTTATAGCACTTAGACGATAGAAGTAATTTGTTAACATTACTAGTAATTGGGTCACATATATATCCATAATGGCATGTAATTTTACAATAATCAAATAAATCACATCATCCGGCCATTACACTTGTGACATTGGTTAACATACTTCGTAACATATTTGCAAAAGTAAAAATCAAAATTAACGTAAAGAAGGGCCTTCATCTCTATGGAGAAGTGGGCAGCGCCTACGATTATGACCTTCCATCTTACAGAGACCGCATTTTTGCCGGACACCACTCTCTTGAGGCCAATCCATCTCATTTTTTATCCGTGTCGACTTCGGTCGTCCCTTTTCACGCAATCTTCCATAATTTGGAACCAGGACAGGAAATGGTGGTAGGTTATTCCATTGCGATCACTCCCCGATCGGCCACCACTCAGATTTGTAGCAATTAAGTAGGGTATCAAGTCTGTATACAAGATCGACATATGGTTCCCACGATATGTTGACTGAGGCACAAGTAGCAATAATATGAGCGCAAGGATACCTATATGCTTAGAATTGTCCATATTCACATTGCCCTTTATCTAATAACACTTGAATAACCTTTCCACATGATCCCCTGGCTATATCAGGGCCCTCCACCACTTCAAACCTAGTTCCTTGTCTATTATACGCACGAACGTGGTAAGAAAAAGCATGTGACTGGATAGTTGCAAGCTCCTGTTTGAATCTGCTTGCGTATATGTGACCTTGTTGTAGTTCAGCACGTGCTTCCTTTGCCCTTTCCACAAAGTACTTGACACATCTATAGTATGTTTGTTGAACAAGGCCTGTGATTAGTAGTTTCCTTAATCCTTTGAAGAGGCCATTAATGCACTCTACAATATTAGTCGTCATATGACCATATCTTCTTCTTTCATCATAAGCAAGCGTCCACTTCTCCATCGGAATAGCGATCAACTTCTTGTAGATCTCCTCATTAACTTTGCTTAGGTCGTCCAATCTCTCCATGACCTTTTCTCGATTTGGCTCATATGCTAAACACAAAGAGACAAATAGTTTAACCGGGTTGAACTACCAGATAGATAAATTTACAGATGAAAGGTTTAATTAAAAAGTTATGCTGTAAGGCGTACCAATCTTAAGGACAGCTTTCTTGACATTGTCATCCCTATATTTCTTGCGAACGTTGCTGGCAATATGTCTGATACAGTACCGATGAAAAGCATAAAGAGGCTACCATCCTAAACCTTCGCTGGCTACAACATCTTTTATAGCTTAGTGTCGATCTGATATCAGGCATATTCCTTGCTAGTTCGTAACATTTACTAGTAATAATGCCAAGAACCAACTCCAGTTTTCATAGTTCTCCTTTTCAACAATGGCGAAGGCAAGAGGTACGAGACATTTGTTACCGTCCTGGGTCACAGCAATCAGTAGCACACCTCTGTACTTGCCATAGAGAAACGTTACATCAACTTGTATGAATTGCTTACAGTAGGGAAATGGGGCAATACATGGTTTGAAAGCCCAGAAAACTTGGTTGAAAACATGTTTTTGTGGATCAACATGGTTGTAAACTGTGACGAATTCTTCTGACTCCAACTTGAACAGAGCTTGGTCACAATAGCCTAAAATGTCCAACCATTTAGGGAGCACTTCATATGATTTATCCCAATCTCCATACACCTTGACAATTGCCTTCTGTTTTGCCTTCCATGCTTTCTTGTACGAAATCTTATACCCATACATGCCTTCCACCCTTTCTTGTATAAGCAAGATTGGAACATCTTGCTTCACTTTAATCATCTCTAGTATCAAGGAATTGATATACTCGGAGTCCAGAGACTTGTGATCTTGTGTTAAACTGGCATTAACACATGTGTGAGGCCCTGAAAATCTAGTTATTGTCCAAGTGTTAGAATTCGTCAAATTGGTCACTCTAAGGCGGAATTTGCATTCATCCCCATAATTATCACACTTCACACTCAATCTTCTAGTGTCTGATTCCTCCACGTAATAACTATGGTGCCTTTTGATGTGGTAATACTTGGTTGTAGCAATTAATGCCTTCTTGCAATTAAACTCTTGTCCAATCTGTAAGTCCTCCCTGCCGTAATCATAGCTTGTTTTCATTATTTTTAAAAATTTATTAGCATTCCTTACGGCATCCTAATTAATGTAAGAGAAGACAGCAACTTGGGGGACACCATATGATATCTGTGCAGCATTGTCACTCCTCACACACTGAGTTGCAACACTGTCTCCATGTGTAGTTGCATGTTCTTCATCATCAGTGTCACGATCATCACTGCTACTGCAAGACACCTCATCTTCTTCAAAACCAGACTCAAGGTGGGCATCCATGAATATAGGATCAATGGATTCTTCCTCTACGATCGGTAAGGCACTTGTTGAACCCATCATTGTATGTGATACATTTCTTAGGAAAACACCTACAACGGATGAGTCCAATGCAGGAGTATAACTATCAGAAATGTGAAACTCAATTCCACCCGTGTATGGAGGGCCTTCCCGCACCATCGAACAACTAGTACTGACATGAGCCGTTGGATCCACGGGTGGTCTAGTTATTAGGACTTTTTCTTGTGAATCAATGTTAGTAGCGTGTAGTTCAGATGTGATCACCTCCACGTACAATTCCATTGCTGTCATCGTCAGATGTTGTTCGTAGCTTGTTATGGCACATGCCAAGTCTTCATCGTCGTCCTATTCGTATGCCATATATTGAGCCTCTGTTTGATGCTGTGGAAACCTATAAATAATTTTTCCCACAGCTTGATCTTGGTGAAGCTTCAGTCGGCCATGAATTCTCTCTCCCAAAACATCCATAGTGCTGCATCCTCTCAATTTTAATGCCTTTGGGGGAGGTTCATCGTACATTACCCCCATTGATCCCTCAATGATTGTACCATTTGAATATATAAAAGTAATTAAACTTTTCTTCATCTTGTTACTTTTAACTGCAAAACATTCACTGCACCCTCACAACTGACACATATTATCATATACAATTTTTGTACTCATAAACGAATGAACTATTATTTAATATTACAAGTAAAAATGAACGAAATGTATTACTATTTTTGTAAGGTATTTATTTAATAGTACGTAATAATTTACCTGCACAGGCCAAACCTATTCCGACCTTTATAGGCCGACATTTTTTTCCAACTAATTTTTAAGCTATTTTTACACTCATTCATAATTTTCCATGCTTTATAAATTTTTAATGTTCATTTGCAAGTGTGATTTAAATAATTTAATTCTAATTCTTCTTTTTTTTGCATAAATTCTTATGTAATATAAATAAATTATTACAAAAAATTAAATTTATATTTGAAACAATAATTTCAATTTTCACTTACTTACACACAATTGAAAAAAGGCTTAATTTTTAAATAGTATTGCATAATAATTTTTCATATATAACAAACATATCATATAATAGGGTAATTTTTTCTGCCCAAGTAAATGTTATTTCTTTTTAAAACATATTTAAATTATTTGGAAAATAATCTTATCTATATTTTAATTCATCTTTTTCAATTATCATTTTTTTTGTTTATTTGACACAAATTATACTTATTAAATTGATTAACTTTTTCAATACACTACATTTTATATTTTCACGATAAGTTTCTTCCTTCACATCTATTACTAAATAACAACCAAAATTATTTACACATTATTGTTTGTAGATTTTTATAGTTACAATCATGAATTTTTTTTTACATACACTGACTTCATTTAATACTTATATTACAATACCTCTATATATATTTTAATACTTTTTGAATAAACCTATGTATAATATAATTTTTTCGAGTACGTTTATTACTCTTGCATTTATAATATCTACTATTTAAATAGAAAAATATTCATATTTTTAATAACAATATCCTATTTTTTAAAGCTTCTAGTTACATCCACATATCCTAAAATTTTATTTTTATTACCTCTCTTATGATATATTAAAATTTCACATGAAAAAATTCTCTAAATATAACTTTCATCTAAGTCCTAAAACCTATTTTAGGACACCTTTCTTTATCTCGTTTGTTCTTCTTTTAATAGCACAACCTATCACGGTACATATAAATTTCTAGATTTTTTTCATAAATCATAATTTCACATTATAAATCATAATAATCAATATAAAATAAAAAAACTCATATCATTTATATCATAACATTCTAAATAAATTTTTTTACCACTATAAAAGATATTTTTATGATGACTCATAAAAATTATAATATAAGAACAAAATATTTAAAAATACTAACCGGTAAGAATTAGGAAAAGCAAACAGAAAAAAGCCTCTGCATGAAAGAAAAATTTGTTAGATATTTTAATAAATTTAATCTCTAACTAAAAATTATTAGATATTATTGTATCATTAAAAAAATTATGCCAAAATCATGCTAAATTAAATATATTTTGCAAGACAATATATAAAAGGAACAAAAATAATAACATAGATAAAATTTTATTGATGTATATTTAATTTTAAATATAGTGTTTTAATTTTTATATCAAGAAAATATTAATAAATTTTAAAAGAGAATTAATTTTTATTCTTAAATACTTTTATTAAAACTGGAATATATAATTAATTATTTCATTTAACGTTCTCCATAACATTAATTTTTTTAAATTATTTTAAGATAAAAATCAAATATGTTACATTATGTCAATATAATGTAATTATCCTATTATTTAAATCATAAATAATATAAGTCAATATAAAAAAATTATAGCAAAATAAATTAAAAAAGGAGAAATGTTATGTGAAAGATAAAGTAATAAGTGTTAAAAATTAAATATATAATCAATTAATTTTATTAAATAATATATTTAATTATTAAAAATAATTTTATGTAAAAAAAATAAATTGTATTATATTTATATTATTCAACATATTGTATTTGAACTTTTAATAGAATGATTGAAAAAAGAAAGTAGAAAAAATTAAACAAAGTAGATGAAATGAAGAAAAAATAATGTACGAATTGTAAATCCTTGGAGAAGTCTTAGTTGGTGTATTTTAAATTTAAAACATAATATTTAAAAATTATTATCAATAAAAATTTAAAAAAATTTATATAAACAAAATATAATTTAATTACTAAGTATTTTTTTTAAAATATAATATGAAATTAATTATTTTTATTAATAAAATGTATATTAAAGCTTTAATTTATTTAAAATATTATAATAAGCTAAAAAAATATAACTTATTATATTTATGATAATTAATGATGATCATGTTTTATATCATAAATAATACGAGTAGATATAAAAAGAATATAATAAGGTAAATAAGAAATAAACAATACGTACGGTATAAAGTAATAAAAAATTAATTGTATAATAAATTAATTAATTAAATGAATTATATAATTTATATAGAATACATTTATAATCAAAAAATTGATATATCTTACTGTTAAAAAATATTGGTGTATATGGTTTAAATACCATGAGTTAACAAAAAAGAATAACAAAAATGTACAATAAAAAAAATAAAATAAATAGAAATAATACATAAAATATCAAGTCTTCACAAAATTTTTTCAATTGATATTTACTTATTTTGACATATATTACTCTAAAATTAATATAAAAATATTGATCAATAGAATAATATATTCTTGTAATAATCAACGTATAATAAAAATAATCTTATTTTTATCATATCCTATATCCTAAAAAATTTTATATTTTAAAAATATCTAAACATAATGTTTACCTAAATCGTAAATTGTATTTTAACACAGTTTTCTTTATCCCCTTTATTCTTCTTTTAAAATCACAAACTATCACAGATCATATAAATTTGTAAATTTTTTTTCTAAATCTTAGATCATAATTTTACATCATAAATCATAATAATCAACATAAAATAAAAAATTTTCTCCCACTGTAAAATATATTCTTATAATAATTAATAAAAATTATAATATAAATACAGAAATTATAAAAATACTAACCAGTAAAATCATAAACTATCATAGATCATATAAATTTTTACTAATTTTTCCTAAATCTTAGATCATAATTTCATATCATAAATCATAATAATCAACATAGAATAAAAATTTTTCTACCACTATAAAATATATTCTCATAATAACTAATAAAAATTATAATATAAATACAAAAATTATAAAAATACTAACCTAGGAAGAGCAAGGAAAGAAGATCAGATTTGCTTCAAAAAAGAAAATGTTGCCGGATGAAATGCACAAAAGTAAGAAAGGATGAAGATTTGTGAATGAAAAAATGGAAAATGATGCGAACAGCAATAGATGCAAATGGCTGTGAAGAGAGAAGAGAAGAGGGGTTGCGAAGAGGTAGGGTTGTGGGGGTTGTGGCTGCGCTGCGAAGAGGAAGGGGGGTTGTGTATTTATAGGGAAGAAGGCGCCATTTCATTTGGCGCCTCCCAGAAAATTAAAAGCACTATGGCGCCACCTTGAATGGTGCCTCCAAGGTTTGATGGCGCCAAGAGGGATGGGGCCTCTAACCTTAGAACGCTATTCAATCTAGCTCCCTCCAAGGTGTTCCTGCTCCAAAGGCGCCAAACAGTGTGGCGCCTCCATGTGTTGTCTACGCCATTCAAAATGGCGCCCTGCGTATATTGGTAATTTGTTTCGAAATCATGATAAAACGAAAAAAAATTTATAAAATAACCGTATATCGGTATTTTTGCCCATTAGTTCCCACCATCCTTGTTATTCATTGATTTGACTTTTAATGGTGTACATATATATAAGGTTCATGAAATATTGAACGTACATGCATGGTTAACTTTTTAAACAATGATGATAGTTATATTTAGTTTTTTGCTAGTCTTCATCAATAAATTTGCTTTAGTCACATAGTGAATTTTATTTTTACTCTTTAATTTAATTTATTCGCATTGTGAGTGTGAGTGAATAAGTAAATGTTATCATTTTTTAAAATTTTGTAATGTTATTTGTGTTCTTTTGTTTATGACTTTATTTGTGCTCTAATGAATAGAAATTAATGAGTAGTGTCTCTATCTTTTGTATTTTCAAACTACAATATGAGGTTTTTGATTTTAGATTTTAGAATTATGAAATTTTAAGATATAAAATTTACTCCCTTTGTTCTTTCAATAATATCATTAAATGAGATAATGATTTCTTTGTGTTCTTTTAAGCACAAGGTGAATTCAAGAATTTGAATATTCAAGAATTTTTTTCTTCTTAATAAATATTATATTCAAGTTTCAAATTCTATTTGTTTGTAAGTAAATTTTATCTAAAATTAGCATTTTTTATTGGATTGTCATTTTATTATTTATATTTAAATTCTCTTTGTTATCAATAAATATTAATTTTCTACTATTGTTTGATTATATATTATTATAATATTAAAAATTTATTAAAATTTTCTATTATCAATAAGAATTTTTAAATGTTTTACGTCCATTATGAATCAAAATTTTTTTTAGTGAACAACACTACTTTAAACATTGAAAACTAACAAGAAGAAATGATTAAAGAGAATTTGTATTAAAAATATAACGACCACATGCACATTTGAGCAATAAATCTATGCATTATTAATATAAGTACATTCATATTGAAAATTATGTAGGTAACCACCATTTCATCGGGGTATAACTCGTTGCTTGCTCATCATGTGTCATCATGCATGCAACCATAGTTAAGATATCTCCAACTGGTCTATGCCTTATTATAATAGAACTAAAGGACTGTCGACTGCCATTAACAAAAGGATGCTCAATAAGAACCTCCCTATAATGTCATGCACATGCGTAAGTCTATCCATTTTTGCATGTAATAGCCAGTTGCATGTAACAATAAAAATCATTTTAGTTCTAATTAAAAAGCAGAGGAGAAGGACTGTCCACATATTCCAACCGTAAAATACATTTACTAATTAGGTCAAGATACATTTACACTAATATAGGTCCCTTTTCTCTTTCCAAACCGAGTCAAAGGTGAATAGATTATCCACAGAGCACATCAATGAATAGTTGCTAGTGCAAAGCTCATACCTTAAGCATTGCTCTAAGTGCTTTGAGGAAAATGCATAAGCAATGACTGCGAGTTCATCCTCGTCCACATTCATGCTCTTTGTGTGGTTTAGTATCACTAGAATTCACTGCTAATAAGATTTCAATATAGGACAATCTCTTAAAGACATAGTTATTAAAGGAATGACTGAAGGTTAGTATTTGGTAAGTCATTCACTATAGGTATTTCCAGTAAATGCCGATTTGAAAGTTCGATCATATCCAAAATCTATTTTGAGGTGTGTTAATTGCGGCTTTTTGTGGCAATAGCTTTAGGAGACTATAACTTCTTCAGGGTGAATAACTTACTACCAGTAGCCTTCAATCATGTTATAATGGTTACATACACTCTATTAATGAACACCATAGATTGAAGACTAAGCTTAAAATGTTAACAATGAAGGTTAAAGGTTGATATAAATATACCTATGTGGCCACTGGGAAGGAATTAGTTCTGGCTGACTTTTAACATCTATAGCGTTTTGGGGCCCTTGCTGTATCTAAAGGGTCTTGTATCAATAGATTTCTGATGAGATACTTATCACCACTGACATATCTACTTCATTTTCTAGTGTTCCCAGAAAAAGGTGTTTTCCAAGGCGTTGAATAGTTAACCGATATCCCTGACTTGATGCTATGGGATGAGTTGCCGATCAGTGTCTCCTAGAGTTTATCTAACTGTTCACCAATATACTGCTTAAGAGATGAGACTTACACTCTGACATTATTATTTAGAGCACTTAATCAGGCACTAATAGCATTGATTAAAGTTTTTAACTGTCGCACTTTCCTACCAAGGGCTCGTAAGGTCCCCATTTGATAAATGAATGCCATTTTACGAGTGACATAGTCACTATGATAGATTATTAGGAATAGTGAAATACCTTCTCATTTTATGGCCACCTATTCCACCCTCCAGTAGAGGGCTTTTCCAGCACAGTTTGGGAGTTGTTCCTCATACTTAGGTTTTGACTATATACCATTGAGGGAGTTCAGTTACCACCA
Organism: Sindora glabra; assembly: GCA_020226215.1. NCBI lineage: Eukaryota > Viridiplantae > Streptophyta > Magnoliopsida > Fabales > Fabaceae > Sindora > Sindora glabra. The sequence goes on from CM035230.1 coordinate 81,805,095, forward strand.
AAATAATGAATTAATGATTCGATTAAAAAAGGTCTCGTAAGTAAGATTCACCATAAAATACGTAATGCATACCCTAATAAATAACTTATGGTGGCAACTATAAATGCACAAAAATGTCATTAGATGCCAACAAACTTTGTAAACATTAGCCTTTCACACAAATATTAGGGAAGTCATAAAGCTAACTTAATGATAGGGTGGTCCTGGTCATGGAAACATACTAAATAGACATCAAGGTCTGACCAAAATACCTAGAGGAAATGTCGATGACCTTTTGTAGGTCTACAGGTGCACCTTAGTGAGGTGTGTTCACCTTAGTTCTAGAGGTCCGGTCAACCATTAGGGGGGTCACCATTTTCATCTTTGGCATGAAGGCTTACCATGTCAAGCTCATCTTCCTTCGCCATATCCCTTCAAATGTTCTGCTCTTCATTTAACAACACTTAAAGGCATGAAAGTGTTAACAAGAATTAATAAACAAGTTATCACTTCAAGGTTATCTACTAATCTATTTTATTGTTCGAGCATTGATAGCTATAGAGTCATGGACTCAAATCACACAATGCACCTGACATATAGGGCTTAACCATTATGTCTCCTTGTTTGACACATATAGTTAGTTCACTATCGGGAAGTCAACAATGTTGTATGATTTGAGATGCTAAAGGAAAGTTTGCCTTTGTCCTTTCATGAGCCATTCACGAATGCAGCAATCTGTACCATGCTCGATCTCTTAGCATAAAGGTATGTAGGTTTTGGATATAAAATACTCCACTGGGTAAAAGGAAAGAAAGTAAGTTACCTAAGAGTAGAAGTTGGTGGAAAAAATTACAGTTAATTATTGAAATTCAAACTAGGGCTAGTCTCTGGTACATTGATATTTATTCCATGGCTAGCACCATATATATTTGCTAAAACTAGGGTCGTATGACAAATTTTGTCAAAATTAAATATTTATTTTGAGCTATAAGTAAATTAATGTTTGATTCTACAATTTTATATTCCACAAGGCTTAAAAACAGGTCCTTAAAAGATTAATTATGAAGGATAATAGTATTTCAGTGTTGCTAAATGACCCAACTTTAAAAGCCGAATTTAGGCTCTAAACATGCCATGTCATATATGCAATTTGAATATAATAATAAGGAAACATAGTATAATTTATATAATAAGAGAGTTATTAAGTAATAATAATTGGTTAAGATCTTAGATAAGAAGTCTAATTACCCTAACGATCAAGAACAATTAGAATACCTATTCTTGCAATTCATTCATCTCAGACGCAATGCATTCATTTTTTTTTCCATTTTTTAAATGTGAAATAGACCTTTTAATTTTAGATGACTATATATTTCTTTTTTCAACTTTGAATTTTTAAAAATCACTTTCTTAACATTTATTACCAATTTAATCTATCAGTTTATTGAATTGTTTAATTTTTAATAATTATTTTGACATAAATATATTTCATCACTAGAATCATTAATCCCTTATTTTTATATTTATTATAATTATTTGCCCATTCTTTATACATAACATTGAAATAAATAGTAAAAAATGATAAAATCAAGAAGCAAATATGTGAGGTTACTAAGGTGAGGGTTTAACCATTCACTTTAATATTTTTTATTTATTTTAATATTATAATAATGAAAAAAAGATAGATAATTATAATAAAAGTTAAAACAATGTACCAATAATAATGGTCATGAAAATTGACAAATATAATAATCACCCTTTTTATAAAAAAAGGATTAAATATTATGTATACTCCAATACTATAGCATATTAGTTTATCTTGTTAATTTTTCACTACGTTATATAATTATTTCAAAATCAATTCCAATATTATATATGAAAAAAATGATGAAATAAAATAATATTTTATAATATTATTATTCTTATTTAAAAACTTCATAAAAAATCATGCAAATTGATACAATTATTAGTTTAGTTTTTAATATATGTGTTAATTTCAAATTTTTATATAATTTAAGGGAGAAATTTCCAAATTTCTTATATAGAAAGAGCAAAATTTAACTACCTAACATTAAAAGAAATATTTTATGCTTTTTTATTTTTTTAGAAAAGATAAGTTTTGTTAGCTCAAAATTACTTTAAGGATATAAAGATGCGTGGTTGAGAAAAGTTAGGAATAGTAAAATTTTTAAAATATTTTGTATTTTCTTTGTCTCTCATTCTTAAAAAAATTCATGTTTACCTCTTAAAGTGTTGTAAACATTTTCATATAAATTTTATTTCAGTCCCCTTATCAATTTTTGCCTAACTTCATCCTTTTAAAAAATTATATAAATAATATAACTTCTTGAGAAATATGAAATAAATTACTTATTTAATTAGTTACTAATTCCAAAGAAATTATCCTTTATTATATTTTTATTTTGGCTATGGTTGTCACTATTAAGTTTAATATAACTTGAAAAAATAATTTTAAATTCTAAAAATCAAAATGAATAAAAAATAATCATCTAATATTAAAAGGTGTATTTCACTATTTTTCTCAACAGTAAAGAAAAAAAATCAGCTACCCTATTGCCTATATTTGATTATCACTGATCTCTTAGGTAATAAGATTTCTTTTCTTTCATTTCAATCTTTTTATTATTATTTGATAATTCTTTTATTGTTATGAGTTATAACATGTCTTCATAAAATTATGTTTAAATTACACATATGACATAACATATTTGGGACCTAAATTTGGCTTTTAGAGCTGAGTCATTTAGCCTTATTAATATTATTTTATATAATTCAAACAAACAACTAGATTTGAAAACTTCTACCTAATTCATACTGTTAAATATAAGAAATATATGCAAAATATGTTATAATTTTAGTCTTGTAGTTATTATAAATAAAAATTTACATAAACTCCATCAGTTTATATGTAAATAAAGGATCATATCAATATCTTAAAACATTGAGAATTTCATTCTTAGTCTCATAGACATATTACAAACCATACATTATTACAATCATATTGTCACATTGAAATTAAAGGTGGGAATGAGGAATAGTTTCAAGCAATGTAGCATAAGGGTGAATAAGTGGTTGTCAAGCATCAAGGATGAACTTACAATGCATATTTTTTGGTCACATCTTTGGTCAAACTAAAGGCCAATAGGGTTATGTTAAGTTTAGCTAAGAAACTATCAAGCCATCCCTCGTCAACATCATTGTATGGAAGCAAGTCTATTGGGACGGATGTGATAGTTGATGACTTGTTCAATGTTTCATTGTTTGAGAAATGATGTAATGTCTTCTTGTTAGAGTGTTTATCGCCATACACTCCTACTATAGTTAGCCAGTTACTAGAAGATGAATTACTTTCCTATATATCTGAATGGCATGACCCATCAATGGACATCGAAGTACGGGTGCGTCAGTCATGTCGACTACGCTCATAGTCTGATAGGACATGGATGCTTCTATCTCTTGCATGCTACTAGGCATACACTTTTTCTATGGTGCTCCTACCATTGTATGCTTAGTAGATGACACCACTTACCCTGTTAATCTGAACTTGACATTCAGGCTAATTATTGTGTAGCCCTAGCTATCATCCGATGAAGGCAACATACACTTTTCCTTCCTTAGGTAGTTCTAGTGGTGTTGGCTCTAAACCTAGCCATTGAGCATATGCAGCCTCAACTTCGGCCTTTGTTGCGAACTCTTGATATATGGCACCGCTGAAGCCTATCACAAGTGGACCACACTCACTTCATGATTTATAGATGCTTAGTTCATGGCTAATGAAGATGCTATAGAAATTCTTCCTTCCACCCATAACCTACTGACTTCCCACATGATAACTCACTTTTATGTGTTTGCATTAAAAGTAAACAATGGCTACCAATCTATCTTATATAATCCAGAAAATGACCGTTGTGGATAAAGCAATAGAGTAGTCATGTTATTCAAGATAAGCAACAGGGAAAAATTATTTGAACTTATGGTTATTGATGCCACTCAACTATACATAGGCTCTTATTTTGAAGGGTGAGTAAAACTGTATGGAAAAGGCTTTGGTGTAGTAGAGCTCTTTTGTTTGCTTCCTATAACTCGTTTATAAGTTTATGCGATTTGACTCTTGCAAGCTGTATACGCTGCCCATGTAGCCTAATGGAGAATGTTTGTATGGCCTTTGGTTATAATTAAAATATCGAGTCCCTACTCCATCATCTTTTTTCATAAAGTTAGAACAATCTCTTAAATGGCAATGGGAAAATAGATACAATGAGTCCCAGCAAGTGAGAGTTCATGATTTATATATGTTAGCTTATTTCTTCAAAACATATAGCTAAAGGATGGGTTAAATTACCGTATTACTATTTTTTTGAAAACTTATTTCTGTTTTACCGTTGTTTGAAAATATATTATCAAAATACGTGCCATAGGGGGAGGCGCCACTTGGGATGGAGGCGCCATCCACGGTGGCGCCTCTGGGCGTAATTTTGAATGGCGCCCTCACTCTGCAATTTTTATTTTTAAAATTTTAATTTTGATGTCATTTCAAAATAAAATTTTTAAAGATAAATAATATGTGATTGTGACTTAAAATAAATTTTTAAAAATAAATTACTCATTTCATAATTATATTTGATATCATAAAAAAATATGTTAACTCCACTTTAATATTAAATACATAAATTTATTATAGGAATTAAATAAGAAAGTAGTTAATGATAATAATATATTTAATAAAAATAATAAATATTTAGTAAATAATTGAATATTATTAGAATAAAATATAAGATCAATAAAGAATAATTACGTAATTTATATTAATATCTCTCAAAATTTGATCCAATGACACTTAATATTTATCATTTTTCAAAATTATAAACTTCCACCGTTCGAAATTATATTATTACAAGTAATTATTTAATACAGCATTACACATAAGCAAATTTATTGAATTATTCAATAATATTCTTTATATATGAAGTTGAAGATTGTTAAAAATGAAAAGAAATATAACGAAATAGATATGTTTCTTTTTATTTTGTATTTATTCCAATAATATTCTCGCTACTTTGTATTTATTTCAATAAAATTATTTTTATTTTGTAACAAAATAAATACGAAATGACGAAGTTGAAGATAGTTAAAAATTAAAAAAAATGTGATTATTTTGTTGCAAAAATCTTTTTATTTTGTAATGAAATTAAAATTATAACATGAATTAATTCTTTTTTATTTCATCACAATGATAAAATATTTTAGCAATGAGAGACAAAAGTACCAATTTACTGTTTGTTTAGAAACTATTATTCATTTTACCGTTCCTTTGAAATATTTTATCAAAATACGCACAGCGGCGGAGAGACGCCAAATAGTGTGTCGAGGGATGCCAGACGAAATGGTGTCATTGGCGCTTAAGGGAAGGGACGCCAGGCGATATGGCGTTTTTGGCCTACAGCACCCTCGTTCCTTATTTCTAAGTTAATTAACCGGTGACCGTGTCTACTGTGGATCCAAAAGACTTGAATTTTGGTATTGTACATGGCCAGCATCCCCATCTACGTTGACAATTGTGCTACGTGTTTTGACCTCAATATTTGGTGGACTCAACTCATAACGTATTGAATGAACTTAGTATTTAATGCCATTTACAAGGATGATGATTATTTATCCTTCAAATATTATAATTAATATTATTAATTTTTTTATATTTATTATAACTATTTATTCCTTTCGTCACTAATAATATTAAAATAAATAATGATAAAAAATTTAATTAAAAAAATTATATATTTCAAATTATGAAGAGAAAATTTATTAATTTATTTTAATATTGTTTATGTATTTTAACATGGTAAATAAATAAAAGAATAGATAATTATAACAATTGTGAAAATAAAAAATTAATAATGTTAGTTATTAAATTTGGGAGATGTCATTATCATTATTTTAAAAAAAAATTAAATATTCTAATTATTTTAAAGTTTATTATTTTCTATTATTTATATATTAACTTAAAATTCTCTCGCGCTGTGTGCCTCAACCGCCCTCAGAGGCGCCATTTGGTTCGGCGTCTCTCCGCAGCTGTGTGTATTTTAATAAAATATTTCAAAAGAACGGTAAAATGAAAAATAATTTTTTGAAGAAATAGTAAGTCGATACTTTTGTCCAATGAGATGTGGAACATGAAATAATCCTTATCGTTAGAAAGAAATAAACACACATTATTTTAAAAAATTTATAATTAATTTATGTTTATTAATAATTTATGATAATTAAAGTTATGAAAATAAAATACCAGAGAAGAGAATAAAATTCTAGTTAGAAGGATATTATTAGAAAAAATTACATATATTTGATGCGTTATATGAGAATTGAATTGATTGTGTATTTGTTAAAAGAATTGGTAATTAAAATCGATATAAGTACCTACGCAAGAAGATAAAAATGTTGTAATAATCAAAATCATCCTAAATGTTGATGTTTGGCAATAAAGTAGTAAGATAGATGTGCATAAATATACAATAAACATGAAAAAGAAAGCTAATGTCTACGTAAGTGATGTCCAGTCCCACATCCAGGATCGGTAATGTGGCAGCCATATCTACTAACCCTCTGCGCAAGCTTGGGAGTCACATCTCCGGTGCCTGTGTCTCCCCTACCTCCAGCTCCCGCTCTGCCTCTGGCTCTCGCTCTGCCTCCACCTCTACCTCTATCTACAAGCTCTGAGTCATCTGTCATCATGCCACCAAGTGCTGATCCCTGATCCTGAATATGTAGATCAAATGCAGGACGATATGACTGTGATGGACTAACATTATTGGAAGGAAAGGCATGGAATGAAGATGAAACTCTTGGTATATGTGAAAATGCCTGGAATGAGGATGAAACTCCAGAAGTAAACTGGTACATCTGGGATGATGACGGATTATATAGTGTAGCCGGGAACATAATGGAGGATGAAGGATCATCAGGTGCATTAGGGTACATATGAGATAAGGCAGTAATATCTGGCATCATCATCATGGTGTCCTAGGCAGTCGATGGTGGAGTTTGTTGCACTGTCGAAGCGGACGGAACATCAGCCTGCGACGTAGGTCGTGAAGCAGTGCGACGTCGTCGACGAGAACGAGGTTGATCATGGTCACCTTCCGCAGGGTCTGGGATATGATGGGCATGAGAAGCTGGCTCCACATGTGAGTCAATAATCACATGATCAACCTCCTGAATGGCATGAAGGATGGAGTCCGTCGCTGATCTAAGTGCATCAAAAGTGAACCTAGACTGCCCCTTAGGTGTAGTGAAATCCTGTAGTGTGGACACCTCATTTACCTGTGCAAATTTTTGACATTAAAGTTAGTTACAATACTAATGCACGAGAAGAAAATCAGTTGCATAAAACTAGCATGAAGTATTATCACAAGGTCTAGCGCTCCCCCAACAGGTGTAATACATCGCCTGGTAACCTGTCTGTACCATGCCAGTAATCGGATCGTGGGCCTAGAACTAGTCGTGTGGTCGTCTTGGCGATAACGCACAACTCTCGTCGAATATCCCAGAGTACAATGTACGACTGATGGCAGATGTGCCACTCTTCATCATGCCGACCGGACAAGTGAAGGCAATGGACCTCCGCCACCTGCTTCGGTGGCTCAGGAATAGCCTGGTGTAGTCCAAACTGCCGCAAAACCCTATCCGGCTGGTACCACTCGACAATCTGAAAGTGAATGAGTGGCACCACTGTTGTTCACATGTCACTCCCGTCAAAACAATATTGAGGCAGTGATGCGGTAACCATATCAGTGTACGGGATCCAAGTGATATGAAATTACAAATTTATGCAAATCATTTAAATGTGACAATGAAATGGATAAAGCCCTGAAATAAAAATATGCATTATCCCTTATATACCTAGTTGAGTCGAAGACGGTCCAGCACGTATCTGTAATAGGGTAGACTGTGTGCCGGACTATCCTGGAACGTCTTTTGATAGTGCCACCTACCAAGTATAATAACTAAGTTAAACAACTTTAAAGTCAACTTAATTATAAGTGCAAGTTGAAAAATTTTCTAACCTGTGGGCTAGAGGGCCAATCCCTGCATCCCCCTCTAGTATGTCTGAAACAATAATCGCGGGGGCGATAGTGGGAAATCTATCCCATGCCCAGAGTTGCAATAGTAGGCAACACCCTCCTATCTCCCTGTAATCCAAAGCAGTGGCCTTGCAGAGCTCTCTGTACAGATAGGCCAGGCAAGCAGATCCCCAACTGTACGTCCCAGCCTCATGTAAGTCTCCAAGTAAGGGTAAGTGTATGAGGTGGACATATGTGCCGGAGTGGTCTGGAAATAACGTCCCACCAATGAGATGCAAAATGTAGGCCTGGGTGAATCTCTGCACTGTCACCTCATCCGCATCATTTAGAAGATGAGTGAAATGCCTCTCCAACTAACTCATCCTCAGTCGCCCCCATCTGATGACATTTTCGTCCACCGGTAACTGCAGTCCCAGATACTCCTCTATCAGGGCTCCCCATCCCCACACAGTGGGCCCCGTCATTGCTCGACCGTCAATGGGTAGGCCGAGCTGGAAGGCAACATTTTGTAATGTAATAGTCGTCTCCCCCTGCAGCATGTGAAAGGTGTGTGTCTTCGGCCTCCACCTCTCTACAAAAGCACTGATCAACTGATGGTCGATCGGCACAAACTCGCACATTGCCAGGCTGTAAAAACCTGTCTCTCGTAACAAGGAGACAATTAACTTCGGCGGCTGCTGGTGATGGTAGTGATGAATTCATCGAATCCTTAGCACACGGTCAGGCTACGAAAAAATACTAATGATTGCATTTGACAATTTAGAAACTGTTCAACTAACTTTATTAAGATCTAAATATTTCCATACATGGCCTGCCCAAATCAACTGGGATATGTGTAAGGCCTGAGTCCGTCAGCAGTGAAGGATCCCGTGGTTTAGGATCAACGCGTTGGGATGTGGATGCCATCTGCCACGACAAGAATTGCGTTAAGGTGGAATCTAAACATACACTAATATAACATACATGTGCAAATTAACTACAAAGATACATACAAGGATTTATAATACTTGGACGATTGAAGTAATTTGTTAACATTATTGGTAATGGGGTCACATATATATACATAATGGTCTGTAGTTTTACAACAATCAAACAAATCACATCATCCGACCGTTACACTTATGACATTGGTTAATATACTTCGTAACATACGTTTGCAAAAGTAAAAAATAAAATCAATGTGAAGAAGGGCCTTCCTCTCCATGTAGCAGTGGGCAGCTCCTACGATTATGACCTTCCGTCTTACAAAGACCGCATTTTTGCTTGACACCACTCTCTTGAGGCTAATCTATCTCATTTCTGATCCAGGTTGACTGTGGTCGTCCCTTTGCACGCAATCTTCCATAATTTGAAACCAGGACAGGAAATGGTGGTAGGTTATTTCATTGCGACCACTCCCCGATTGGCCACCACTTAAATTTGTAGCAATTGAGTAGTGTGTCAAACCTGTATACAGGATCGACATATGGTTCCCACAATATGTTCACTAAGGCACAAGCAGCAATAATATGAGCGTAAGGATACCTATATGCTTGGAATTGTCCACATTCACATTACCTTTTATCTAATAACACTTGAACGACCTTTCCACATGATCCCCTAGCCATATCAGGAACCTCCACCACCTCAAACCTAGTTCCTTGTCTATTATAAGCATGAACATAGTAAGAAGAAGCATGTGACTGGATAGTCGTAAGCTCCTGTCTAAATCTGCTTGCGTATATGTGACCTTATTGTAGTTTAGCATGTGCTTCTTTTGTCCTTTCCACAAAGTACTTGACACATCTGTAGCATGTTTGCTGAACAAGGCCTGTGATTGGTAGCTTCCTTAATCCTTTGAAGAGGCCATTGATGCACTCTACTACATTATCGTTATATGACCATATCTTCTGCCTTCATCATAAGCAAGCGTCCACTTCTCTATCGAAATAGCGGTCAACTTCTTGTGGATCTCCCCATTGACTTTGCTAAGGTTGTCCAATCTTTCCATGGCCTTTTCCCAACTGGGCTTATATGCTGAACAGAAGGAGACAAATAGGTTAACCGGGTTGAACTACTAGATACACAAATTTATAGATGAAAGGTTCAACAAAGAAATTGTGCTATAAGGCGTACCAATCTTAAGGACAACTTTCTTGACATTGTCATCCCTGCATTTCTTGCGAACGTTGCTGGCAATATGTCTGATACAGTACCGGTGAAAAGTATGAGAAGGATGCCATCCTAGGCCTTTGGTGGCTACAGCATTTTTTATAGCTCGGTGTCGATCTGATATCAGGCATATTCCTTGCTAGTTCGTAACATTTACTCGTAGTAATGCTAAAAATCAACTCCAATTTTCATAGTTCTCCTAGTTAACAATGGCAAAGGCAAGAGGAACGGGACATTTGTTACCATCCTGGGTCGCAACAATTGCCATACAGATGCGTTCCGTTAACTTGTATGAATTACTTGCAGTAGGAAAATGCGGCAATGCATGGCTTGAAAGCCCAGAAAACTCGGTTGAAAACATGTTTTTGTGGATCAACACGGTTGTCAATTGTGACGAATTCTCCTAACTCTAACTTGAACAGAGCTTGGTCACAGTAGCCTAAAATGTCCAACCATTTGGGGTGCACTTTATATGATTTATCTCAATCATCGTACACCTTGACAATTGCCTTTTGTTTTGCCTTCCATGCTTTTCTGTAAGAAATCTTATACCCGTACATGCCTTCCACCCTCTCTTGAATAAGCGAGATTGGAACATCTTGCTTCACTTTAATCATATCCAGTATCAAGGAACTCATATACTCGGAGTCCAGAGACTTGTGATCCTGTGTCAAACTGGCATTAACACATGTGTGAGGCCCTGAAAATCTAGTTATTGTCCAAGTGTTAGAATTCTTCAGATTAGTCGCTCTAAGGTGGAATTTGCATTCATCCTCGTAATTATCACACTCAATCTTCTAGTATTCGACTCCTCCACATAATAATTGTAGTGCCTTCTGATGTGATAATGCTTAGTTGCAGCAATTAATGCCTCCTTGCAATCAAGCTCTTGTCCAACCTGTAAGTCCTCCATGCCGTAATCATAACTTGGTTTCATTATTCCAAAAATTCATTAGGATTCCTTATGACATCCCAATTAATGTGAGAGAAGACAGCAGCTTGAGGGACACCACATGATGTCTGTGCAACATTGTCACTCCTCACTCGCCGCGTTGCAACATTGTCTCCATATGTAATTACACGTTCTTCGTCATGAGTGTCACGATCATCATCGCTACTGCAAGACACCTCATCGTCTTCAAAACCAGACTCAAGGTGGGCATCCATGAATATAGGATCAGTGGATTCTTCCTCTACGACCGGTAAGGCACTTGTTGATCCCATCATGGTATGTGATTTATTTCTTGGAAAAACACCTGCAACAGATGAGTCCAATGCAGGAGTATAACTATCAGAAATGTGAAACTCGATTCCATCCGTGTAAGGAAGGCCTTCCTGCACCATCGAACAACTAATACTGACATTAGCTGTTGGATCCACAGGTGATCTAGTTGTTGGAACTCTTTCTTGTGAACTCAGGTTGGCAGCGTGTAGTTCGGGTGTGATCACCTCTACGTACAACTCCATTGCTGTCATCGTCGGATGTTGTTCATAGCTTGCTATGACACATGCCAAGTCTTCATCGTCGTCCAATTCGTATGCCATATATTGAGCCTCTGTTTGATGCTGTGGAAACCTGTAAACAATTTTCCCCACAGCTTGATATGGGTGAAGCTTCAGTCGGGCATGAATTCTCTCACGCAAAACATCCATACTGCTGCATCATCTCAATTTCAATGCCTTTGGGGGAGGTCCATCGTACATTACTCCTATCGATCCCTCAATTATTGTACCATTTGAATATATAAAAGCAATTAAACTTTTCTTCATCTCGTTACTCTTAGCTGTAAAATATTCACTGTACCCTCACAACTGACACATATTATCATATACAATTTTTGTTCTTACAAACGAATGAACCAGTATTTAATATTATAAGTAAAAATGAACAGAATGTATTATTATTTTTGTAATATATTTATTTAATAGTACATAATAATTTGCCCGCACAAGACAAACCCATTCCGACCTTTACAGGCTGACATTTTTTTTCGACAAATTTATAAGCTATTTTTTACACTCATTCATAATTTTTCATACTTCATAAATTTTTAATGTTCATTTGCAAGTGTGATTTAAATATACTAATTAATGTTTATTCTGCACAAATTATACTAATTAAATTGATTAACTTTTTTAATACACTACATTTTCTATTTTCACGAAAATTTTCTCCCATCACACCTATTATTAAACAGATCCTAAAATTATTTACACATTATTGTTTGTATATTTTTATGATTACAACTATGAATTCTTTTTTACGTACACTGACTTCGTGTAATACATATATTACAGTACCTCGTATATTTTTATACTTTTTGAGTAAACCTATTTATAGTATAATTTTTTTGACTACGTTTATTATTCTTGTATTCATAATATCTACTATTTAAATAGAAAAATATTCATATTTTCAATAATAACATATTTTTTAAAGCTTCTGGTTACATCCACATATCCTAAAATTTTATTTTTATTACTTCTCTTATGGTATATTAAAATTTCACATAAAAAATTTCTCTAAATATAACTTTCACCTAGATCCTAAAACCTATTTTAGGACACCTTTCTTTATCTCGTTTGTTCTTCTTTTAATAGTACAATCTATTACAGTACATATAAATTTCTACATCATTTTCAGAAATCATAATTTCACATCGTAAATTATAATAATCAATATAAAATAAAAAACTCATATTATTTATATCATAATATTCTAAACAAATTTCTCTACCACTATAAAAGATATTTTTATAATGACTAATAAAAATTATAATATAAGTACAAAATTTATAAAATACTAACCGGTAAGTATTAGGAAAAGCAAACAAAAAAAAGTCTCTGCATGAAAAAAAAATTTGTTAGATATTTTAATAACTTTAATCTCGCACGTAAAAATTATTACATATTATTGTATCATTAAAAAAATTATGCAAAAATCATGCTAAATTAAATATACTTTACAAGATAATATATAAAAGGAAGAAAAATAATAGCATAGTAAAATTTTATTGATGTAACTTTAATTTTAAATACTTTTATTAGAATTGGAATATATAATTAATTATTTCAATTAACGCTTCCCATAACAATTTTTTAAATTATTTTAATATAAAAATAAAATATGTTACATTATGTCAATATTATGTAATTATCTTATTATTTAAATCATAAATAATATAAGTCAAAATAAAAAAAATATAGTAAAATAAATTGAAAAAGGAGAAGTGCTATGTCAAAGGTAAAGTAATAAGTGTTAAAAATTAAATATATAATTAATTAATTTTATTAAATAATTTATTTGATCATTAAAAATAATTTTATGTAAAAAAAATAAATTATATTATATTTATATTATTCAATATATTGCATTTCAACTTCTAATAGAATGATTGAAAAAAAGAAAGGAAAAAAAATTAAACAAAGTAGATGAAATCAAGAAAAATTAATGTACGAACTATAAATCTTTGGAGAAGTCTTAGTTGATGTATTTTAGATTTAAAACATAACATTCAAAAAATATTATCACCAAAAATTTCAAAAAATCTATATAAATAAAATTTAATTTAATTACTAAGTATTTTTTTTAAAAATATAATATAAAATTAATTATTTTTAATAATAAAATGTATATTAAAGATTTAATTTATTTAAAATTTTATAATAAGCTAAAAAATTATAACTTATTATATTTATGTTAATTAATGATAATGATGTTTTAAACCATAGACAATACGAGTAGATATAAAAAGAATACAATAGAGTAAATAAGAAATAAACAATACGTACGGTATAAAGTAATAAAAAATTAACTATATAATAGATTAATTAATTAAATAAATTATATAATTTATATAGAATACATTTATAATAAAAAATTGATATATCTTACTGTTAAAAAATATTAGTGTATATGGTTTAAATACCATGAGTTAACAAAAAAGATGAACAAAAATGTACAATAAAAAAGATAAAACAAATAGAAATAATGCATAAAATATCAAGTCTTTACAAAATACCCTAAATTGATATTTACTTATTTTGACATATATTACTCTAAAATTAATATAAAAATATTGATCAATAGGATAATATATCCTCGTAATAATCAACATATAATAAAAATAAGCTTATTTTTATCATATCTTATATCCTAAAAAATTTTATATTTTAAAAATATCTAAACATAATTTTTACCTAGATTGTAAATTATATTCTAAGACACTTTTCTTTATCCACTTTGTTCTTCTTTTAAAATTACAAACTATCACAGATCATATAAATTTGTTTAATTTTTTCCTAAATCCTATGTCATAATTTCACAACATTAATCATAATAATCAACATAAAATAAATTTTTTTTTCCTAATGTAAAATATATTCTTATAATAACTAATAAAAATTATAATATAAATACACAAATTATAGAAATACTAACCAGTAAAAATCACAAACTATCACAGATCATATAAATTTGTACAAATTTTTTCTAAATCCTAAATCATAATTTCAAATCATAAATCATAATAATTAACATAAAATAAAAAATTCTCTCATACTGTAAAATATATTCTTATAATAACTAATAAAAATTATAATGTACATACAGAAATTATAAAAAAATTAATCAGTACAAATCACAAACTATCACAGATCATATAAATTTTTACAACTTTTCCTAAATTTTATATCATTTTTTCATATCATAAATCATAATAATCAACATAGAATAAAAAATTTTCTACTACTATAAATATAAAAATTATAAAAATGCTAACCAAGGAAGAGCAAGGAAAGAAGACCAGATCTGCTCCAAAGAAATGTTGCCGGATGAAATGTACAGAAATAAGAAAGGATGAAGCTTTGTGAATGAAAATATGAAAAATATTACGAACGACTGCGAAGAGAGAAGGGAAGAATGGTTGCTGCAAAGAGGCTTCGAAATAGGGTTTTTTCTGGTGCTGCGGAGAGGAAGGAAGGGGGTATATATAGAGTGAAGGAGGCGCCATTTGATTTGGCGCCTCCCAGAAAATTGAAATGGGATGGCGCCTTCAAGGCAATGGCGCCATGTTGAAAATGGCGCCATGTTGAAAGGCGCCTCCCAGAAAATTAAAGTGAGAAGGCGCCTTTCAACATGGCGCCTTCAAGCCCGTATCTTTCCCAAAGGCGCCACACTATCTGGCGCCTTCCTAAGCCCGGTAACGCCATTCCAAATGGCGCCCTACATATTTTGGTAATTAGTTTCAAACCCACGGTAAAACGGAAAAAAGTTTATAAAATGACCATATTTCGATTTTTTATCCTAAAGGATGTGTTAACCTATTTAAATTTCCACTCAAATAACTTTATTCTTGTGATGTTGAATTTAATCATACAATTTACTAGATTAATCACGAATTAATCTAATTCTATGTGAATATTTAATCTGACTATATTTTTGGAGTAATTGTGATTTATGGTCTTTAAGTATAGATTGTTATCCATACAATTTACTAGATTAATCACGAATTAATCTAATTCTATGTAAATATTTAATCTGACTATATTTTTGGAGTAATTGTGATTTATGGTCTTTAAGTATAGATTGTTATTCTTTAATTCAATTATTACCATCAATGAAATAACACAATGGTGTAGTGTAGAAATCGTAAGACATAATGGATTTCAAAAGTAGAGGATGTGATGATCTTATTATGAGATGTGATATTAATGATTGTGATGGATGAAGATTATGGTTGAAGCCTGTATAAAATTAGATTACAATTGTCATATTCAGATTAGTCATTTATAGAATGAGAAATTATTTGCAGGGCTAAAGTTGGATATGCAATGGGATGAGATTAGATATTGATCTAATGCTTTAAACCCACTCAATGTTCTAATGTCATGAGTTATCATCATCATGATAGGTTTATAGAATGGTTGCTTCACATCAAGTTAGGATAGTTCATGGTATTTAAATTATTAAAAATCACTTTTCTACACCCCACTAAATTTTTAAAAATCTGATTCTAATTCTAGAAATGATAATCCAATAACTATATTAATGAACAACAATGTTATAGAGACATAAGGTAATTTATTACAAAAGATTACAACTTCGATATAGGAATGGATAAAATTAATATGGTCATAATGATATGTCATCCTTCCAACTATCCAATTCAAATAAGGTACATAAACTACTTACTCCAAGAATTATATTTCTACTCAATTCAAGCTTGTGGTTGATATTTCTTTAAATTGTTTAATAGGTCTAATAAAATGATGGATTCATATATAATTAAGTTGGGTTAAGTGAAAATTGCTAAAACTAGCTGCAGTGAATTCTGTTTCTATGAAATAGGAAATAAGTGTTAGGATTTGGACTAGTTAATGAATGAAGTTGGAATTGTCACTAATATCTGGAGGGACAAGATTCTAATTATGATCGATATTGGGAGATGGATGTAAGGTTTACTACTATTGAGTGTACACTGTGTGACATGCTTCATGATTGTGAATGATAAATATAGCTTGCTTTCCATGATAAATGAAAACCTATATATATATATATATACATGTATATATATATATATATATATATATATATATATATATTATTCAATAATTCAATTACCTATTGGGACCTCCAATATCCTAATTTTTTCTAAAATATTTTTTATGTTAACATAATGAATCTCCACAATCACGATTGGAAATTCAAGAATAGCGTTATGACATGAAAAGTTATAACTAAAAGTTAGGAGCTAGTGTACACATTTAAAAAAATCTTTTAGGAAGAACTTGTAAATATTGGGCTATATCACAAGACAAACTCTTTTCTTAACATAACTTTATTTGTTAATGAATTGCAATAAATACCGTAACTAAATTCGTTACTATGACACAATGTTTAAACTTTGTGCAATCTACCAACATAAGTTTAGATAGGCTAGTGGTTGTCGATAATGACACCATGCCAGTTGCAATGAAATGAGTCATCATAATTAGTTAACTCTAATCTTATTAGTGAGTGAAGTGCAATTAGTACAAAGTACTTTCTTAGGGTTCAGACTACTTATCTGATTAGGATAAAAGATTGGAATTGAAGGTTTCCATTCCATTAATCAAGGAATTACACCAAAATATTTACTATTTTATGTGCTTAGTTCAAAAATAATCTAAACCTCTTTTCTCATTTTTTTTCCTTAGTGGAATTACACAAAATATAGTGATAATGATTGTCCTCAATTAATGAAGGAATTTACTCCGATCATTCTAAATTTTAGGTTTCTAATAATAATTTTATCAATAATCTAATTTATAATTCTTAAATTCAAGTAATTATAATAAAGTACAAAAAATCAACAATATTTAACAATAGCAATAATCATATTAACAATGATAGCAAGGATAACACAATTTTGTCATTGAATATTAAATATTACAATAATTATAATAGACACTTATCAAAACCCAGTTAGGAGAATTAACAAAAAAAACACCGCAGATTACTAATACTATAAAAATAAAAACGTCAAACATTTCATATGATTGACAACTAAACAATGAAAGCAACAGAGCATAATTATTTTTCTGGGTGACAGCAACATAGCATAGTTGCAATGTTGACCTTGATAACAATACTATTTAACAAGACTAAACTAATAACTTTCGGTAAACTGAGTTTCGCAAAGGCTAATTGGATCAGTCCCAAAAAACTTTTGGAATGGCAAACATATGAGTCCAAATTGTTTCAGGCCATCTTGCAACAGCCCACCATTGAAATAGGCCGATTTTCAGCCCAACATCATTCTCCCAACACACATTGCCGTCCAAGCACACGGTCAAGCTTAGTACGGACTGCTACTGCTGATGTCAGACAAGTATTTTCCCAGCTTGGTTATGTCATCACGGGACTATCCCCTTGGCTGTGCAATACGGCTGTCGAGTTGGGTTGTAAGGGTGATTATGACATCTGCACATGCCTGTTTGCAATTTGCAGCTAAGCAGTGCACCTTTGCTTCCAAATGGATGGCCGAGATTTATTGGCGGAAAATCTGAACAGTTGAGAAACTGACACGTAGGCAGGGTTCCGGCACCCTGGTTTTTATTTATGGTGCGGTAAAATTCACCATCATATATATTTCAATTTTAGAACGCAAAAGGAAAACTAATTGTATTTGAGCAATGTATAATACCTTTTTTACACAAAAAAGACCTACACAAACAATTGCAGTGGAAGAATAGGAGAGGGAGGGAGATTTTGAGTTCGCTGTATCTGAAAAGTAGAAGAAGTATGTGAGGAAAGAAAGAACAAAAACAATATAAGTTGGCTAATGGCCACGGCCTTTCCTGCTGGGTCCCGAAGCAAGTTTAAACGTCAAGCTGCTTTTACGGTTGTTGGAAGGAACAGGCGTCAAGTTGGTCATTCCAAGCGATGACTCTGCTCCTGTCATATATTCCTTTACCTCTGTGTTTGATCGAAGAACTCGACACTGCACAAAACTGAGCTGCAATGACACCACAACCATTATGATACTCATCACAATCCAAATACCAGTCTTCTTGGGCATCTGCATCTTTCTTTGGCTTTTTGGAAGGAATTCACAACTTTTTAAAGTTTCCTTCTTCAGCTTTGTGTGTTGGCCTGAATGGCCGCTGCCGGTTCGTTTATATATATATATAGAATTTCTGCAGAGGAGGACGGTGAAGCGCTTTCTGGGTGCGTCCTCAAAAGGCTGAGATCATATTTAACTTTATGCTATCCTCATAATTTCTGGCTGGTTTGTTTATACGTATGGAGTTTCCGCCGAGAGCTCTTGGGTATATATTATGTTTGGAATTGACGACGTAGCTCTGGATTCTCACTTGTCGAGAAAGAAGCTTCGCTCGTGCTGTCACAATTTGACTTTTGAATATACGGCAGAAGGAAACCAAAAAGGGACGTAAAAATTGGTCAGACAACTGTATAGTCTACGAACTTTGCAGGTTTGTTTCACATGGCTTTCTGATTCAACGTGACCATTTCCTACGTGTAGTACGCGATGCATGCTTAGTATTTTCTTTTTTAATTTTTATTTTACAGAGATGTTATATTGGCGGATTGTGAAATTTAATATTAAATTTTCAATTTTTTATATATTAAATTAGACTTTATAAATTTATTCTATCATTCTATATTTAATTGATAATTTTTTATTTATATTTAAAATTTAATTTGGAATTCAGCTTTTAATAAATATAGCATTATTGTTTATTTTAATGTATTTTTTAGTTCTCTTTATCCATGTATGTTGCTGGATATACCAACCATTCCAAGATTTGGCTTTGTTGCCTTTATTTGGTCCAACTGTCACTTGCCTTTGAGTTCAAGACGGTGCCCCCCATGGACATGGGGCCAATCGTGAGCATTTCCATTTTTCAATATGTGCACGCTGCGCAGTAACAAGTTAGCATTATTCCAGTGATCCATTCAATTAAAACGCTCCCAAAGGAAGTGCAAGGGCTTAGCGAGAGATCTATTTGCAAGCACAGGGGACATCATCTTAGTTTGTCAAACAAATTAAAGGATGCTAGTTATGAAATGTCCAATTTTCTCACAAATACATATATAATGTAAAAAAAAAAATGTGAGACTTATTACGAGAAAAATTATGGTGTGGCTAGCATTTCTGCAAATCAACATATGTAATGATGACAGTCACGGATCAGGAATGGAAGGGTAGTTTTGGCATGACACCGTGAATAAAAAGGCAAGGAAATCTGTATAGTTTAATTACTATTTCCTTTTGTGGGAGATGGAGCTCTCGTTGCTGCCTTAATTTTCAACAATTCCTATTTTAAGCTTACGTGTCTACTCAAGGCTGAAGCTGCTTATTGAGTTCGTTCAGTGTTAATTAAAGGCAAAAAGAAGTTCTACGTACGAAGCAATGGTGAAAAATGAGTTACAATTTCAACATTGGCCTTTTTGCAGGAATGCTAGTTGCAGATAAAATTGAGGCCAGTCAAATAAGAAGCGCATGTGATTTGTATTAAGTTGAAATCTGGCCGTTTCCTTGCCACTGCCGCAAACCTTGAATTCTCGGTACAATTTGTTTGAATATATGTTAGCACAATCTCAAAGGATTCCATAAAAGCAGATAAGGTCGTCAACAACTGCATGTTCCTCCTACTCAAATTATTCAGCTATCCAAAGATCCAGCTGTTTTATTGATCGTATTTGTGAACTGCCAATTGGGTTTCAAATTATTTTATTACATAAAAACGATTTTTGTTGAAATTTAAAATTTTTTGTTAATATTGTTTAGAATTTTAAAACTTGGTGCTTGTTTCCGGGCTCACTTTCTGTCTGTTTACATGTTTTTTAAAGTTTAGGTGACCCCAAAGCAGGAAGAAAAAGTCATTTCAGATGCATTCCATTCAAAAACAAGTTTCACTATTTCTTTCTTGTCTAGTTTAATGGCTCACATGACTTGATGGTTTTGGACCGAAGATTGGCAACATATGCAAAGATCATATAACCAAAAAATCTCGTATCTCTGTGTTTTATGCCCGAGTCTTTTTCATACTCATTTCTTTCTTTAATTTATGACCTCACGTGAGCCATCCTCTGTTTCTGTTGCGTATTGTTTCGGTTCCATCAGGTCTTGTCAGGCATAAGGTGGTTAATTAAGAGGAGTTGCATTTCCAGCCAGCACAAAAGAATGTCAAACGCATGTCTTTTTGTGGGGATTAATAAAACAACTTGTTGAGAACATGGATTTGTATTTGATTTGATGAAGAAACAAACCACGTTCTAATAGTAATAGGCCGTACAGTTGCTACTTACTCTGCACATGTGACCATTGAAAGTATGTGCGTCAATCTTGGCACTTGTCTGCTGGTCAAATTCAATCTGTATCCTCCTCTTCTTCCAAATTCTACATTACAAATGATTTTCAACATTCTATGTTTGATCTCAAATCGGACAAGTTGGAAAGATTATGTCAAGTAAATTGGGATCGCTTATCCATATTATTACCCAAATCCCAACCGTACGAAAGTTTGCAGGATGGTAATCAAAATAGGCTGATTTATTGATACCTGCGCAGTCACTAGATTAAACATAACAAGGCACAGTTTGCTTTGCAAGTTAAGTACTGGAATCGGAGATGGAAGTAGGGCCAAAAACGGCACATGCTAGCTGGCCATAAGAATTGACCCCAAAAAAATGTTGGGGACCGCCCTCCTTGGCTTTTTTGAGAGTAACTTTCTGTGGGAAAAAATTTATGTAAAATTTCATAGATGTATGCTGTGAACTTTTCGATTAATATTTAGGATATGTATTATTTTTCCCACTCATATTTCTATTGTATACTCATATTTCTATTATATATGATGGAATTCTCCTCTCATACATGTATGTATTTTAAGTTAGTTAATGTACTTATATACGTAGCCAAACAAAAGAAATCTGTGATGCATTTCTCTCGAGTATTACAAATCCCACGATAAAACTACTAGACAGCGTTTTAGCACAATTCTACATCATTATTGTTGTCTTTATGTTTGCTAAAGTTGATAACTGCCCCATGCTCTTGAGAGTTAGTGGATTCTGAGGTGAGCTCAATCGCATTTTTGCAATCAAGTTTAGATCAATTATTTTATCGTTAGCTTTCTAGATTTAGACCTTATAAAAAAGCAAGGTTTCCATGTCTAAAACAATTTTTTAGGTACAAACACCCATTAGTGATAAATTTAGATTTGTGTTTCTTAGGTATTATTATATCCTCTTTAATTATTAGTAAATTAAAAATTATTTTATAAAAAAAAAATTGAAGCAATTGATAAATTGGATTGAATTGAGAATTTTGTATATGAAATATAAAATAAATTAAAGTTAACCAAATTGAAAATATAAGAATATAAATTTGGTAGAAATTTGATGGGAAAAAATTATTGAAATTATGAAATATAAAATTTTGTATTGATATAAGAAAGTGTGTGAGTATAGAAGAAATTTAAAAGCAATTTTTCAAAAATGCCCAAAGGGCACTATTTACTTCATTTTAGCTCCGAATCTCAATCTCCCTCACTTTTCTTCATGTCTCGAATTCTCCTAACTCTCTTTAATAATCTCTTTTACCACTCTATCAGTTAAGCAAGGAGAATCTCAAATCGTCTATATTTTTTTTTATCTAATTAAGGTAAAAACATTGCTTTCATCAAGAATCACTCCCATTTCCTCTTAGTTGATGAAGAAATTTGAGATTTATTTAATTTTGTTGGGCATTTTAAACCTTTACTCTAAAACCCATGAATTTTGATGTGAGTAAAATTGAAAGGTCTTCAAACTAACTTTCTAATACCCTCATTTATACAAGATAAGTGGATAATCTAGTGAAACTTATGGAGTTTGTGATTATATGATGGTGTTGATAAAATATTAGTTGTTTGATGGTTTTACTTGAAACATGTTTGAGTTAATGTGGTGGGAATAATAAATGATGAAGATAAGTGATATAGGATGTCAAATAAATGTATTAATGATTGTATCAACATCTAGTATATAATACATATGTTTAAAGGCATTTATGATTGAATGTATGCATTTTATCTATTATTTATTGTTCTAAATGAGATGTGACTTTGGTGTTATTATTCATAAGCAATCTTATGTGATACATTGAAAATAAAATGACTATGTGTTAATTTTATTTTTGTTGGTTCTTAATTACTAATATACTTAAATATTATGTGAATTGTCAAAGAAGGATAGTCTAATGGGTAAGTTATTATGAATTATTATTTTTATAAATTATTCACTTACTGAGTCTCAAACTTATTTTTTCATGATTTGTTTTACGGATTTCCAATATCCATTTCTTCAAAACTAGATTCCATTGAAGCTCACTAATAGTATGGTAGTATGGTAGCATAAAATCTTGAATATAGTATATTTTGGGCTTTATTTTGTGATACACTTAGATAGAGGAAATATTTAAACTGACTTCTCATAAGTTAGTTAGACTAACTTATCCTTATTTTGGAAGAATTATAAGCATATCCAGTTTTCTTATTTTTTGTAAAACTCTCAGTGGTTTCTAATAAATGTTCTCTTTCTAAAGTATCATTTTTTCTTTTTGCATATAGATCATACTTGTTAAATAAAAATGAGCTAGATAATTATAAGTAGGTTAGTAGAAATTGGAAAGTAGGTTCTACACCAATCATGATTGGGTTAGGGTTATGACAAAGTTAGTATTAGAATATGGTCTAGGTTTCTAGTTAGATGAAACCCTTTGGTTTTATCTATGTATTACCATAATAGGTGTTAACTGAAACTATACTAGTGGTATATGTGTACTTGGGATCATATACCACTAATACCATTTTAATGGACTTTATTATACTATGTTGGTAGGTGATGGAGTTTAGGTGTGACATAATGTCTTATGAACTATTTGATAAATTGATTAATAAATTGTCTATTGATTGTTTGAATTGTTATATGATTGTTTAAGAAAATTTATGAATAATTAGGAAAGAGTTAAAAAGTGAAGTCAAGTGTGGGTCAGTTACCCTAGAAATGAAGAATCATCTAATGGTCCTCAAGTTTGCAATAATAGGAAAAAGGCTAATGGAGAAACTAATTAACAATTTCCACCTTAAACTATACCTTTTCTAGAACATGTCTTAGACCGAGTCGATTTAGTCCTTACTTAGCGATTAAGGCATACTACCTCAAAAGGTCAAAGTAAATATTTAGGTAATTTAAGTGATTGTGACGAAAGCTATGGTCACGAAAAGAACATGAGCATGAGTGTAGCTCTCCTACAATGGGAACAAGAGATATATTTAAGTCATATATAAGTTTGTTTAGTTAAACTTGCCTAGATACTCCAATATTGATCCGATAATGGATTCACATCAATTTCTTAAGCGCATTGCGAGATTGGGAGAGATATTACAAAGCCTCGCCTTTTTTATAATTAAGTTAGTACGCTATTAATTAGATAACGTGACCTATTATTAATTCATTGATATAGTGACCAATTAAAATCTATAATTAAAGCTTTGGACTGGAAAGGCTTTTTAAGAACTATTTATGGATCATTTCTAGTCACCAAGCATTCATCGAGAAAGAATTTAGGAATTTGAGACCCTAAGATAAAATTTTTTATTTGTTATAAAAGTATGATGCTCAGTTTACCAAGTTATCTTGATATGCTTCACATTTGATTTCTATGGAAAAAGCTAAAATCAAGATGTTTATGCATGGCTTCAAAGATTTATTTTTTGAGAGAGTTTATATTGATCATGATGTTACTTATCAAGAAGTTGCAGACCAAATACTAACACTTGATATAAAAGTTAATGAGAGGAAGGAGAGGCAAACTCAAGAGAGGAGTAGGAAAAAAGTTAGTTTAGGCAACTGTGTCAAATACATTCTTTAAAGGGGATGCCTCCTTAAGTTATTTCTAGACATGGTGAAAGTAGTTTCACTAGGAGGCCACCATCTTTTGAAGGCATACATGGTGGATATTCTTTGAGAAATAATCTTGAGAGGTAAAGAACTTATCCTAATCTTTCAAGTTAATAATATTGACCTTTAAGACAAGGTGGTAGAAAACCTTAATGCCTTAAATGTCAGCTTCATCATGGTGATCCTTATAACCATTTTTTAGGATAATGTTTCAAATGTAGGATAATTGGGCATAAGGTAAAGGATTGCCCTAAAATTGTTATAAACTAAAGCATGAGTTATTCTGTATCTCACTAGAATAATTTAAATTCTCCATTGGCTTTATGTTTTATAAATCCTCTAGCACATTTGAGGAGTGCTAATATTTTAGGCTAAAAAGGAGAAGCAAATGGGGATTAAGCTTAAGTGTACATGCTTACCCCTAGAGAGGCTTATGCTTTTAATGCTATTATGATAGGTACTATCTTTATTGAAACTTCTTTTGCTAAAGTTTTGCCACCATTCTAGTAAACACACCAAAAAGATAAATGCTTTTTTAATTGTAATGTGTTTGATAGAGAAATCCCTTATAGCCATTTGTAAATTAGAAGCTTTTCCTATAAAGATTCATGATCATGTAATGCTAATAGATTTAATCTTATTTGATATGAATGACTATGATGTAATTTTGGAGATGGATTAATTGTTTGAGTACCATGCATGTATAAATTATTTTAATAAATCGTAACATTCTCCATAAATGGCTTTGC
This sequence comes from Sindora glabra, assembly GCA_020226215.1. Taxonomy (NCBI): domain Eukaryota; kingdom Viridiplantae; phylum Streptophyta; class Magnoliopsida; order Fabales; family Fabaceae; genus Sindora; species Sindora glabra. The sequence goes on from CM035230.1 coordinate 81,830,525, forward strand.
ACCCATTAAGTTCTAAGAAGATAAGTTAATGAACTCTATTGTCATTATTTTGAGCATTAAAACTCAAAGAACCATTCAGAAGCAAGGCACAATATACTTAGCACTAGTGTAATATTTGAATCAATCCATTCCTGATGTCAATATGTTCCAATAGTGAAAGAGTTTCCTAATATGTTCCCAAAGGAATTACTTGAATTACCCTTAAACCATAAGATTGAGTTCCATATTGATTTGTTGCCTAGTATCGAAACTATTTCAATTCCTTCATATCAAATAGCCCTGATAGAATTGCAAAAATTGAGAAAGAAGTTGTAAGATCTTATAAATAAAGATTTTATTCATTTGAGTTCTTCACCTAGGGGAGCTCTAATCTTCTTTATGAAGAAAAATGATGGATCTATGTGGTAGTGTATTAATTATTGTTAGTTAAACAAGGTTATTATAAAAAATAAATATTCTCATCCTCATATTAATGATGTTTTTTTAATCAATTTCAAGGAGTGAAATACTTTTCTAAGATTGACCTACATATGAGTTATTACCAGTTGAAAATCCACAAAAGAGATATTCCTAAAATTGCATTTAGAACTCAATGTAGCCATTTCAAGTTTCTAGTAATGTCCTTTAGATTGACCAATATTGCTGCTATTTTTATAGATTTGATAAATTTCGTATTTAAATTATATTAGATAAATTAATTATTGTCTTTATAAGTAATATTCTGATGTACTAAAAAAAGGGGAACATATTTGACATCTTCGAGTGGTCTTACAAATCTTATGAGAGCATTAATTATATGCAAAATTTTTCAAATATAATTTTGGATTACCAGTGTTACTTTCTTAGGGCATGTGGTAACATAAGAAGAAGTAAGGTTGACTTCTAGAAAGTTGAAACATCAGAAATGTGGCCAAGGCCATCATTAATTACAAGAATCCATAGTTTTCTTAGGTTAGTAAGTTATTATTAAAGGTTTGCTAAAGATTTCTCTAAAATCTATACACCACTAACTAAATTGATGCAAAAAATAGTCAAATTTAAATCAATAGATGCATATGAAAATAACTTCCAGAAAGAAAAGTCATACTTAATGTTAGCATTGTATCAGCACTTTCCTCAAGTATTAAAGGATATATGGTATTTTGATGTATTAAGGATTAAACTTGGATGTGTTCTTATGTAACATAATGAAGTGATAATTTATATTTCTCAACAATCGAAGAAATATGAATAGAATTATCCTACATATGATTTGGAAATGGCAACAGTAATCTTCACCTTAAAGATATGGAAACATTTTCTATATATAAAAACCAACAAAATCTATATAGATCATAAGAGCTTGAAGTATATTTTCAAACAAAAAGATCTTAATTTAAGACAAAAGCTATAGATAGGGTTAATTAAAGATTATGATTTCTTTATTTTGTATTACCCTACCAAGGCCAACATAGTAGTAGATGCACTTAGCAGGAAGTCCATGAGAAAATCGATAAAGGTGCCAGAGGATCATGGATGCATAAAAGAATGATTATAATTATACAACCTTAGTGAAAGAGGTAATTAAAGAATTGGAATATGATCTAACTATTAATGAGAAGGGAGTAGTTCACCACTAAGTGAGGATTTAAGTTCTAATAAGTGAGAGAAATGAATTAACCAAGTTCATAATTCATCTTACACTATACACCTAGGAGAGGTAAAAATGTACCCTGACTTAAAAGAAGTGTTCTAGTGGAAAGGAATGAAAAGGGATATATTGGACTTTGTAGTGAAGTATCTCACTTATCAATAGGTAAAAGCGGAACATCAATATTTAGCTAGAATGCACTAGCTACTCTTGATATCAGAATAGAAATAGAAAAGTATTACAATGGACTTCTTGATGAAGTCGCCTAAAATGTAGAAGGGATATGAATTTATTTAGGTTATCATTGATATATTGATAAAGTCAGCGTATTTTCTTTCTATTAGAATTACCTTCCTCTCAGCTTAATATGCTTAGGTGTATCTTGATGAAATTGTACCATTGCATAGAGTCCTAGTTACTATTATATTAGATTGTGGTACTTAATTTACATCTCACTTCTAGAAACCATTCCAGTAAGTATTGGGAACTTAATTGTAGTTTAGCACTATCTTTTATTCATAAATCGATGGGTAATTTGAAAAGACCATTTAAATACTAAAGGATATACTTAGAGTTTGTTTATTGAAATTTGAAGGAAATTGAAAAAAGTATCTATTAGTAATAGAGTTCACTTACAATAATAGCTATTAATCTAATATTTAGATAGCACCATATGAAGCCCTTTACGATCGAAAATGTCAATCACCAATAGGATGATTCGAACTTAAGGAAATAAAACTCTTAGGACTGGATTTAGTGATTGATGCTTTAGAAAAAAGTTCAATTTATGTGAGATTAATTAAAGACAGCTCGAGATTGATTAAAGATAAGTTAGATCATATGAGATTGACAGAAGTCATATACAGACAAGAAAATGAGAGAATTAGAGTTTTGAGTAGAAGATATAGTTTTCCTAAAAGTTTTACCTATCAAATGTGTGATAAGATTTGGAAAGAAGGATAAATTAACAACACATTTCATTAAAACCTTCCAAATTCTCAAGTTTGTTGAAATGGTAGCCTATTAGTTAAAGTTGTTAGGTAGCTTGCAAGCTATCCATCTTATATTCCATGTATCTATGCTTAGAAAATAATTGCTAAATGATTCTTATGTGATTCAAATTGGACTATGACAACTTGATCCTAAATTATCCTCTGAGGAACAACTTGTAAAGATCCTAAATCATTAAGTTCAAAAATTAAGATCTAAAGAAGTTCCTTCTGTGAAGGTTTGTTATGAATGTTATGGTGTGAAAGAGGCTATGTAGGAGTTAGATTCTGAAATATAATAGAGATATTCCCATTTATTTGTTGAGTACAAAACTTTATACTTCAATTTTCCTTACTTTTCTTCATATTTCAAATTCTTCCAACAATCTCTAACAACCTTTTGTTGGTGTGTGTTATAGGAGCCAATCATAGAGATGGTTGTAATATCACATAATGTATTACGTTTCATTTAGGCAATACAATTATTATATTTTATTTTAATTTTACGTAAATTATAACTTAAATATAATAATTATCCTTAGAATAACTTTTATTATTCCTAAAATACCCCTAATTAAGTATTATTATGAAAAGAATAGTAATAATACATCGAGACTAGCATGTATAGTGACTGATGATTATGAATCATAGATATGTAATATCAAGTCAATATATGAGTACATTATTAGTGAATAATGTACTGAATTGATCCACTATGAGAATATTGCATGGATAGACGTGTCATAAGTTATTCTCATATGATCACAAATACACATAATCTTTTGATCTGAAGTCCTTATGGTTCCCTACATGAAGAATTACTTACTTTAATATTATCCTATGTCACCTTTAATCAGGATGACGAATAGGGCATTGATTGGGTGTGTCACAAATCATGCAGAGGGAAGTGAGTGATGTAGATGAGATTTTGTTACTCTTATATAAAAGAGAAATATCCTTAGGCCCCTTGATCGAGTGAGACTTAGAACTGCATGACCATGCTCAATTGGATTAATATATGATATTAATCATTTATTTTAAATTTACTCAATATCAAAAAATATAAATTGAACATTGACGAGGATGACACATTACATGCCTCCAGTTCGATTTGGATATTATTACAAAAGGAATTGTGATACAAAGCGTTGATCATATATTAGGTAAATGTCAAATCATAAACATTCTTACTACTTGAGTGACAGTGATATATTGCTAGATACTGCTCACTATCTATGACTCAAAATGAGTCATTATCAACGTAGTAAGAACCTACAGAGTCACACAAAAGGAGTAGGAATAAGACAATTTTAATTAAGCTTTAGTTGGACTAAAATCCAATTAATTAGACTTATTTTCGTGCATATATATTATTATTATTATTAAGATAATAATAATTTCTCACGTAATATATATATATATATATATATATAATATTATGTGATATTATTTGATATTAAAGTAATATCAGATAATTATATTATTAGATATTAGATAATTATATTATGAGATAATATTATTATCTAATATAAGATAATTATATGCTAATTTAATATTAAATAATTATATTATGAGATAATGTAATTATCTAATATTAGATAATAATAGATAAGTCCTATCTTTCCTCACTCTTTCTAGGATAAGGATAAAGTGATAGTTATTTAGTGTGATTAAGATTTTTTGAAGCATTATCCTAGTAGGACTAGGATTATGACATGCCTTAGTTCTATAAAAAAAGATTTGAAGGCAGCACATAAGGGATACGCTCATAAGCTTCATCAAACCTTAAATCACTCTCGAAAACATCCAAACTCAATCCTAGTGAGAGAAACGAATCCTAGCAGCTTCATAGGAGGGAGAACTCGTTGTTCACTCCGTGTAGATACTGTAGAGACATTGTACCTTCCGATCGACATTTAATTCATCTTGGATTCGTTCAAAAAGAACACGAGCACAAATAAGGTAAAATCCTAATATTGGTTTATGACTTTTGCATGGATCCTAGGAAGGTTTTGGATAAAAATTTTAAAATTCTGCTACGTATATTGATCTCAATCCTAACACCTTTTCCACTACTTTATCAATCAAACAAGGAGAGCTTTAATTTTTTTTAATTTCTTTATCTAATCAAGGTAAAAATATTGCTTTCATCAAGAATCACCCCTTTTTCCTCTTAGTTGATGGAGCAATTTGAGATTTATTTAGTTTTGTTAAGTATTTTAAGATTAACTTTAGAACTTATGAATTTTCATGTGATTAGGATTGAAAGATCTTGAAATTAGCTTCCTAACTCCTTCTTTTATAAAAGGTGAGTGGATAATTTAATGAAATTCATGAATTTCATGATTATATGATAGTGTTAATGAAATATTAGTTGTTTAGTGATTTTGCTTGAAACATATTTGGTTATATGTGATAGGAGTAATAAATGATAAAGATAAGTGATATGAGGTGTTAAATAAGTATATTAATGATTATATCAAGATTTAGTATATAACACATGTGTTTAAAGGGCATTTATGATTGGATAAATATATTTTATCTATTATTTATTGTTCTAAATGAAATGTGACCTTAAGTATAGTTATTCATAAGCATTTTTATATAATACATTGAAAATGAAATGATTATGTGTTAATCTTATTGTTGTTAGCTTTTGGTTTCTAATATGCTTAAATGTGATATGAATTGTCAAAAGATGATAGTTTAATGGATAAGTTATTATAAATTGTTATTATTCTTATAAATTATTCATTCATTGAACTTTGAACTCATTTTTTCGTGATTTGTTTTACAAATTCTTAGGTTGAGCTTTCATATCTACCCCCTCAAAGTTAGATTTCATGAAAGCTCATTGATAATAGTATGGTAGCACAAGATCTTGTACATAGTATATTTTGGATCTTCCTTTATTATAGACTTAGGTAGAGGAAATATTTAAACTAATTCCTCATGATTAGTTAGATTGACTTATCCTTATTTTAGAAAGATTATAAGTATATCTAACTTTCTTATCTTTTATAGAACTCTTAAATATTTTCAATGAATATTCTCTTTCTAAAGTTCATTTTCTTTTGTATATGCATAATACTTTTTAAATAGGAACAAGTTAGAAAACTAAGAATAGGCTAATGGAAATGGGAAAGTGGATTTTACACTGATCACGATCAGATTAAAGGCATGACAGGCATTTAGTTCTTGTATCTTAACCAATTGGTTTATGATTCTATTGTGTGTAATAAATAAGTTAATTTATAATTTATTAACTTTATCAATAAGTTATAAGTTATCATTTAGAAATGTTTCACACACTATCTAATTGAAAAAAATAAATTCTATTTTAATAAATTACATTGAATAACTTATAGTTTAAAGTTACTGTCTTCTCAATTTTTTTCTAAATCTATTCTTTTTTTTTATTAATTTACAATTCATATCTTTCATAATGTTAACTTAAATATTATTTTTTTATAAAATATAATTAATTTAATTTTAACATAATTATATCTTAGTTTTAAACTATAAATATATAAAAATATATATGTAAATAAATATGTAATTTTAACATAATTAATTATATTTTAAGTAATTATAATTCTATTAGAAATAATAATAATAAAATAAAAAATTTTGCAAAGAAATATATAAGTGTATAAAATATAATTAATTAACTATTAAATGTTATATTTATATTTTAAACTTCTTAATTGTATTAATATAACTTAATTCTTTGATAAATATAAATTATCTTAATTATATATTTATTTGTATTAATATGTTTTATTATATCATTTTATAATTTTAGTTAGTTTAACAATTAATTTTATAAAATATTTTTTGTACAATTAACTTTCTATATAATCAGCTAACTTATCAGTTATTAATTATAAATTATTAATTATTAGCTAATTTATTAACTATTATCTATATTATCATCTATCAACTAACTCATCATTTACTTTCGCAAAACAGAACTTACATCTTTACTTTTTCTTCTCTTTTATTTTTATTTTTTTATTTTTGATAAGCTTATAATGTCTTTCTTAATTAATGGAATGTAGTAAACTCCAAATTCAAGTAACGTAGAAAAAAAAGGAAGCATATTTATAAAAAGAAAAGAAGCATATTAATTTTATAATATTATAACGTATTATCCCTTCTTTATTTAATAATTTCTCAAAATAGAATCATTTTCTGCGCATTAGGTGTTAAATTATTAATTTGGTTTTGAGGTTTAGAAATTAACCCCATCACTTTTTATGTTAACAAGCACAGGTTTGTCACATCAGGAACATCCAATAAAATTTGAACGATATAAAAAGGATCAGCATGGCACTTGCACAAGGATGAGATGCATTAGTCAAGAAATGATTCAACATGCACAAGTCTTACTACTTGTGTTCATGTTTATTTTCTCTCACAGCATCTATATTCAATTATCTTTTGTTTTCAATCTTATATTTTTTAAGAAAAAAAATCAAATTTTATTCTGTATTTCATATGCTTTATTAATTAAATTTGGTATGCCCATTAACTATGAAAGACATTGATGACATTAATAAAAACAAAAGATAAAAGAAAAAGATTAACACATTAAATACTTGAGCAGACTCAAATCGAAATTTGCCATTAGGTTAGATGAGATGTATCAAAATGAGTTTAGTTTAATAGATTAACTTAGGATAGGTATAATTTTGAATGGTTTGGAACAATGAATAATATAGAAAATGATAACAATGGTTTAACTCAAAAAAACTTGATAAGAGATTAAAATTGATTAATCCAATATAGTAAAGAACTAAAATTAGTAAGTATTAACTCATCAAACTATTAGGTTAACACATTATTATGATTTTGTTAGGCTAATGGATTAATAAATAATTAATTTATTAATGTGTGTATGTATATATATTAAAATTATAATTTTAATATATTAAAGTTATACTTTAATATATATAATATAAAAATTATAAATATGAGAAATTTTAGTTAATTATTAATATTAAAATTAATAAATTTATATATTTAATATTATCAACATATATTACATGAGTTTATCAAAATAAATAATTATATTAAGTGAACAAGTTTATATATTTAATATTATCAATATATATTACTTAAAGTTATTAAAATAAATAATTACATTTAAACTAAAAAATTAATAAAAATTAAGTGAAACTTTAAAATTATTATCATAAAACTTAAAAATTCATGAAAAATAATTATTATAAATAAACATATGTAAAATAATTATTATAACCAAATTTATATATTAATTAGAGAAATAAATTATTAATATTATAATAAATTAGTAATACAATTATATATATTGTAAATTTAGTTAATAAAATATTTATATTCATTTTAATTAATAGTAAATTTTTTTGGAACTAAGTTCTGTAATTTTTACTCCTTTAATTGAGGAATTTTTTATTAAAAATTTTGTACCTTAATTTATTTTCATAATATATTATTTATATTCGATAAAAATAATGAATAACAATATAAGTTTTTAGATGACAATATTAAAAAAATAATTATATTTAAAGTAATAAAAGTGATCACAATAATAATTAATTTTAATTAATTAATAATATAAAATTAGTGATAAATAAGTGATATAGTAATAATAATAATAATAAAAATATTAATAACAACAAGAACAACAAGTTATAAAACTCGTTTAATATCGTTTAATAAAAAGTAACTTGAGACTAAAATTAGTATTATAGCAATTTAATTTGGTGAAAAAATAGTTCGACTTGAAATCAACCTAATGTACAATTTTTATTTGTTGTAATAATTTGGTAAGATTAAATTAATCCGTTTCAACATGTTTAGGTTTATTTTGAAAAAATATCCATATAGTTTAACTCTTGCCTTTATAAAAACTTCTGTAAATTCCTTATTTTTTAAATGGATAAATATGCCTTTATTAGACCATAAAAACAATTTGATTAAATCTTTTAAAAGTTTTCACATAAGAAGAGAGTCCTTTTTAAGGTAAATGGATTTGGATTGTTCATAACTTGAATTTCACCAAATGATGACCATGCTGAAGCTATAATATACCAATAAAGAGAATAGTTATTAATGTTTTATTCTTTGATTTCCAAATAATATAGAAACAATCGAAAAATTGGCTGCCATCATGAGTTAAGGATCTAACTGTAAATTTGTAAGAATCTAGCTAGTGAGAATAAATATTTAGGATATATCTGTTTACTGATTTTAAAAATAATTTTAATTTTTCATTTTTAAAAAATAAAAGAATTTATTTGGCAATCTATTTTTTAGAATTTATTTTTAAAAACAGAAAAATAAAAATAAATTTTAAATATTTTCAAAATCTATTTTTTATTTTTAATATTAATTTTATAATTAAATATAATATTTCTTCATTTGTAATATTAACTATTTTCTATTCTTTATTTTTTCTCAAAAATAATTTTTTTAAAAAAAGTTTTGAAAATAATTTCTGAAAATATAAAAATAAAAATATATCTCAATACACCCTTAATCTCTCAAATATAATTTTCCATAATAATGAATCTAGTTATACCTAGACTTAGGGGTGACAATTTTTCTCGTTTTGATCAATTCATTTATTAAATTTGTCAAAATTAGTCAATGATTTTAATTAATGCAATTTATATTATAAAATTTAAGGGCCTTACTATAGTTACTGACAAATGCGCACCGAACGAGTCCCGAAATATGTAAAATTGATTCACCCACCATTGATTCAAAGAGAAATAAATGCTTTCATATTTATATCAACAGTAGCAATTAATTCGGAATTTATTTTCGCCAGTCTCAACGGAATGATTCAGTATTTTCCAAGATTTAATTACTCATTTTTTGTAAGAAGTATTTTCTATTATTAATAAAATACTAATTTAATTTATTATTATTTTATTAAAATAAAAATTTTATATTTTTATTATATATATTTATTTATATTTAATTATTATTTTTAAATATTTTTTTAAAATTTAATATAAATTTTTAAATGAGTAGAGTGTGGTCGGAACCTGCATTGAAACATGTCGTAATATTATCACCCTCGCCCGGACTCAAATCTTTGACTTTCTCTCTGGCTTCGATGATAAATGCACGTGGACTTCGACTGCAACAGTAAGAATTTTGTCTGGTATGCATCACAGCACCAAGACATCCACCAAGTCCCCCGACTTAACACGGTTGTGTTTAATGACAATACTGATGGAAGGTGTGGTTACATTTGTTTTTGTTAAAAAGTATTTTTTTTAAAGAATATTATTTTTATATATATTAATAAAAGAATAATATATTATTTATGTTAGTAGTTTAAAAATAATTTAAAAAAATAATGAAAGAAAATATATTCTGTTTTAATATAAAAGAAGTTATTTTTTTAAAATTTTTTATATTTAATATTAAATAAATAAAATATTTTCCTGTATATTAATATTTTATAATTATATTTTATAAAAAAAATATTTTTATAAAAAAAAAATAAAGGCTAATTATTTATGATACTTGGAGTTTAAACAAAGGAACATTAGAGTTTACTTGCCTTCATAAGCAAGAGATCGCTAGGTGTAAAATAGAGATGACCGCCTGACCTGACAGCTCGACCCATAAAAATAGAAGATTTTGGTTTTTAATTTAATAATTTATTGAATTTTTTAAAAAAAGTCCGATTATAATTGGACCGGTCTCGGATTAAAATAAAAAAGTTAGATAGGCCCGGCTCTATTATATTAATTTATTTTTTATAATATAATTATATATTAAAAATAATTATATCTAATTATTTTTAATATAAAAAATTAATTTGATATAATTAAATATTTTATATATTTAAATATCATATTATTTCTTTAAGTATATAATTTGTATGAATAAAATTTATTTTTTTACTTAAAAAATAAAGAAAAAAATTTATTTGGGTAATTGGATGGCCATTCATTTATATAATCGGGTCGAGTCATATTTTTTTTAAATACTAATCGGGTTAGGTCAAATCATAAATTTTATATAGTTCAGTCCAGTTGGCTTCGACCCGAAACCCGCCCTAACCGCCCCATGTATAACTGTAGGTATAAACTCTATTTGTACGTAGCATTCTTTTGTATTTGTTAACTATATATCTTCAAAGGGCTCTGAGTGCAAGGCTCTGCTCATGCGAACACCCCTTTGTGGCAAATTTCAACCTTTGCAGCTTTTGTATAGCTTGCCGATGAAGATGTAGGCAGAGAAAATGTGAGGAGTAAATATCCATTACATACTAGCCAAACAAAAAAGTAGAAGACAGAAACTCCTAAGAATGTCACAATTTCTACATCTCTGACATTATATTGTTGAGTTTAAGTCAAGAAACACAAAACTAAAGCCTCTATTGCATGCCAGCTTTTAGATGTAATTTTAACAAGTAAATTATACACTACATTTTCATTAAAATTTTCAGAAAAAAAAAGTCTCACTTTCAAACTTTTTTTGCTTTCATATAAGGAAGTTTAAAACATAATAAAATTAGAAAAAATGGAACCTATGATAATTTGGAATTCAATTCAAGTACTACGGTCCTTGCTAGAGAATTTCCCACTTCTGTCTATTGTACAAAAATGCAGGACCAATCCATAAGAACTGATCTCAAGCTCATGATTAGTTCCATGCAGGATCCACAAGTTTATTGTACAAATCATGGTAGATAAGAAATGATAATAATAATTAACAATTAATCACATAAACTTAGTATTCACCATAAATATATTTGTCTTAAATTATCAATATCGAAGCAAAAGAATGCAATGAAAACCTTATTAGCAGCACATAATAATATCTGCTAAGCAGTTAGCAGTATCAAATATCTATCATTTTGTCTTTGCATGAAACTAGAAAACAAGACTAATAGCAGTGCCCTTTAGAGTATGCTAAGGATTGTTTGTTCAGAGAGAGACTCACAAAGTTACCCTCTCAAAGCAAATCCCCAAGTAGCTAGAGCATAAAACAACATCCCGGCAATGGGAACATCTTTTCCTATTTGCTTATATCATCCACTGCTTTTGATAGAACTGTGCATTAGAAGCTTTAGCATATAAGAAATATTAGAAGTCCAATAATTTGATACTTACAATGGTAGCTATATCTGTGTAAACATGAGCAGATCGCAAAAAGGTGCATAACTGCTAGTGGATAAAAAGAAATTTAGATACTTAGCATGAACAAGTAAGTTCAGTCAATGGATTCCTTATGCCAATGGAGAAAATATATGGAATGAAGCTTATTTTACAGTATAAAATCTATATGGTTCAACAATGTCGATCCCAGTCATCAACTAGGAAAATAAGATTTTACATGGCTGAAAAGATTATGGTTCGGTAGCCATCACCACCTAGATCTTTTCAGGTGGTTCCCCATCGCAATCTTTTTGGTTCAGTGCTCTTCTACCTGATTCCAACCACCTTTTTGGTAGCAAACACTATAGAGGAGTGGAGTGGAAATGTATTCTATTTTATAAAGGATAATATTTTTTCTACTACTATAATATAATGCATTATTTTTTTTTTAAGGATAAAATGCATCAAACTCCCCTGTACTTTAAGCGAGATGCATATAACCCCCTCACATTTAAATGGGTGCATTTAACCCCCTTGTATTTTAATTAATGTGCACTTTAAACACATTTATTTATTTTCCATCCATTAAACTGATACCGGCTTCAAAACGACTTGTTGTGTCTGCATTTAAGTTGAAAACCATCTCCATATATTTTCTCAAAGCTCCTGAATACAAGAGCAAAAAGTCTAAAAGTGAAGTCGATACAGTTATGCAGCAATGTGAAAGTGCACCAGCTACAGATCTTACGGTTCATGCTTCTATTCTTGGGGCAAACTTGCGAGCTACTTGTGGTGGAGAAGAGCATCAATGAAGAAATTTAAAATATTTCAAATGAATCTAAGAGCAAGAACGAGCTTAATGTGGATTGCCAAACATCTAAACAACTTTGCAAACAAATTTCGCTGGATATTGGATTAACTACTCAAGTTTGCACAATCAAGTTTTGAAGAGCTAATCATCAATTATTATTCTTAAAATGACAAATTACACTTGAGAGAAAACATGAAGAATATACAAAGAAAAGAAAAAAAAAAGAATAGAGGTAACAGCTGAACAGCTAACAACTTGATGTGCTAAGGCAAAATTTCTTTAATTTCTTAATTCTTTCCACAGTTGATTTGACAAATCAACAATTTTGCAGAAGTTTTGTTTGTACCACTTCACTCCAAAATATGTTTAAACAATTGGTATTTGCCACCTATCCATCACGACTTGCAGAGAAGTCCTTCAATAAATTATGCAGGTGCTTAATATGTTAAAAAATGAATTTAACATGATGCTTGTGGGTGCTTCATTGTCTCCCGAATCATTCTTTTCTTTCTTAGTAGTTGCATTATCTTGGTTTGGCCCTTTGCAATTGCAACCAAAGAGTGAACTAATGAGGATTTATGTATGCAATAATATGTAATTTTGTAAAACAGTGAACTAAAACGTTCAAATATAGGATGGAAGTTTGCTGTAGAAAATCAACAGCTGAGTTATATGGAGATGGTTTTCAACTCTAGTTTAGACCTAACAAACCGTTTTGAAGCCTGACCTTAGTTTTTATGGACAGAAAATATACAAATGTGTGTAAAGTGCATATCAACCAAAATACAAACGGTCTAAATGCACATTTTTAAAGGTCAGGAGTTATATGCACCTCACTTAAAATACAAGGATTTCATGTATTTTAGCCTTTTTTTAATCATGAGATATGATAATATAAAACTTCTTTACATGTAAAAATGAATGAGACCTTTTTGGTGATTCAAATAAATAAATAAGATTTTATTATTACAAATATATTTTAACAAAACGGAGGGAGCGACCCCTTGTAATCAACCCACAATTAACATAACACTGGCAATTTATGGTAGAAGCATGCTGGAAAAATGTTGTCATCCCGAAGCAAAAAGCCAATTTATGATATTCAGGATTTGCAGCAATGTTGGGTGACCGGCTACCGAACAGGTGATTCTAGGTTAAGTTTCACTTTTTAGGGATTGAATTTTTCACTGTTAGATTGAGATTTTTCAAATCGCTAAATGAGTAAATCAAAATACAAAATAAAACTTCAGTTTAAAAAGGAAAATACAATAATAAAAATATTTAATTTCGTAACAAATCAAGCTCTATAAAATTACTCTTACAAATTAAAGAGAATGACAGATTTAATAAATAAGGGGATCGAATAAAGTTTCCGTTCAAGTTATTGCGATCAATATAATGCCAAATGAAACATTTTCAAGGGCCATTGTCTGAAGTCTAATTATTGCTTGGAACTTTTGCACCTATACATTTCAATACTCTTAAATTACACTAAGCTTGTAACCTACAGCGTCGAGTTTATCCCGACCACTCTCTTTGCTTTCATTTTTTCTTCCTTGTTCAATTAGCATGTAGGACAATATTTTAAAAATTTAGAACACTAACAATGTGCTATTGATGTTAATATACATCCTATTAAATCAATGTGCTATTGATGTTTGCTTTGCTTTTCACATGCATGAAATATGCATATTGTAGTGGTGAAATACAACAGACGAAAATTAGAGTTAAGGGGAAACTCGGGATAAAAGATTTTGGTTTCGTTGATTTGGCTTTGTTTGGCAAATTTGCTTGGGATTTCATCTGTAGCCATCAAGCTCTGTGGAAGCAGGTCCTCGGAAACAAATACTTAAATATGGGTAACACCAGTCAGGTTAATTACAATAAAATTTGTTCCTATAATTAGAAAGCTTTAAAGTGCACAACAAATATTATTAAGGTAAGGTTAAAATAGACTGTAGGTAATGGGGGCACAATCTTGTTACAAATATTATTAAGGTAAGGTTAAAATAGACTGTAGGTAATGGGGGCACAATCTTGTTTTGGCATGATAAATGGCTTAAAATTGTGGTCTTTTTGGGAATGTATCTAAGGGCTTCTCACTGAATTTGGTATGAATTTGAAAGTTAAAACTCAGAATGGAATTTGAGTCTTGGATGAACATTTCTTTTGTTTTTTCTGTTGAAATAAGGAATTCTATCCTTGAAACTCTTTTTAGTATAAGGGATTAAAGATAAAATTGCACAGGAATTGTCTAAAGATGATTTATTTTATTAAAAGCAATAATAATTTTTTGAAAAAAAAAAGATAATCTTACTTTTTTGGGGCAAGATTTTAAATGAATTTGAAAATTTCCTATAATTCCTAAAATTCAAATTTTTGTATGGCTCATTATTTTAAAAAGAAATTCTACCAGAACACTTATAATAAAAAAAAGGAATGGATATTTCTCTTGAGTGTGTTCTATGGAATTCCAATTTGGATTTTATTGTTCATATTTTGAGAGAATGCCCTATTGTTTTGGCGCTTTGGAATGATCTTGATATTCCCTTTTGCTTTCACTTGTTGCATCTAGATTTTGATATATGGCTAAAAGTAAATTTAACCACAAATGAGTTAAGTTTCACTTTAAAAGTCCTTTGGGCCACTATTTTTGTACATGACATTTGGAATCTTTAGTTAAACAATAACAAAAAAAAAAATCTTAAAAGTTAATCAAGGAAGTTTAAATTTAAATGTGGTTACCCTTGCTAAATCAACTTAATTTTGGGTTATAATAGGAAAAGCTAAATACCTTCTCCATAATTACTTTTGGATATTAGGTAAAAACCTCTCTCATCTGGTTATTTTAAATTTTACACAGATGGAGTATCAAAAGCTAATCCAAGTATTGTTGAATGCTTTGCTGTTGTTAGAATTAGTGTTGGGAACAAGTGATTGGCAACTATAAAGGATTTGGGAGTTGTTCAAATTTTGTTGTAAAATTACATGGTCTCAAATATGGTTTGATGCTTGTTTAGAGTAAGAATTTATATCTAATTATTTGTAGAGTTTAATGCTTTATTTTTTATTCATGCTTTATCAAATGAAAACCTTATTTGCTTTCCCAATGCTTTCATTTTAATTAAAGATTATAGAAGGTTTTTAGACATTATGGGCTCACCAACTATTGAGCATATTTATGGAGAAGCAAATAACTTAGTAGACGTTTTGGCAAAAAATTCTGATAATGGTTGTAATGATATTAGTATTTTTTTTAATATTCCTCCCGTTGTTACCATTTTATACTTATTGTATGATGTTAAAGGCAATACTCAACCTTGATTGGGTAACTATATGTTAGTTTCTATTTAATATATTCCTCATTTACCAATATTTTTTCTAAGTAAAATATCCACACACACACATATATATCATATAACAAAACTTTTTTAAAGAATATGGATTCTTTCTTTCTTTTTTATACTTAAGGAAATGATGAGGTGATTTTTGGAGGAAAATGGATATAAAATTTTATTATATTTGAAATTGTGGATACTAATAAAAAAATAATCAATCTCAAAGTAAAAATTATATTTCTATCTCCCTAAAAATAATAGGAAAATAATAAAAGGGAGATGATCTGAAATTTTTTTTATAGTAGGAGTAATTAAATCACTAAATGCACACATACACCAACAACAACAAAGTCTTATTTCATTAAGTGAGATCAGTTACATAAATCATATTATACCATTAGGCTCTATCCTAAACTAAATTTTTAAGAATATTATTCTTTAAGAGATCCTTTTTTGTAATTTTCCTTAATGTCATTTTTTGCCTCATTTTACACTTTTTCATAGGGTTAAAGATCATGTATTAACTTTTTTCACTAGTGCCTCTAGTGGCCTTCTTTGCACATATTCAAACTATCTTAACTAATTTTCTATCATTTTCTCCTTAATAAGTGTTATGTTAATATTTTTCTCATATGCATTCATTATATATCTTGTCCTTTCTTATGTGATCACACATCTATTTTAATATTCTTATTTTTACTACCCTCATTTTTTGCTCTTTTTATCCTTTCAAAGCCCAACATTCATTATTATAAAGCATAGTTAGTCATATAGCAGTTCAATAAAATTTTCTTTTAAGCTTGGTAGGGATTTTATGGTCACAAATAACCTCTGATGCCTTTTTTCATTTTAACCATCCAGCTTGCATCTTGTGTGTAACATCTCCATCAATTTCCTTATCGCTTTGTAATATTTATCCCAAATACTTAGATTTAAACACTTGTGGTATAATATGCTTTCTAATTTTTGCCTCTAAATTATTTTTAGTTTGCTTCTTGTTAAATTTGTAATGTATATACTTTGTCTTACTTCTTCCCAAGCAAAAATCCTTTGATTCCAATGCTGTCTCCAAAACTCAAGTTTATAGTTAATCTCTTCCTTTGATTTCTTAATTAAAATTATATCATTTACAAATAGCATGCATTTAAGAATAATCTCTTGTATGTTAAAAACAAAAATAAAAATTTAAATATAAAATCAGTCATAAAACCTTTAAGATTTTTTTAATATACAAGTACTTTTATCTCTTGCCATTATTTAATTAGAATAATATTTATGTATGGAATAAAATATCATTTTTTTATTGATTTACCAATAACGGTTAGTTTAAGTGGTAAAGAACTTAGTCTCTTGTGTAGGGTTTAAGCTCTATGAATGAAAAAAACTATTATTGTGAGAGTTTTACTCCTATATTATATCCATCCGACTTGAATTCAAATTAGTTAGAAGCCCAATGTAACCTATTAAATGCTAGATGATTCATACTAAAAAAATAATTATTAACTTATATAAATATAAATTGTGTTGAAAGGAATTTATATTAGCTATACGTTTCTAATGGCTATAAAACAATTTAAAATAATTCTAATTAATTGCAAATATTAAACAATAATAAAATATTTATCATTAATTAATGAAGTAGTAAAATTTTTCTTCTATTTTTTTAGAAGTTAACAATAAAAGAGTTTAAATCTAAGACCTTTAGAATATCATCCAAACCCTCGTTGCTAACCTACCATCTAATGACTTTATTTTCTCTTATTATTCAAAAAAACTTTAAATTTATAAAAGAAAATAAAATATTTTAAGAGTAAATAATAAAATCTCAATAAAAATTAAATTTAAGTTAAAAATTCTATAATAGATGTAAAGATAAGGATAAGAACTTGATTATTTTATGATTAAGTAGGATTTTATTTTTTGACATTCTACTTCTGAATTTTTTAAACAAATCAATATGCAAAATAATAATGATAAATAAATAGAAAAATTTAAATAAAAAATTTAAATTAAAAAAAAGAAACATATGATAAACATAGTGGTATAAACATGATTTCAAGAGATTAATTAATTTTTTTTATTTTCTACCTTTTAATTTCACCTCTTAATTAAAAAGAAAAATGAAATAATTAAATAATAAAGAGCAAATAACAATTAAAATTAAATTGTAAAAATTAGGATAGAATTAATAATAATGATAAAATGAGTCTAGATGATTTATTAAAATTTGATATTAAGAGGTCATTTGGTTGATAGAAATAGTATATGAAGTACAACTTTTTAGAAAGTAAAAAATTCTTGAATTATTTGATTAGCTATTAACTTTCAAAAAGTTTATTCATAAATAAATGAATCAAATTTATATTCAAATTATGATACATATAATTAAAAAATAAATAAATAATTACTTTCTTTTAATAATTCTTTTTTTAATATTTTACAAGATATAATTTATAATAAGAAATTATTATTTAAAGTTTTCAAAATGTAAAAAAATAAAGAGAATAAATAAGAAGATAAAGATAAAGAATATATAATTATACAATACAATGAATAATTAATATTTTTTATAATGATAAGAATGGTTAAACCATTAGATGCACACAAATATAATAACCAGGGACCGAAACCTAAATGCAAAGGAAGACATAAAAGTTTTAAAGAACATCAAATATTACTTAAACTAAATGCTCTCAATAATAAATATATAATATTTGATTTGATTAGAAATTAATTCAAATTAGGATTTAATTTTTTGGGCTATTGTAATTATTAATGATAATTAATAGAAAAATCAATATATATATTGTAATTTGAATGAAGAATATCAGGATAAATACTAAAAAAAATTTATCTAAATTTTGGTTAGAGAGTTATAAAATAATAATTTAAAAATAAATAAATAATAAAATCTTAATTTGTTGAATATATGTTCTGATGACAATAGAGAATGGTAAAAGCAAATCAACCTTCTTTTGCCTCATATTCCATTTTTAAGGATAAAATATTGTCTTGCTCCATACCTCATGATTAGAGACAAAATTTGTCCTATTTTTAGGGGCAATAAAACTCTACAAGAACTTACAAAGAATAATAAATAAAAGAAATTAAAAAAATATAAATCTTGAAATTAAGAATTACAAATTTATACATAATTACTAAATAATTTTAAACACTAATAAATGAGAAAGAAAAGAAAAAATCTAGATTTAAATATTGCAAATCATATATAATTAATAAAATGTTATAATATATGTCTAAAATCATATATAATTAATTTTAAAAAAATATAACTAAAAAAATAAGTTGATATTTAGCTAAAAAATAATATTATTTTCTATCTTAATCATTTCAAATAAAATTTTAATGTATTTCTAATTTTTAAATAATTAAATTATTAAGATGGTTAAAAAATGTATGTATGTGTATATGTATGTAAATTATTATATAATCTAAAAATATAATAATTTTATAATAGTAAGACTCCCTAGGTCAAGGTAAAGTTTATTGCTCCATCTCCATTATTTTGTTTAAAGTAAAAACTTATCTCATGCCTTATCATATAGGACAAGAAATCATACCATCTCCAAATTACATTAATTAATACTTGCAAGACATTATAAATTTGGAACATTTTGTCATCCCTAAATATGTGACATGTTTCACCACTCATGGAAGTAAAGGCTAAAGCAAAAACTCAAAGGACGTGACCAAAATAAGACTAGCATGACTAAGGAGGGATATGAATTATGTTAAATTGGATTATAAATAAGTTTAGCTTGATTCAAATGATTTTAACTCAATTCAAAACTTGATTCATATTTAAATAAAATAAAATTTCTTCTTTGAATTTGATTTCACTTAAGTGTATAAACTTTTCAATTTGATTCAATAATTCTTTTAATCTAATTAAATAAACTAATATATCAAGCTAGCCATATGAATCAAAATAAAATAAATCAATTTGTAATATTATTTTATTAAATTAACTCATTTGATTCATTTACTACTATAAAATTTTTTATTTATATCGATTGTTTAACAAATTAGACATTAATTTTAAATTATCATTTTATAAATCATCATAGTAGATATTTTATAACACTAATTATTAAACCATCAAGAAAAATAAAAATTATGCCAATTCTTATAAGAAATAAATCATCATTGGTTTTGTAGAACACACAACTTGATAGTTGGTCAAAGTTAAAGACATTGATTTTTAGGATTGTAACCATCATTGAAAATTGAAATTTAATATTAGCTTATTTTATTAATTAATGCGGAATATGTTATATACCACATTATTGATTTACATAACCAATAATGTATTACCTTCCACTAAAAAAAAAAAAACCTTACTTTCTACAAACTTTTCCATTCTATATAATGTCTTAAAACACTTTTTATTAACTGCTTCCAACCTAAAATACATTTAAAACTCCTAAAAACATAATACTCTAACTTTATAATACATACACCCTAAATAAAATAAAAAGTAATGTACATTTCATATTAATTATAGTATACAATTTTAAATTTAGCAAATATAATCCATAATAGATAAAAGCCAAATTTTCCTTTACATTAATTCCATGCAATTTATATATAGGATTCAAGAATACCTAATGATTTGTATTATTGAATGATGTATATCCAAAATATCTTCAAACTACTAAGGAACAAAGTACGTAGATAAAAATTTGAGTATTTCAATAATTATAAAAAATTATTGTGGTAAAAAATACTTTTTAATTTATCATAGATATTTTTTTTAGTATATTTAATTCATTATTGATTACATATGTCATATAGGACATGCATTAACTAAATTTTTTATTATATAAATTAATAATCGAGCAATTATATATATAAGCATAACTTGAAAAATAGAGACATTATTACCTTGAACTTATGATATAGGATATTTATTTTGAAGGATCATTAATTCATCTCCTTTCTTTATGATCTTGACATATATAAAACTCCTTTAGATTACCTTCATAATTTACTAAAGTTAGTCTTGATAAAAAAAGGAAGTATATCTTCAACATTAGTGGTTACATTTTCTTCATTCTTGCTATTAATAATTTGTCTGCTTCTTTAAAAAAAATTATAGAACATTTGTTATTAATAGAGTATGATACATAAAAAACTTATTTTATTTAGGATATCTTTAAGAATGGCTTCTTCTCATGACCTTTTTTACTAAAATCCATCAATATGAATCCTAACTCATCCATTTAAATGTCATTATTATTTTTTACCTACTTATATCGAAAGATAGGCTTCTTAAATTAGATGTAATCAACTCTTATATGTCTTTGATAACTTTATAATATGATATCATCACATAAGCAGGGTTTTTACATTCAACTATTTCACATTTTACATTCAACTTTATTTTACATTTTTCAACTAGTTTTTAACAAAACACTTTTAATACATTCAATTAGTTTATTGATTATCAATTAATAAATTAATTATTAATTATTTATGTCAAATAAAGTTCAAATCACTAGTGGTTCATAAGTAGCTCAATTTATTTCTAACCTTGAAAGGTGAAAAAAAGAACTTTTAAAGATGACATTTATTAAAAGGGAGATATTACGGTAAATCACTGATATAGCAGTGCCCTATCAAATCTTACTAGACATTGGGTTTACTTTTTATGAAAGTCAAATTTTACATGTTATATAATAACAAATTAACAATCAAATCTAGTGATATATCGGTGTAGTGTTGTGTTAATGGTGCACTTTAATTTTACTTCTTAAAAAGTTTTGCTAACCTATGCCTAATTTACTCCTATTGCAAAATATGCTTCCACTCATTTAGGAATGTAAGTAAGTTAGGTTTTAGTCTAAATAGATTAGGCCTACTTTTTAAACCATTAACTTGAATTTAATTTATTAATTTGTATAAAATTAAAATTTAAGTTCAGCTTGACTTATTAAAAAGTCTGTTCAAGTTTGTTAACCTATTTGAAAGTTTATTTATATAAATAAAATTTTAAATTTAACAACAAATCGAAGTTTTCTTATGTCTTAAAATTTTCTAATGATCCAATTAGATTTATATATATAAATATATGTATTAAAATATTTATATTATAATATATATTTTATATTATATTATTTTTAAATATATTAATAATTAAGTAGACTGATCTTATAAATCTACAAGTCAAACCTATAAAAAATAATTTTGATTTATTCTTGATATTATTTATTTAGATAAATAAATCAAAATAGATAAGATTATTAATAAGTTAAATCATAAGCTTCTAATAAATCACCTAACTTCTTTGCATTCCTATGCTGGCCTTGTGAGTGAGAATTAATACGGCGCGAATTTATTTTAGTAGAAGAAATGCAAGAAAAAAGAGGAATAATGTTGCTATTGATAATAATTCCTTATTTAATGTCATTTTTTGTTTAATGATATATTAGATTAAGTTAATTTTTTTGGGTAAAATATTATATTAGGTTAGACTAAATTTTGAAAAAAATTTCATAAGTACAATAATTTTGAATATAATTGAATATTGAAGATATTAATGGACAAAGATTTCAATTTAATTTCTTTTGGTAAGAAGTTAGGCATATAATTGTTTTATTATTTTATTTGTCGATATTCTTTTGTGAATTATTATTATTACTATTATTATTATATGCTTTATTTTGCAGGAGTTTGATTAGATCTTCAAACAATCTTTTCACCAGAATAATTATTCTGGCACAGAGGCGAAGTAAAAGACAAACATCATGCAAAGGATTGATGTAAAATGGTAGAAACCAGAAAATAATAAACAAAAGATATATATTGGGAGTATGGAATTTATGAAAAAGTAAATAGCAACAGAAACAAAAAGCCAGAAAGCCCAGGACAAATTCGTCAATCAAAGATAAAGAAAAACAAAAAAAAGAATCGAAGCGCATTCATTTCTCGTCTTGTCGTCTTCGATAACCATCAAAACCGGGGCAGCCCCTAACCTTAACCTTTACTTCTCCGGTTCGGCTCCTATTTTCTCTTTGCAAGTCGTAAATTTCCCATCTGTATATCTCCCTCATCCAATCTCATTATCCTCTTCTTCTGCAACTTTCTTTGTCAACCCTGTAATACTATTCAAGAGTAAAGCAGTTTACTTTCACAGTGCATCTTCCGTTCCCAAATCCGCAGAAACAGGAAAGGAGAAATATTCGTTTGTAATTTAGAATTCCGGATGAAACGCACGCTCTCCGGGGACGGTTTTCCGGCTGGCAGCGAGGATAAGGAGATGAAGAAGGTGAAGATTGTGGATGATGACGAGATGTCTGGAAAATCGACTGGGATTATGTATTTTGATGACAATTTGCTGTTCGAGGTGTTGAAACATGTGGATGCGAAGACGCTGGCCATGGCGGCATGTGTGAGCAAGCAGTGGCACAAGACTGCACAGGATGAGAGGCTCTGGGAGCTGATCTGTACAAAACAATGGGCAAACACCGGCTGCGGGGAGCAACGGCTGCGATCTGTGGTCCTCGCACTCGGTGGCTTCCGTCATCTTCACTCCCTTTACCTTCGGCCTCTGTCCAGGCCACCGTCGTCGTCGTCGTCGTCGACGTCGTCTTCTTCTTGGGCTGCGTTACCGCAGATGATTCGATCGAAGCCATCGGCGGCCAGATTGGGGAAAGACGAGGTTCATCTCTCACTGTCTCTTCTTTCCATACGCTACTACGAGAAGATGAACGTCAATAAAAGAAGCAGATGAAATTTTTCAGATATGCTTCTAATTATTGTCCTGTGATTTCGGCTTCGGAATTTGTCTTCCCTTTAATTTCGTGAACTTTTTGAATTGCAGTAAGTAGATCTGCATTTTTATGAAGTATCCACCTGGTTGTGTAAACCGAAGAAATTGCTCAAGGAATCTGTTGTAATTATGATTGATAATGATGATAATTATTAGTATCAAATCTTGTGGTTACTTGGAAATTTAATTAGTTAATTTTGGGTTTTGCTAAGGAGATTAAACGTATAAATCTGAGGGAAGGTTGGAGAATTCTCTGCAAAATCGGATATCATATGAAAGTGAACGGATGTGTGGAATACAGAAAACACAGAAGCAAAGGTCAGCAAAGGTCACAGCTGTGATAAATGTCTGCTACTGCACAAGCTTTCTGACTCTTACTTCGGCCTAATTGGCAAAAAACCCACAGATGAGTTTGGTGTTGGATTGGATCCTGCAGCTACAGCCAAATTTTTTTTGGGGAAAGATATTGTCGCATTGCTAACCTTGTTCGGTTCTTATTTCTATTATATACCCAACAAGCTGGATGGGCATTTTGGACAAGCTTGTAGGATTTGACTTTTCTGGATCCATCCAATGATTTTACTCCCCCTTTCTCCCTTAGGCCTTCCATCATATTTTAACTGTGAAGAGTATGGTGTATTAATTGCATTGATAAATTATTAAATTTTATTTATTTATGTAATACCGTATAAAATGAATAAAATTTAATGGCTACATTTAGTGGTATATTAAAATTTTTCCTTATTTTTATTCCAATAAAACAACCTTCAATGGTAAAAATCAGATCAAATTGCTAATAAAATTTACTTCTTGGGCTTGACTGCTGAGAATTTTTTTTAATAAGAAAATTTCATGTAATGTGAGCACTGTTATCTTTGATTCAATCCAAGTGTACAATGATTGAAGAGGATGCACTAGCAAATTGAAACACTAGATGCTAAAAAGGTTTTGTGATTTTTATTCTGAAAAAAATACCCTCTTCCTACATTTTGATTGAAAATACCTATACATATATATCCTGGAACTTACTCCAGCCTAACCTTTGACAGAATTTTGGACTCAACTCAGGAACATGAAAGGTGCCAGATCCCAAGCAAGACGCTGAGTAAAGTAAAAAAGTTGTCCCGGTTGGTTTCCTAATTACTGTTTCTTGATGTTCTTTGCAATGAACTTTTGTTTGCCAAAAAATTTACTGCTTTATTGTTAATCGACCCTTTCTATTTGGTCAAACGAGCTAATCTGGCTAATTAAACATCGACACAAAATCTATTTTGCGTTTTAAGAGAATGACGCAAATTTTAATGATTGAATGTAAAATCATAAAAAAACCTTG
The DNA here is from genome assembly GCA_020226215.1 of Sindora glabra. Taxonomy (NCBI): domain Eukaryota; kingdom Viridiplantae; phylum Streptophyta; class Magnoliopsida; order Fabales; family Fabaceae; genus Sindora; species Sindora glabra. The sequence continues at coordinate 81,855,525 of CM035230.1, forward strand.
TCTCTGCTTTCTATCTTCCAACGTAGAGATAGTTTGATCGTTGTAGTTTTACTGATTTACTCTATTAGTGGGTTTTGGTCTGTGAACGCTGTCCCTAGCTCCTTATTTTGGAAACATATCGATCCCAACAGAGAGCGAACTATTATTACCCAATTCCAACTAGCATGCTAATTAGATAGCAGCTTTATATACCACTGGTCGGAATTCTAAATGTAGGAGTAGTAACCATTCAAACTTGGCCTGCTGGTTTGGATCCAAATGGACGTTGAAATTACCAATTCCTTGTATAGTTTCTTGAGGAAGAAGCAGTGGCGGCAACTCGGAAACACATAATCCCCTTCAACGGTATCTCTTTACGAGTTTGAATTTGACAAAGCATATTGCTTTTCTTCTCCCGTAGTACTACGTGTGATCACCGTTATAAAAGCAGATTTCTGCAAATTGATATTCCAAGAACAATACATTCGATCGAACTCATACCTTCTTCTAAGAGAATTAGTAAAGATTAACCATGCAGTAATTAAAATGGAAATAGGCTTGAAATCCCTACAGATGTTGCTCAATTTTGTGCTTTTGGGAAGCTCAATCCTCTTCACGTCGGAAGGTCGTCCTTTTAATGCAGCCAAGTTGGGGGGTTCTTTAAGGGAAGGAACTATGTTAATACAATCAAAATTGGACTTCCAAGCTCTGGAGGGCCGGGTCACGCATCCATCATCTCTCGAAAACCTGGTGTTACAATACCGCTCTGGACCAAGTTCTGGTGCGGGACTCTGACCCTTTACTCCCTTCATCCTCGTGGATACAGGATCCAATTTTCATAAGTTTTTACTCTGTTTAGAGTTAACACTATCATTTTTCTATTGATTATTCTTTTCTTAGGATATAGTTGTCTTGCTTTAGCCGTTCCTTCCTCCTGTCTCCGTACAGCTTAGGAAGATAGAGCGGTGGGGTTGGGTTCATCATACATGTATTTCGAGAATATCAAGTTTAGATTTTTATTTTTTTTTTTAAGCATTTTGTTATAGTTGCCATTAAGTAAGATTGGATTGCTTGGATTAAAAAATCTTGGTTTGTTGGGAATGGAGTAGTGATTTACCTAAAAATTGCTCTTGGGAAAATTTAATAAATCAAATTAAATACGAAAATTATATATATTTGTTTCGTCTTTGGATCTTAATGTTGTATTCCACTACACGGAAGTCAAGAATCACCATGTATTAGGAATTCTTGTCTTTGTCTATAATAATTTTACCAAAACCACACACATACACGCTTTTCGAGAGAGAAGAAAATGAAGAAGTTTCTCTGGTTTTATATTATAAATAATGTGTTCTCACTAATTTACTTTCAATATCTTTTTTTCATTTTTTGATGGGAAGTGGGTAGTTATTCTCTCTATCCCATATTCCCACTTTTATGATCAGTTATAAAAAAAAATTGATTACTTCATGTTAATTATTTGAATTCAAGTTCAAATAAATTAAATATTTAAGTAAATAAATATTTATCATATGATAAATGTAGATCACCTATTATGGGTATCGCCAAATTCATCATCTTCCACTCATACATAATGGGATAAACCACATCATATAATCTTCATATCCTTATTTTGGTTTTCATACTTGGTGCACTATAGTGACTGCGTGGATATGACGTTATTTTGAGTATTCTTGTACTAGTTTTTCTAAAACAAAATCAGCACAAAACAACCCTTACTTTTGGTTGTTTATATTATACTTCAGATGACCTAAATTTTTCCATATACACTTTTCATTTGCAAAACTGATTCCTCACGAGCTTTATTACAAATTCATATTGCTATCCACATATGCATAGCATTTACGCTTATGATGTTACTAAAATTAACTTCATAACAGACATGTCTTAGACACTAGCATAATTGTGTATATGTTGGGAAATCTTTCTTTCACTCGTATATCACTTTAACTTGAAACAACTGCTTTCCTAACATTTTATCATTTGGACTATATATATCATGATTATAGGATGCATACTAAGGTAGCGAACATTATATCATTCCTCTATGATATCGTCAAAGATAAAGGGTATCTTTGAAAAGAAATTTTCTTTTCTGGGACTCACAGAGCAATGAACCAGGGATTTTTCACTTACTTCTCGTTTACGGTTCTTTTTGGACATGTGGTATGAAGCACATGTTATGGTGTTCCCCTTACAACATAAGGGTGTATACCGATTTTATTATAAATTTTAGTTCAAGTACACATAATACCTAACCTAAATTCTTTGACATTATTCGACTCCCTTTTGACATCATTATGTGAAGAATTCATTATCTAGCCATAGGTATTGTGGAAGGTGGGAGAATCCACAATTCGATCCATATTTGTATTTCGGATCTCATCTCAACTTTATCTTATTGAGGCAATATATTTTATTTTGTGTTACTTCTCTACCAAAACATAACATTTCTCATAGTTATGTTGGTGAACGCATGTCTCATCTCCGCCCACTCCTCATAAGCGTCAGAGGCAGTTGTTCGTGTGAGAGAACCAACTTTATCAACCTATACGACATAATGAGGATTCGTATACTCATACACATATTATAACACTTGTAATTACATGCTTTATTCATTTCCATTTCAAAAATGTTCAATTATATTCTACGCATACTAAAGATTTTATATGTTCAATATATACATCTCTAGGTATCAGTTTAGTAAAAGGATCTACTATCATCTTTTACATAGGATTGTGTTGGATGGTTATCTTTTTTTGTGCTATAGCATCTCTCATAAAATGACACTTTATGTCTATATGTTTAGTTTTGTTATGGTACTTTGGATCCTTTGTATAAGTGATGGTTGCCTGATTATCACAGTATATCAAGATGGGGTTTAAATTCTTACCATAAATTCCTAGATGTTTTATAAATTTTTTTAGTCATATTGTCTCTTGTACTGCTACAGAACATGTTACAAACTCTGCTTCCATTGTTAATAATGCAATGCATGTTTGGTTCTTGCTACACCATGTTATGGCACCATTATTTACCAGGAAAGAGTAACCTGATGTGAATTGTCCCTCATCTAGGTCTCTTACCCAATCCGCATCAGAATATCTAACTAAGCATAAATCGTTTCCTCGATAGTATAGCGCATTGTCAACAGTGCCTTTCAAAAATCTCAATATCTTCATAATAGCTTTCCAATGTTTCTATATAGGGTTTGACTAGTATCTGCTTATGAGTCCAACCGCATGACAAATATCTGATCTAGTAAACATTATTATATACATCAAACTACTAAGCGCACTAGAATAAGGAACTCTTTTCATTGATTTTTTTTTAGATTTATTTTGAGGGCACATTTCTTGACTCAACGATTCACTCTTATTTACAAGGGTATCCATGGGTTTGCAATCTTTTATGTTGAATTTCTCAAAGATTCTCCATATATAACTTTCTTGAGAAAAAAAATAAGTTTCTTGGAGTGATTCCTAAAGATTTTGACTCCAAGAATGCAATCTACTTCACTCATGTCTTTCATCTTGAAATTTGAGGATAGCCATTCCTTAATAGTTATAATCGAATTCATATTATTCCCACTCAATAGTATATCATTCATATAAAAGGATAATATCACAAGATTATCTTCATGCGGCTTGATATAAACACAATAGTTTTCTTCAATCATTTGGAAGTCATATAAGGTTATAGTTCGGTGAAACCTTAAGTACCACTGTCTGGATGACTGTTTGACTTTATAAATGGATTTTTAGAGTTTACACACTTTCTTTTTTTCTCCTTTTTGTACGAAACCTACTGGTTGTTTTATGTAAATTTTTTCATCTAATTCTCCATTGAGAAAAGTGATTTTTACATTTATTTGATGTAATTCTAAATCTAAATTTGCTACTATAGCTAGGTGTAATTTTATTAAATTGAAATGTATAATAGGAGAGAATGTATCCTTATATTCTATTCCTTCCTATTGTGTATACCCCTTTGCAACTAATCGAGCCTTATACTTTTCAATTGATCCATCTGCCTTTCTTATAATTTTAAGAACCTACTTGTTCCCAATTATCTTTTAGCTGGATGATAGGTCAACTAGCTCCCAAACTTACTTAGTTTTTATTGAGTCTATTTCTTCCTTTATTGCTTTCTTCCAATGTTCATTAGCAAGGCAATTTAGAGCCTCTTGAACTGTTCTTGACTCTTTTTCATCTTAAGGAGTAACTATAAGAGCTGATCCCTCAATTAAAAAGTGCCTTTTGGGTACATGGTTTCTTGTACTATATTATCTCTAAATACAGGATTCTCACTCATTCTCTCAAAGCTCCCACTTGAATTAGTAGGTATTCTTTGAAAGTTCCCACTCAGATAAGATGGATAAGATTCAATATTATTATCCATTTAATCTTGTAACTCATAAAAAGAAACATTGTAATCAATTTTTCCTCTGCTAAAAAATTTACTTTCTAAAAATGTGGCATCTCTCGATTCAAGTTCTGTTACTATTCTATCCTTATTTTCACCAATTAAAACATATCCCTTAGACAGTTTTAAATATTTTATAAAGATACATTTCTTTCCTCTAGGGCCTAATTTTTCATATTTATGAAAAGTATCATGGACATACACAGGAGACCTCTATGGTATGAGAATACTCAAACCAAGTTTACGCTTTGTCCATATTTTATAAGGTGTGGATGTAACAGACTTTGAAGGCATACATCTAAGTATGAAAGTGGCTGTTAACATGGCATCTCCAAAATATAAAAATGGTAGATTTACCTGTGCCATTATTAACCAACCATGTCTAGAAGAGTCTTATTTCTTCTTTCAGTTACTCCATTTTGTTGTGAAGTGTTAGGAATTATTAATTATCTTATTATCCTTTTCTCTTCATAGGGCTTTTTAAATTATTTAGATAAATATTCATGTCCATGATCAGTCCTAAGCACTTTAACTTTCTTATCTATTTAATTTTTGACTTCATTTAAATAACGTCTGAAACATTTTAATGCTTCTGACTTGTGTGAAATCAAATAGATATAACTGTATTGTGAGTAATCATCAATGAAAGTGAGGAAGTATTAGGCTCCGTGTCTTGCCTTCACACTCAAATAACCACATATATCGAAGTGAATTAATTGCAATAGAGTTTTTGCCCTAGTCTCTTCTCCAAATGGTTTTCTAGTTATGAAAATACATTATCTTTAAAAATGTCAATAATATAGTTATGAAAATTAACTGAAAATCCGAAACTAAGTAAGGAACAAATAAAAACTAAATTTTGTCAAATATCAGGTGCATAAAGTACATCATGCAAGATTAAGATTCTTCCTCCACGCAAATCTAATTTGCATGTACCAATGCCTTTGACCTTAATTCTCACGTTATTTTCAATGTAAAGCCATCTACTTTGACTTGATAAATGACGAGTATTCTATGTAAGATCCTTGATCCTTACTCAAGTGGTTTATGGCACATGAATCCAAAATCCACAAAAGATGAGATTCTGTTAAAAAAATAGTACTAGAAACATATGAAAAATGTTTGAAATCAGTGTTTAGTAATACCTTGTTTTGTTCATTTTACTGAGTGCAATCTCGAACAAAATGGCCCATTCTTTGGTAGGCATAACATTTGATCTTCTTGAGATCAAAGTTCTTTGCGCCATGCTTTCTCTTTTTCTTTTTGAAAGTTTTCTTACCCTGAAAATTAGGCCTAGTTTTTCTCTTCTGAAATTTTTTACTTTTCTTGGATTTAGGCTTAGAATTGGAGGGTCCTACTCCCTCCACCATATATGCTTGTCTAGAGGATCTATAAAGCTCCAGACATTCATCCTCAAGTTCTAAATGTCTTGCCACATCATCGAAGGTAACAATACTTTTGTTATGAGTCAGGCTGACCTTTATATATTTTCAACTTGTAGGAAATGACTTAATCACTACTTGCACTTGTTGTTCATCAGAAAGTGCATGTCTTGCAACTTTCAGCTCACGAATGATGTTTGTCATTTCATGTAAATATTATTTCATGGGCGTATTAGGTCGAAGTTTGTATATGTCAAATTTGATTGTGAGTCTTTTTAGTTTGGTAGCATAAGTACCACTAAATTTCTCTTTCAGGGCAATCCACATTCCCTGGGTAGTTGGATAATTCTCATATTCACATATGAGGTCATATGCCATTGCACTTAAAAGTGTAATGCGAGCAATATTGTTCTTTTTCTTCCAAACAACATGTGCCTTAGTATCTTTTCTATGCTAAGTTATGTTCCCACTTTTAAGTTCTAACGTGACATTGTTTAAGACTTCTAGAGCATCTTGCTCCTCTAAGATATATGATATTTTTTAATGCTAAATGTCCTAATTGTCCCTATTTAATTTGTCACCTTTGTTTAATTTAGCAATTATGTTCTTGTTGACCATTCCGTTGAATATATGAACATTTACCATGAGCATACAATGTCATTTATTTACATAGTTCTCGTATAGAACAATAATGATATTGCTTAGTTCATTATCAAGAGTTTAGATTTGTTATACTCCTATTGCATGTTTGCCTAAGTACTATCATTATTTCTTATCGAGATCACTCTCATGCAAATATCATATGTTGTATTGCTTTAAAAAAAATTTTGAGAACTCTTACTTAAATGTAGGATTCCATAAAGAGTGTTTGAAATAGTAAACATTTACTAAGTAATAAATAGATTCAATAAAAACATATCAATATTCATAAAGTAGTCTCAACAAAACAAAAGAAATAAATACATAAAAAAATGAAAATCATAGTTAGTGTTTCTATTCTAACTTCCTATTCTGAATTTAGTGTCTTTATTTTTTCAAAAGTATTGAATAATTTTAGTAGATTTTTTACATGAACTGATCTAAAGTTGTGCATGTTCATAGTTTTGAATGGACCCTTCAGGTGTAATCTCTTCTCTGAAATGCTATACCTAAAATATCTTGCACTCTTCATGTTTGAGAATTATGACATCAAGATTATTTTTCTACAATTATTTTTGAAATAGCGGACTTCCTCTGATGTTAGCTCTTCCATGCATTTTTCAAGGTTAATGTATTTGATGGTTCCCAATTTATAGTTTTTGTATTACCATAGAGTCTTTTGATTAGTTTCCAAAAGTTATCATCTAGAATTAGATCCATCACGGTACGAATCCAAAAGTGATTGGAAAACACCTTTTCTCTACAGTTGAAATCCCTTTTTAGATCTTTGACTTCAAGTAGGAAAGCTTTCATCGAGTAGTATGTGCATGCATTTCTTTTATATAATGAGTGCATCATTTCTTTTAGGTTGTTTAAAGTGTCTATCAGGTTTGACTTTTTAGGTTCTTCTCCTACACTCTCCACAAGCCCGTATGGATTATATTCCTCTCCAAACTACTATTCCATGTATGTTTACAAAAAAATAGATATAAAATATGGTCAAAATATGATATTATTACCACTTTTTAAATTAAAATAGTGTCATAGAAGCTTAAAAAATACACAAAAATACACCAATGTGTAGATCTTAAATTAAGAAAATTTTAAAATTAAATTTTGCCTCCAATGGACATTGCATGCGACCATACATGCCTTTGCAATGCTTCTGTATGAAAAATTTTCAAAAAATGAAAAAATAGCATTTCCCCACTCTTAGTGATGGTGCATGAGGCCCACGTGCCATCTTACAGGGTTATTCCTGCCACTGGAGCCGGCCAAAAGGGGAGGAAAAATTTTTCTCTTTCTAACAAGGTGTGACACATGGCAATAGGGTATTAGGGTGGACCCCACACACCACCTCCAAGAGTGAGAAGAGTTTTTTTTTTTTAGATTCTAGCTGTGTGTGAAACAACCTGTTGTTTTTTCCCAGTGCAAAATGACATGTCATTTTAAGGTCTGTTCAGGTGGCTTTCACGCCTAAAATGATGTGTTATTTACTGGACGATCAAAATAACCTATTGTTTAGGTCGTCTTTGACTTCCAAATGGGTTAATCAGGTTGACCTAACTCGATTCGCGGACTCAATCGGGTCTTTGCAATCCGAAACACTATTTTACCTATAACTTCTGATTTAAAGCCCCGTTTTAGGTGATTTAAAAGCTATTTTTCTTAGAATTTCATGCTTTTTAAATCTAGACTAATTTTATAACCTAAAAATTCATTTTCCAAAGGACCTAGTATTTCAAAGTTATGGGTTTATGGAGTTTATAAGTATTCTTGTTGTATTATTTAAGCTTCTAGATATCTAATTTTAGATTAATATATTTGGTGGCTAAAATATGGGTTATACCTTTCTTAACTTATAATGGAAGGACTTGATATGGTTTTATTTAGAAAAAAAAATTAGGTTGGTACCATTTATTATAATTTATTGCAACGAGGTGTCATATACCCATTTTCTTTCATTTAAGTTCACCTGTAATTAGTAATTTACCACAAAACTCAGAAGATAAAATGACACACTTATAATGCGTTTTGAGAAAAATAAAAGTATTAAGACAGAATCCTCCATTGTTGCATATTAAAATTAGAGAATTTTTAATCTTATACAAATTAAAAATAAAATACTAAAAACTTATAAAAATTAAAATTAGATAATTTTTAATTTTATAAAAATTAAATTAATATAAAATTTTAATTATAAATAAAATTAATAAAAATTTAATTTTTTAGGGATTAAAATATATTTTTAGTTAAGATAAAAATAAAAATAAATAAGAACTTGGAGGCATAGAACCTTATATAAAATTGTAGAATATTCTCTTTCTTTTATTTTTTTTAAAAATAATTATCCTAAATGAATTACTATTAATATGCTCTTCTTTAACAGTTTGGTTATCAATAAGACTTAATTTATCAATTTATTTTAGATTTTAGGTTGATGTTATTATTTGGAGATTAAATAGTAACATATTTTTTTTAACAGTTTGGTTGTTAATAAGATATGATTTTTATCTATTTATTTTAAATTTTTTCATCTATGTTACTATTTAGATGGTAATATGTTATTGTCTAAAAATTAAAGAGTAACATATTCTTTTTAAATAGTTTGATTATTAATTAAATTTAATTTATCTATTTATTTTAAATTTTTTGTTAATGTTACTATTTAGAGGTCAAATAATAATATGTTACTGTTTAGAGGTTAAACAGTAATATATTACTATACATTTTACTGTTTGAAGATCAAATAGTAACTTAATTTTTTTAATAGTTTGGTTGTTACTGAGATTTAATTTATCCATTTATTTTAAATTTTTTATCGATATTATTATTTAGAGACAAATAATAACATTCTCTTCTTTGACAGTTTGATTATTAATGAAACCTAATTTCTCTATTTATTTTAAATTGTTAGTTGATGTTACTATTTCAATATTACTGTTTAAAGACGAAACAATAATATGTTATTGTCTAGAAACTAAATAATAATATGATGTTATTTGAAATTTAGTTATTAATGAGACTTAATTTATCCATTTATTTTAAATTTTTAATTAATATTACTGTTTAGAGATAAAATAGTAATATTCTCTTCTTTGATAGTTTAGTTATTAATGAGACTTGACTTACTTATTTATTTTAGATTTTTTATTAATATTATTATTTTGAAACTAAATAGTAATATGTTATTGTCTAGAAATCAAATAGTAACATACTCTTCTTTGTCAATTTGGTTATTAATGAGACTTAATTTATCCATTTATTTAGGAATTTTAGTCAATGTTACTATCTAGAGACTAAACAGTAATATGTTACTACCTGAATACTAAATAGTAACATGCTATTATTTAGTAATTTAATTATTAATGAAACTTAATTTATTTATTTATTTGAGATTTTAGTTGATGTTATTGTTCGGATAGTAACATGTTACTATTTATAGATCAAATAGTAGCATGTTATTATTTGACAATTTAGTTGTTAATGAAATTTGATTTATCAATTTATTTCATATTTTTTATCGATGTTATTGTTTGAAGATAAAATAGTAACATATTATTGTTTGGAGGCAAAGCAATAATATGCTATTATTTAGTAAATTGATTATTAATTAGATTTAATTTATCCATTTATTTGAGATTTTTTGTCAATGTTACTGTTTAGAGATGAAACAGTAATATATTCTTCTTTAGTAGTTTAGTTGTTAATGAGACTTAATTTATTAATTTATTTTAAATTTTTGATTAATATTACTATTTGGATAGTAACATAGATAGTAACATATTACTGTTTGGATAATAACATGTTATTATTTGGAGACCAAATAGTAACATATTTCTATTTGACAATTTCATTATTAATGAAACTTGATTTATCTATTTATTTTGAATTTTTTATCGATATTAATGTTTACATACCAATATGTTACTATTTGATCTGCAAATAGTAATATGTTATTTTTTGATAATTTTATTGTTAAGAAAGTTGTTATGGCACTACTGAATACTAAAAGAATTAGAGAGCAAAAGTTTAATATGGGATTTAAATGAATTTGAATAGAGAAAAATGAGATCAAAGTTGGCACAATGATAATAAAATAAAGAAAAATTGAAAAAAGACATTGAAAAAGACATTTTTTCACAAGTCAAAAATGGGTAAAATGCCAAACTTTGACATTTTGTAGGCACATAGATCTCCAAACGTTACATGAAATCGATAAAAAATTTGCCTAAATCAGACAACCAAGGGCAAAGTTATGATTGTTCAAAATTTTGACATCAATTTATACATTTTCGATTATGTAAACCCCACCGAAATCAAATTTTCTTGTTTTTCATCAAAAAATCATCGGAAGATGAATGAAATTGAGTAATCATATACAAAAATTGATTAACTAATCATAGAGTTATACCTTTTGAAAGTTTCTAATTCATAATCGCATTCTCATAATTAAAAAAAATATATTTTAGAAATATAATAGTAATAATTCATAAAACTGATATCTATTTGAAATAAAGATTAGCACTAACATCTCTTTGAAAGAAAGTTTAGGAAGTAACACTATAATGTAATTTATCATTTTATTCATATTGACTAGGTCCCTTTTCCACTTCCAATCTAATATATTTATTAGCTTGTCTTATTAACAGCTGCATGTTTTAAGAGAAGGAAAAGAAAATTTATGCCTATGGTATTCATCTAAATATTAACTTATTTAGAAAAATTAAATTCATGAAAAGGTACACATAAATATTAATTTTAGTATTCTCTTATTTGTGATTCTAGTCTTGATATATGATTTATAAAATCATGAATTCTTACATATGATATCAGAGCAAGTTATATGAAATTAAAATCCTAATTTAATTAATTGTGATTTTAATTTAATTTTTGTTGATAATTATTTTTGTATAATATTATTGAAGAGAAATTTTAAATTGTACAATATTGTTTTAATTTTTGGAATAAAAAATTATTATTTTATATTATATTATAAATTGAAATTCATTTCTGATTTAATGTTCTATATATATGTACATCCGAAAAAGCATCATCAGAGATATTTTGGGTTCTCTTCATATATATATATATTTTAGTTGTCTGAACGTGTATATATATATATTATATATATATATATATATATATATATATATATATATATATATATATATATATATATATGTGCTTGGCTATTTCGATGTATATTTAAAACGATTTTTTATTTGACGTTTATATATTAAACGAATTTTATATAAATTTTCTGGATCTTGTTTGGCGTCTATATATATATATATATATATATATATATATATATATATATATATATATATATATATATATTATAATTGTTATATATATAATTGGTTGAAGTTTGGATTTAGATTTGATATATAAATAGTTTATATAAATTTAATTTTGAATCATATAAATACACATATTTTATTTTTTTATATAATTCTCATATAATCTTATGGTTATATAAACTGGAGATTTGGATTTGTTATATAAATATATTTTGAATCCCTAATTTTGATATATTTGGGTTGATATATTAATGAAATTTAAAGTGAAAGCAAAATATTTATATGCTAATTTATGTATCTATATTAAGTTTATATAATATTTATGGATTTAATATATTCATTCTTATGGATTAAGCACATGTAGTTTATCATTTTATATATATGTAAAGCTTATTTGAACAAAGGATTGTAATTTGATATTAATAACATGGAGAAAAGTTAGGCCCATGTTGTTTAGTATAATTTATTGCAACGAGGTACTCAAAACTCATTTTCTTTCATTTAAGTGCATCTACTGTAATACTTAAAAGATAAAATGACATATTTACAATGCATTTCAAGAAGATCAAAAGAACCAAAATAGAAATATCTTTTGCCAGACATTAAAATTAGAGAATTTTTAATTTAATACAAATAAAAAAAAGACTAAAAACTTATAAGAATTAAAATTAGAAAACTTTTAACTTAAAAAAATTAAATTAATATAAAATTTGAATTATAAATAAAATTTATAAAAATTCAATTTTTTAAGAATTAAAATAAATTTTTAGTTAAGATAAAAATAAAAATAAATAAGAAGTTAGAGATATAGTAACATATTATTATTTAATAATTTAGATGTTAATTAGATTTGATTTATCTATTTATTTGAGATTTTTAGTTGGTGTTACTATTTTGGAACGAAATAGTACTATATTACTGTTTGTTCTATATTACTGTCTGAAGAACAGACAGTAATATAGTATTATTTAACAATTTGATTATTAATTAGACTTAATTTACTCATTTATTAAAATTTTTTTATTAGTATTACTTTTTGAAATGAAACAATAACATCCTTTTTTTTGCAGTTTAATTGTAAATTAGACTTGACTTATCTATTTATTTTAAGTTTTTAGTTAGTATTATTGTTTTGTAATGAAATAGTAACATATTACTATCTAGAAAATAAACAGTAACATGTTATTATTTTGACAATTTGATTGTTAATTAGACTTGATTTATCTATTTATTTAAAATTTTTTATTAGTATTATTATTTTGGAATAAAATAATAACATGCTGTTATTTGATAATTTAGTTATTAATTAGACCTAATTTATTTATTTAATATTTTTTGTTGATGTTACTATTTTGAAATAAAACAATAACATGTTATTTTCTGAAGAATAAACAATAACATATTATTTTTTGACAATTTGATTGTTAATTACACTTAATTTATTCATTTATTTCATATTTTTGTTGGTATTACTGTTTTTAAACAAAATAGTAACATGCTTTTATTTGACAGTTTGATTATTAATTAGGCTTGATTTATCCATTTATTTGAAATTTTTTATTTATGTTATTGTTTTGTAACAAAATAGTAACATGCTGTTATTTAACAATTTGGTTGTTAATTAAACTTGATTTATCCATTCATTTCATTTTTTTGAAATAAAATAGTAACATGCTCCTCTTTGGTAATTTAGTTATTAATTAGACTTCATTTATTTATTTATTTAAAAAAATTTGTTAGTATTATTATTTTAGTATAAAACAGTAACATATTACTGTCTGAAGAACAAACAGTAACATGCTATTATTTAGCAATTTGATTATTAATTAGACTTGATTTATCCATTTATTTGAGATTTTTTATTGGTGTTACTATTTTGAAACGAAATAGTAACATACTCTTCTTTGATAGTTTGATTATTAATTAGACTTGATTTATCTATTTATTTAAAGTTTTTTATTTATGTTACTGTTTTGAAATAAAACAGTAACATGTTACTATTTGAAGAACAAACAGTAACATGCTCTTTTTTGACAGTTTGATTATTAATTAGACTTAATTTATCTACTTATTTGAAATTTTTTATTTATGTTACTGTTTTGAAATGAAACAGTAACATGTTACTATCTGAAGAACAAACAGTAACATGCTGTTATTTAGCAATTTAGTTATTAATTAGGCTTAATTTATTCATTTATTTAAAATTTTTTGTTGGTGTTACTTTTTTGAAACGAAACAGTAACTACTGTCATTTGCTAGTTTTATTGTTAATTAGACTTTATTTATTCGTTTATTTGATATTTTTTGTTAGTATTACTATTTTGGAATAAAATAGTAACATGTTACTATTTAAGGAAGAAATAATAACATATTATTATTTGATAGTTTAATTGTTAATTAAACCTGATTTACCCATTTATTTAGAATTTTTAGTCAGTATTATTATTTTGAAATGAAATAGTAACATATTACTATTTGATTTATAAATAATAATATATTATTCTTTAATAGTTTTATTTATTAAAAAAATTATTATAGCACTACTAGACACTAAAAGAGTTAGAGATCAAAAGTTTAATATAGAATTTAAATAAATTTGAATTGATAAAAATAAAATTAAAGTTGAAAAAATAACAAAAAGATAAAGAAAAATTATTAAAAAAAGCCTTTTTTCACAACCAGAGTGGGCAAAATGCCTTTAGGCTTTTGCAAGCACGTAGATTTTGAACAATTACATGAAATCAATTTATACATATTCACCCAACACGGACAACTAAGAAAATTATGACCATTCAAAGTTTTAAGCTCGATTTTCACATTTTTTACTAGGTAAACTCCATCAAACCTAAATTTTCTTATTTTCTATTAAAATATCATGAGAAAATGAATAAAAATAAGTGGTCATATGTAAAAATTGATTAATTAATCATATAGTTATGCTTTATCAAAAATTCTGATTTATATCCGTATTCTCTTAATTAAAAAAGGGTATTTTAATAATATAATAGTAATCATTCATAAAATTAACACTTATTTAAAATAAAGATCAGTACTAACACCTTATTGAAAAAAAGTTTAAAAAGTACCACTACGATGCAATTTACCGTAATAATTTTAAATTGGAATATATATAATATGTTTTGTTTTGAATTAGTTATATATATAACATATATGGATTTAGGTATATAAGTTAGGATAATATCAATTATATTCAATTTTAATTTAATATATGCGATATTGGTATTACACTATTTTACAAATTCAAATTAATATTATATATATACAAGGATTCATATTCAAATTTTGGCATCTTTTATTATTTAATTTTAAGTGTTTAATATTTTAAATTAATTGATTAAAATTATTTTGGATAATCACTATCTCAAAGAGAATTTTATTAATGAAAATAAAAGAAAATTTATTGTATTTTCAATAGTTATCTATTAAGATTCTTATTTGCTACTTTTGAGAGTTAATGCTAAAATATTTATCATATGGAGTATAGAGTAAAGAAAATATTATATCTTAAGTTAGTTGATAATAATTTACTACTTTTGCTTAATAATAATTTGTCATTAGTTAGTTTGATAGATTATTAATTTTTATTTCATCCTCATCAGAATAAATCGATGACATTTACAAAAATTCTTGTCTAAAATAATTTTAATGAAGCAATATTTTATTTTATTAAAAAATAAAATTTGAGATTGTGTTGTAATACAATATGATTTTGATAATCATTATTGGTGCATATTGTTTAGGATCCCTTAATAGACTGATTATGTTATTATTATATTCAATATTTTAATTTATAATTTTGGGTATAATTTTGATATTCCAGTTCTTTTGAAAAATTTGTAGATTAATTTGAATAATTATCACCAAAATAAATTTATTTTATATTAATTCATAAGTATCTGAATTATTAATAAATATTTACAGGATTAATGTTTAATTATTTCATATATTTACCTACTTAAAAGGGGGTAAGTGTGTGTTATAATTAAAAATAAGTTTAATAAAATAATTTTTAATTATTTTATATAGTAACTTCCCCAAAGAAAGTTACTATATATTATAATTAAAAATTAGTTTAGTAAAATAATTTTATTTTTAAATTTATTTTATTATATATTTTATACTTTCAAAGGGGGATAAATTTACAATAATAATGCATTATTCTAGTTGGCTTCAATTTTATGAGATTTTTTTTATGTACTACATTCTTTATTTAAAGAAGAGAATGTAGTAATATGTATATACTCCTAAATATGATTGTTTTACCAAAAACTAACATATTGCATTTAATTATTTTTTACATAATCTTTTTACTATAAATATATGTTATTGAGCACATCGTACTTGTGAAATTTTTTTATATCATTTTCACATATAGTATTTATGTTTATAAACATTTTTCATTTTGTCATGAGTATGGACCAAGTAAGGTATATTATTAAATTATGTTAATATTATTTTGAATATTTTTATTTTAATTTAAAAAATTAATTTATATTTTTAAAAGAAACATATTAAAGGGATCTAATTAAAATTATAAATTTATTTCCATATTGATTTTAACTTAATGATAGCTTTAATTTTAAAAATAAATATATATTTTAAACCTCATTATTTTTTTTAATTGCATAGATTTAAGATATATTTATATGTAAAAAGATTAAAATTGAGACAATTCAATATTTTAATTTTATGATTATTTAACATTTTATAGTAAAATGGATTACATGTTATTTGTATTTAAAAGACCGTTATTCTAGATAATATTTTATATCTCGAATCTTTTGAAAAATTTATGATATGCTGTTAATAATTATCACATATTAATTATAAAGTATTTGAGTTATATCATATAGGATTGATTTATAATTATTATATGCAATTACTTACTCAAAAGGGGTTGTTGCATATTTTAATCAAAGACGTTTTACAAAGCACATAAATTTTTAGAGATGCTTTAGTTTTAAAAATATATCTGCCTAAAGGGGACATATTTTTAATGTTAAGGTATTCTTTTATTTAGCTTCATGATTAGGAAGATCATTACATGCTATATTTTTTAACTAAAGAAGGATTGTAGTAATGTACATTATTCCTATATTCATGAGCAAAAAATTATATTATTGCTTCTAATATTATTCCTTTTGCTTTTATAGTAAAAGTATTATTTCTTTGATTGATCATTTTTTTAAGGCATAATCAAAATTATGTTATTTTACTTTAATTATAAGGGTAAACTTATTTAGAAAGTCTATCTACTTAAAGAAAATAGTTTTTTTTAATATCATATTATTTTTTATGTAAGTAAGTTAAAATATTGAAGGAAAGCTTAATACATACTATACATTTTATCCAAATGGGAATTTATAATCATGTATTCAGAACTCTTATCTAAACCTTGTTGAAGGAGAACTTAATACATACCATACATTTTGCCTAAAGAGAAATTTATAGTTATGTATTGAGAACTCTTATGTAAACCTTTCTAATAGATAAAAAAAATTCTTTTGTTTGTTATAAGCTATTAAATGATTTATGCAACTAAATTTAGCTTTCTCATATTTTGAAGAGTCATTTGATGAATCAATTTTGAAAATGACATATACTGTTGTGTAATTTTACTTACATGGTGATAAATTAAATTTTATATTGTTTATGGCATTATGGCACTTTAGTTATCAAATATAATTTTTTTCCTTCTTTAGGGTGGAATTATATATAACTTTCTTTAAAAAATTATTAATCAATTAGTATAAATAATTATATTTTAAAATAGTATACATTTTTTTGAGAATTGCATCAAATCTTTACATCAGTGGGAATATGATTTAATGTTATGAAATTTTATTTATATTACAAAGTGCAATACTTATGTCCAAGAGCTTATTTTGATTAAATATTATTTGATGATATTTGAAATTACTTTACTTTGTAAAAGTGCATTTAAATATTAAAATTTATTTATATAGTTTAGTTTGTAATAAGTTATATATTATTACATATATTTATTTGGCAAAAAAATATGCATGGTAAGGAGGTAAAAAATTTTAAGTTCTCTTTTATATATATAATATTTGAATTTTGAACTATTTTTTATCAAGCATATTTTTGCTAATAAAAATGAATTTGACATATAAGTTATTATGTGTTTATTTGAGTATAATACAAAGGAACTTATAAAATTCTTAATATATGCATTGTGAATCTATTTTTTTAGATACTTTTTAGTCAATAATATATATTGTTATCATGAGAATTTTTCAAACTGTTTAAGTCAATTTAAAAATTTTTATTCAAACTTTGTTTAGGTAGTTTATGAAATATTTTTTGGAAAATTCTCTTATTACATTAACATGATATCAATTTTAGTATCCAATTTTGATATTCATGCAAACTACTTGTTTGAGACATATCAAAGTTAATTATGTAATTATTTGTTTTGATTATTGACTTGTTTTATTATATTAAGTTGATGATTTAAGAAATCATAATTTTACATACTGTTAAAATATGTATATGAAATTTAAACATTTTCCTCCCAAACCAATGATCTTATGCTTATTGAATGTTGAAAAGCTTGTTGAGATATGAATGTCCAATTTTATTTTCCTATAATGTGCTTAGTTAGTGGGAGTTCTATATTATACAAAATATTTAATTTCACTTAATAATTATAATATGTTTATTGGTACACAACATGCATAAGTTATGTATATTATTATACAATTTGCTAATTTTTATTATATTTATTCTTGATCATATTGGTGCATTATTATGCATTTATATATATAATTTATGGATTATTTATTAATATATGTATCTCCATATTGTGAAATATACCAATTATTATAATTATGAGGACTAAGACTTGGTGTCGGTCATTAACTTCTGAGCTTGTATATATGTTTTCTATGCACACCATATAGGTATTAGGTCTAATATGTTATTTTTTATGATAACTTATTTATTAATTAGTTCTTGATATATATTTTTGTCTTTTAGTTGACACTATTTTTGAACTTTAAGGCATTTTGGTAATAAATTTATTAGGACTAAAATTTCATGTTAATTATTAGTTCTTGAGTTATATATTTGTATCTTAATTGATATTATTTTAAAACTTAGAGATATTTTAGCTAATATATTTATAAAGACTACGACTTAGTATCAATCTCTAACTTTTATGTTTGATATTTATCTCTTAATTGATATTATTTTAGAATTTTGAGACAATTAAATTTATTGTTACAAGAAGATTTTTTTATTTTATTATTGAGTTGGTTATAAATAAATTGTTGAAGATTAACTTGAAAAATAGCATGTTTTGTTATATCATGCTTTTGATGTTATTTTTCTTGCTACACTTTTACATTAATGACTCATATTTAAATAGTTGATAATGTATGTAACCATGGAAGGTCTTGTGTTGACGATAATACAATTACCATCATAATTCAATATTATTGGTTACTTAAGTATGAGTCGTGTTTCAAGTATCATCTCTTGAATGATGTATTTTTAAAATCATGGCCATGTATTCAAAATTTTATATTCAGTTTAAGAGTCATTTTCATATAAAATATTTTAAAATAAACTCTTTACAATTAATATTGTCTAAATGAGAGAATGTTAAAATTTTTATGTGAGCTACCATTAATTGTAGGTATTTTATTTTTGATAAAACTAATTAAGCAATGATCTAAAAGATTTTTATTTTTTAAAATCCAATTATTAAAGTGATCTATTATTTAGGTTTATATATACCTGATTTTATATTAATGTGTTTAACAGTTAAAGTGTAGGCATATATCTTTCTTGACCCATAATGGGAGGGCCTAATAAAGTTTCATTTATATTAGTTCGGTCTCTTATCTACTTTTAACCTAATTTATTCATTAATTTGTCCCATTGAAAGTCGAACACTCTAGGAGAAGGAGAAGGAGAGGAAGATCTGTACTTATGGTATTTATCTATATACTAGCTTATTTCGGAGAATTAAATTCACGAAAAAAATATGTATAAATATTAATTTTAGTATTCTTTTATTTGTAGTTCTAGTCTTGATATATGTTCTATAAAATCATGAATTCTTACAAAGTTACCATAGAATAAGCAATTACTTATCAATTTAGCTAGTAAAATAGAAGTTCATTTGCTACTAATGTCAAATTAATCCTTGTGATTGCATAAAAAATTTAAAGTTTGCAAGAGAATATTGCTCTTCATTGCAAATAGTCTATTTCTAAGCAAGTTCAAACTTTTATAACCTATCATAAAATAAGTAATTCCTTATCAATTTTCCAAGTAAAATGAAAGTACATTTGTTGCCAAAGTCAAATTCATTCTTGTGATTGCATCCAAGCATACGTCTAATCATTGTACCTAATGATATAATAATTAATTAAGAAATGAAATACTATATGGATGTCATTATGAAAAACTTGTTTTAGTTTCTTAGGAATAATTAACACTTATGATTCCACTTTTCATGGTTACATTTTGGTATATATATCATCTTTGTATGTTGAATATTGAGGATATTATAATTGAAATGATTGGCAATAGTAAATACCTTAAAATTCCATATACAAATATTTATCATTTACAACTTTTATAAAATAATTTAAATTGATTTTATTTTCTATAAAATGGATAGAGATTAATTTAACTTAAAATTTGGGGTGTATATAGTCATAAAAAAATTGTGAAGGTAATTAAATATGAAACCACACCTTTTTTAATTTATTGTAAATGAAATATTTATAATATAAATTTAAATTAAATATATATATAAACTTACACTAAGTATTTTTATTGATGATTTAGAATTATGATTATAATTAACTTAAATTGTGACAATAAAATATTATTACACTTTTATTATTCCGTTGCCACATATTGTTGCATATCCTTGTAGCCATTCCAAAAAGATCTTGTTTAAAACTTTAGCAAAGTAAGAAATATAAAATCATTATTAAACGCAACGAAGAACAAATTGGTTGATAATGAATTACTTTTAATTTTAAAAATCAAATTTATAAATAATGGCAAATGCATTAAAATTCAACCATTAACAAATTCGCTCTTGATGGTAAATTTTGCAATTGTGAATATGTATAAATATTAAAATTATAAATGAGAATATTATAACAAAGTTATCAATATAAGTGTATATACAATCATTATTATTGTAGTCCAATGCAAAACTAATAGAAAGTAATTTTCTATGTTATATTTGTAAATAATGTTGCACACATATATATTTATATATATTAGATAAATAAGAGTAAATTTGTTACTTGATAAATTAATATCTCTTTCTTCCACTTGTCTATCAAACCCAACACAAGAAAATAATTTTCAACTTTTTTCTTTTCATTTTTTTTACATAAGTATAAAATAAAAAAAATATTTTTCCATTTATTTTTCTTTCACCTTATCTTCATTCTACCTTTTTTCTTTTCATCTATTTTTTCGTATTATCAAAACAAAAGGTAAAAATGTCTCAAACCACTTTTAATTTAATCAATTTAAACTTCTATCTCATGGCGTGACCTATAAAGACTAATATAGCCTATCAAAATTAAATTTGTTTCAAGATGAGATTAAAAAAATAGTCAATTTGAGAATTCAATTAGAAAGGAAATCTAAGAATATAACTTGGCCCACAGACCTAACTCAATTTTCATAATTCCAAGTGATAATCATTCAAATCTTTTAAAAATTATTGGAATAGGTTGAAATTTACAAGTTAGCTCGTTAATCCTTACACTTTAAAATGGTAGCCCTTACAAATGCGAATCAAACTCATCCTAGTGTATGACCTACACGAATTAACTTGCTAACAAGCTACGGTAGCCTGCATATACGTATTTAAATCTCTTTTATTTTTATATACACTTAAATTTTCAATGTATATAAAATTATGCTTCCCTTTTTCATTTTTATTTATACAGAATTGTGTTATAAATTATATTTTAGTTTGTGAGTATTTTATAACTTACATTTTATACATAAAATATTTTTTAAAGTTATATATAAATTTTAAATATATTATAATTTATTTATAGATGAATATATGATATTGTAAAATAATTTTAAATTTTTTATTATTTAAAAATTGAAATTAAAAAAATTCTGCAAATAGATCAGTTTATTTGCCGCCATCTTGGAAGGACTGGACTAAAACTTTGAAAGCCTGCAAAAGAAACGAGCCAATCCGGCCCGGCCCCGGTTCAACAGGTATAGCCGGCATGTTGCTTCGCGCTTTAATCAAGAAAAATGTTCGCTTTCTTTTACTACCCTCTTCGCGTCTATTATTGCGCTCGCTCTCGGACGAATGTGGGAGGGATCGGCTTATTTTGTGTGGAAATGACCGAACATTTCATGCCAATTTGATCTCAGGCGACTATAAAGTGAAGCAAGTGAACTATTCGTCTCTCATGTTTTGAAGGAGAATCCCAGAAGATCAGTTATTACGGCGTGCCTTTTTTATTCTCCATGTTTGCTGTTGTAGCCATGGCACTTTCGAAGTAAAAAATTAACGGAAAAAGAGCCCCCCGGACCTCGTGAGCTCATATGATCGGATAGAATGGGTAGTTCGAAGACAAGTAGTGGGTATGATTCTGCGACGGAGACCCAATCCGCCTTCAGTAACAGGACTCACACTCACAATGAAGTGGATGATGATACTGCCCTCGACTCCAATCCTTCCTTCGATTCCGCTCCTTTTTCCCTAGAAGAGAGGGTCCTTGCCTATCATAATGTTCGGCTTTATGAAGCTAAGGTACTGTCTAATCAGTTTTTCTGACGCCCCTTGTAGTTTTTTTGGTCCTGTATCTTCTTACCGTTGACCTTAATGAGTTGGGGTGGAATGCATGACTTATTTTAGTTCTACATAAGTTTTTATCTTTCTTTTAATGACTACTTAAAGGTCTACTTTTGAAAAAGAAAAAAAAAAGGGGGGGGGGGTGTTGTTGGACTAATTCATCTCATTCCAATTTGTATTTTTCTTTGTGTGCACAAGGTATTGCAAATTGAAAACAAGCACAATGAATGGAGGTTTTTCCTTCATTATGTTGTAAGTACTGTTTTCGTCCACCATGTCTTGTGTATCCCCACTATGAACTTCTGGTTCTTTTGTTCGTCAATGCTGTTACGTTTCTCGTCCATTAACTTCTATGGATCTATGATATTAATTTGTATTTTTCTTACGTTTCTCTCTTCCCCGTTTCCTCTTTTCAGGGTTGGAACAAAAGGTTAGCGCATTGTCCTATTATTCGGTCGCAAAAAGGGTATCAACTTAGTAAAATTCCGGGATAGCTAAGTTTCTTAGAATTTGTATTTACTACAGCTGGGATGAATGGGTTGGTGTGGATCGTTTGATGAAGTACACAGAGGAAAATTTGCAGAAGAAGCGTGACCTTAGTGAGAAACAGGGTACTGATAAGAACGTAAAGGCAGCCTTTTCACCACAGATTAAACCCAACAATCTTAATGGTCAGACTCAGAATATTTCATTTTTGCACTTTATTTCGTTCAGAAATAATGACTTGCTGAGCTTCAAGGAAAAATGTGTTGGCACAATACACAAACCTCGGAAAAATACTTCGTTCATCTTCTATCATTTTCCCCATTTGACATCCTTGATTGCCATTGACGAAGATAAACTTTCTTTTCCTGCATAATATTTTAGACTATAGTGGTGGTCCTGGTGGATGACCATGTAGGAGCTAAACCGGTAATATTAAAACTTGCTTCGAGGATTGAGGTTGATGATGTCAGGCATGCCGTATAGGAATCACAAATAAGAGTAATAATAAATCTCTTTTTGTGTAGTATGTGATGCAGATGACTTTCCTCTGTTGGCTTTTGCATAATACTTTTATTGTTTTCTCTCCATTGGTCCAATTCAGATGAGAAAATATTCTTTTCTAAAAGCAATGCTTAGTTGTGTAAGGTTACTAGTTCATTAAATGACACATAAGCCTTACTTTAATCTATGAGCCCCCCTTTTCTCTTTTTCTCTCTGAGCTTTGCTTGCAATTTGCAGTAGCAAGAGGCAGGAAGCGGAAGAATGATTTCGTCAATATGGTACTCTCTGGCTTTATTTTTAATTTGTAGTATTGTTTGTAAACACACCTTTGAAGTCAATTTACAAAGTCATTCTTAAATATTATTGAAATTAGCCAAATGATTCTGATTCAAATACTTCAACCCCTTTTTTGAACAAGAGTGTTCTTTTGGCTATTTCTATTTTTATTGAACTTTATTGTTTGCTAAATGTTAGGAAAAAGCTGGCTTGCATTCTAACAAGCTTGTCAACATTCAGATTCCGCCAACACTAAAGAGGCAGTTAGTTGATGATTGTGAATTTATTATCCATCTGGGCAAGGTAGCTGATCTCAATTTTACTTTCTAGGAGTAGTTAGTTTACCTTTCATCCTTTACTTGAAGTTGAAATGCCTCAACACATTCCTCTTAAAGCATTAGTTTACTTTTCATCATTTACTGATAGTATTCATTCCATCATTTACTTAAGATGCTTCAACACATTTCCAGTAAAATATTATCTTACCTAAAGCAATGTTTCCTTATATCTTAGTTACTCTAGATGATAAGTCATCTGATTCTTTTAAAACTTTCAAGCGTTTTTTGCTGCTTTTTATTATGTTTTATTACTAAGTAGCAGTGTACGCCAGCAATCCTTGGCATTTTTCCCCGTATCCTTTTTCAATATCAGGCAAGTTTATTAGAAAATACCAGCTGTTGCATAATATAACTTTGCTGGGCATTGGCATATTGGCTTACACTTAGTCAAGTGATCTCATTTATTGCATCTAAGATGGATTTTCATGTCGATGATTAACAAAAAGTATTGACTGAAGTGCAAAACATGTTGAAATGATTATATTATGTTCTTTTCTGTAGCTTGTTAAACTTCCTCGGACTCCAAATGTAAAGAACATATTGAAGAAGTATGTTGATTACAGGTTGAAGAAAGATGGCTCGTAAGTTTATGCTGACCCTTACCTGTAAATTCAAGTGTGGTTGTGGAGCTTGAAACACTGCTGTCTAGACAATTGAATTGCTGCATGTTAAATTATTAGAAATCTCTATTAATTGTTACTAAGATCCACCAAAGTTGTATCTTGATAGTTTTATTGTAATACACCCCTTCCCCATAATGATTTTAAAAATTCAGTTAGCCTTGCAGGAGTCAAGTTTCCTGAGGCTTCTGTTACTTCAAAAGGAAGGTTATCCATATTATCTGTAACTTGTAGTTTTTGTGCGTGGTTGACAATATATCTGAGAACCAAGTTTTATTATGATTAATCTGAATTGGATGTTCATCGCTTCAAAGTGTCCTGTTGTAATTTTGACACAGTACATTGGATCTCAGTGATAGCTGGTTATTACTGTTTAACACAATCTATTCAATACAGAATAGCTGATTCAGTTAAAGAAATAATGAAAGGATTGCGGCATTACTTTGACAAAGCACTGCCAATGATGCTATTATACAAGAATGAGCGTCAGCAATACCAAGAAGCATGTCTAGATGATATCATGCCTTCTATGGTATATGGTGCTGAACATTTGTTACGTCTTTTTGGTATGATATTTCTCAGTTCTTGACTCGCTAATTTTTAATGAATGTTGTTTATGCAAGGTGTTCTGTTCTGTATATATATATATATATATATATTTTAATTTTATTCCTGGAATCTTGTAGTGTATACAAGTTTCAATTAACTAAAGCTTTATTGTTATTATAAGTACATATAATAGCTACTTTTTATGATTTCTTGTAATTTTGTGTTTTTTTTCTCCAGTTAAGTTACCCGAAATGTTGTCCCGAACTGACATTGAAGAGGAGACATTGATGGATCTGCAAGCAAAATTGGTTGACTTTCTCAGGTAAAAACTTTATCTCCCAAGTTATGGTACGAATAAAGTCTTATCTGTTTGAATTCAATTTAAAGTCTTGGGTAATGAAATTGAAGAGAAAAACTGGTGCTATTGTGTGACACCTCTGCTGAAGTTATTACTTTGATATTTCTTCATTTTTCTTTGTTTAGCTACTCGCTTTCTGGAAAGTATGTTTTGTTTGCATAGAGTCTTATGTTTGAGCTTCGAAGAGTGAAAGTGAATGTCTTATTTTAATGAATGCTATTTTTTTGAGTAAAATTCTGTATTTTCTCCACAAACTATAAAATCAAGGGAAAAATTAATGGATAGGACTTGGGCATTGTTCGTTTCGTTTCTTTTTTTTTTTTTCATGGTTGGGGTGGGGGGAGGGGGTGTTGCTTAGTTTTGAGGTTGGTCTTGTGAATTTAACTAGTAGAGCATGTCTGACCTCTATATAAGTCATGTTCTGTAACAATCAAGCTTCTGCTCCAGGTTCCTGAGGAAACATCAGAGCACATTTTTTCTCTCAACTTACCATGTTCCCGAAGATATCGAGAACAGCACCAATAACCAAAATGACTAAGTAAGAGGACAATAGCAGCAGGGTTGTACATAAAGTGCTTGGATTGCAATTTATTCAAATTATGTCTTATCGGTGTTTCTCCTTAGTTTTAGGGGAAACATACAGGCAAGACAGGGTACCGTCTGGGGATGGTTATGTTACAGACCCTCAATTACAGAGATTTGTCCCTGGGATACATGATTCATATTATATTTCTTGTTTGACAGAAGTAGTATGCAATGCATACTTGGGTCTGTTGAATTGCTTGTTATTTGAACTTTTATTTGCCAGAACTAGAACAGATTACTCTTGACAATTTATGCTACACACACACAAACTAACCAAATATAGCCGAAATTGCTGCAAGAATACATTGTTGATGAAGTAAGTCTCTAATTTAAATTATTGTTGTTTTTAAGAGGGTACAAGTAATTACGATATGGCCAAAGGAAAAATGGTAAATTACATTGCATAGCTTTGTATCCTTTAGTTTGTGAGTTCTGTCAACTGGGGTCCAAGCTATAGTTGGGCCTGTGCCTTTTGCCGCCAATTCCATGCTTTATCTCTCTCTCTCTCTCTCTCTCTCTCTCTCTATATATATATATATATATATTGAATTATTTGAGAGGAAGTTGTGGTTTATGGATGTTGAATCTGTCATCTTTGAATAGTTGGCTGACTGTTGTTGGGGTGGAGATAGGGTTGTTCTTGTCTTGTGTAGGACAGGGACTTGTTTGTCTAACGAGTACCAATTGTTCTGCTACGCTTTAGTTTTGTTACATATAACACTGCCTGCGATATCTTTATTCTGTTACTTATAAGATCAGAACCGTCACTCCGTGATTGCTTCAATTTGATTCACTGCTAATTCACCTTTGAATGTTCTGTTTCTGTCTGTCTATTTAGAAAATATATTGAGCCTGCTCAATCCCTAAGTGAGATTGACTTAAGTGATAACTTTTGACCAAATAAATCCATCTTAAATTACTCGAAATAATGAATATATCAAAATTAGTCTGTGTGAACCTAGTTATAATATAATGGAGTGCAAATCCAGCCCCTTTTTTTTGGGGTGTAAATCCGTAAGTTATTCCTGATTAATTGTAGGTTTGGCGAATGGTTGAGGTGGAAATGACATAGAAAACTAGTCATGGTGGCCCCCATCTGATTTGAATGTCTATTCCTAGCAGGTGCCTCTTAGCTGAAGGTATTATTATACTATTATTTGAATCCCCGAAAACCATATTGTGATGTCATAGATAGATAGAGGATGAAAAGGACCAATGGCCGAAAGATGGCACGAATCATACATCACAAGTGGAATCTATGATTGGGCTTACAACTATACTGAAAAAAGTAAAGTATTCCAATTCCGATCTACATATAAATGAACTGTTCGTGTACAAAACTGTTTACAAAGATGAAACCAGTTTCAATCCTTCGAACTAGAGTTTTGTCACATGGCATATTTATTTGGCATATCCCTCACTTGTCCAGCAAGTTCTCACTATCAAACCAAAAAAAATAATTGCAACACCACCTTTCTTCTTTCATTTTCGCTCTCGAACAGATACTTGCAACTGTAGTTCTTTTGAATATCAACAAAAACGGTTGCGTCCTTTCTGTCCCTCTATCTGCTCCTCCAACAACTTGCCCTTCCCCATTCCCCGAAAACAAACAGCCCCTCACACACTAAAATAATTATAGTAATTTTAGTAACAAGTGAGGTACTATGTATTAATGGATATAATTTATAAAAAACTCATTATATTTAGTAACTAACTAGGTATAGCTTATAAAAAAATGTAACATAAAAAAAGTTACATTTAATAAGCAACTATGTATTATTGAATATCACTTGTAAAAAGTGATACATTTAATATTGTTACCGTTGCAATTCAGCCACTTGTTATAGTAAATGAACTAAGATTATTATTTAAAATATAACACATAAATTTTTTTGGTCTTTGTACAGTAAGTTATCCATAATCATATGATTGAATTAACAGCAACGCTCCCATTTATAGTTCTTTAGAAGGGAAGACTATGGTGCCCCTAAAAATTTCAATCCTTAAGTGATAATTTTATCTATTAAATAAAATTACTTAAATTTTTAGTAATATATTGTACCACACCACTCGCATAGAATTTTCCTTATTTACATTGTTATTCATTTCCCCTGTCAAGTTTAAAAGACCGACTTATTTCTCTCTCTCTCTCTTAAAAGAGAAACTTTCTCCACTTTTCAGTTTGAAATCCAATCATTTAAGAGATATATATGAAGCCATTATCATTAAAATGGGCAATTTGATTGTGCTCCACTTTTCTGAACTGCATTATGTTCTCGTTCCTTCTGTACAAGACCAAAATTGTTATTATATATATTTTTTTTGAACAAAAAGAAAAGATAGGGGTAAAAGAAAGACAGAGGGTTTCTCCGACTCGGTTCAACATCTCGTCTATCTCCGGTTCCTGTTGAGTTGGCTGACATGAAAGTATGACAGAAAGGTTAACTAAGCACTACCATTAACGTTTCTGATTCCAATATGCTTCACCACGGCGTTAGTAATGGCCTCCGTCTGCATACACAACCCGTTCTGCTCAATCCCAGACATGTAACTCCTCACTTCTTTCCTAATCATCTCCTGCATCACCGACAAGAACTCAGCACTGAAGAACTGCTTCTCATGACCAGACTGATTATTACGGTTGTCAGCGCTCTGTGCTGGCGGCAAAACCATCAGTTGCACTGCTATTGCTGGAGGAGGTGACGGCGGACGTGGGTGTACCTGGGTGGTGATGGATCCGAACCCGTTATTTGAGACCTCACAGGAATCGGACCCGGGCAGGGATAAGCTGAGTGACGTGGGCGGATCAATGACTGAAGACGGGGCTGCGTTTCCGACTTGACCAGTGGATGATCCCACGGCTGCGCTCCTCGAAAAGGGCCCGCAAACCTGCGTGGGAGACGAAGCGGGTAAACTACAATCGCTCAAATCGGATCCCGATGGACTGCTCGGGTTCGAGTACAGACACGAAACGGTAGTGCCCGCTCCGACACTGGCCGATCTTTTCAGAGGTTGCTGATCATGCGCGTCAGCGCTCAAGTTATCCGAGAGAGCAGAGCATTTGCGCTTGAGTGTGGAGTTCCAATGGTTCTTAATGGCGTTGTCGGTGCGACCACTGAGCAAGCGAGCGATAGTAGCCCACTTGTTACCGAGCCTTGCATGCGCTCTGATGATGGTTTCGTCCTCCTCGGGAGTGAAGGGCCTGTGCTGCACCTCCGGGGAGAGCTGGTTGCACCACCGCAAACGACAGGACTTGCCGGATCGACCGGGAATGGACTTGCTTATAAGAGACCAGTTTCTCGGGCCGTGATTCTGAACAAGCCTTTGTAATGCTTCGTCTTCTTCGGGACTCCATGGACCTTTAATGCGATCCCCGTCTTTCTTTGTGGACGCCATGGAATGGGATCGGAAGCAGAAACTAGAAAGCTCTAAGGAACGGAAATGAAAAACAAGGTAAAATAAAGATAAAAATGAAAATAATAAAATTTATCAGGAGTAAAAATGTTTGTACAGAGAGAAGAGGCTGGGGGCCTCACCTTTCATTCTGAGAGGGAAACGAGGAGGGGGAAGAAGGAGGATATATACGCAGAAGGGATAAGGATGACTGGTAGTAGCCGGTGGAGTTACCGGTGATAGCAGTTAGGGGAGAGCTAGGATTGTTGAAGGGAAAGCAGTTACGAAGCATACAGCTGTCAAATTGACACGCGTCCAATAGGAGCGCAGGAGAGTTACACGTATGATCACGCCCTTGAATAAATAACAAGCAGCTTACGTCCTCTCGCCGAACTGTATTTGCTGCTCCAATTCACACCCAAGATATGTGCAGCTCGACCATATCCTTACGATTGCAGTTGCAAAAATATCTGCTTGTTTGTTGACTGGTAATTAGATTTGAAAACATAAAACAGTCTTCAACGGTAATGCATGATAATCATTGCAAAAAATGTGGCCCCAAATAACGGATGCCTTCCCCTTGCTCACCTCTTTAATTTCCCAACTTTCGAAAAAAAAGCTCCGCAGTTTTCAAAAGCTACTTCATTCTTCCATTTAAATCCGTAACCAACCAAAGTCAAAGCAAAGTATGTATTACTTCAAGGCAAGAATTTCTATCGTCCTTTTTTTTTTTTCAGTTAAATAAATTAATAAGATATTAATTATTCGGTTATGTCTATTGGGCCATTGGCTTGTTTGGACCATGAATGGAAATCAAATCAAATATGCAAGTGAAAATTTCAATGTGGGGCTTTTCATTTCTTAAGATTTTATCTCATAATTAAGTGAAAAGATTACTTGCATGGGGCGGAGATGAGTGTCTGACCAAGACAGGCTGGACAGCATTAGAAGGATGGATATTTATTTTTATTTATTTATTTTGTGAATTGTTTCGTATAAATTAAGTAAATGGTGAGCTGGCGAAGAAAAGGACAAAAAATGGGGTGACTACAGGCTGTCAAAGGCAGAGACTAGAGAGTGAGAGACTCCTAACTGCCTACCCCATTCTTTCTCGGATCCCACGTGCCCCTCACGCTCTTCCCTTCTCCAGAATTTATGAAATAATATTTATATATTAATACATTAATATATTATTAAATTTAATTATTAATATATTATGATATAATATATAAAATCTAATTTAAAAAAAATAAATTTAATATATGATAAAATTTATCAAGGAAAATTGTGTTTTAAGCATTACTCGTAAGAACGAGCTAAAAAAAATGAGGTTGGCCCTGAGTTGTGGTGCACAAAATCTAATGGAATAAAAGGCGAAGTTGATAATGATTCCAAAGTGGAGTCCTGAATAGGCAAAGGCATTGCTTTTATGAAACATTACATTATTATCTGTGCATTGGATTCCAGCAATGTTGCCTCTGCAAATGGGATAATTGGGGGATAGTGGCGCTGTGTGAAATGTTTCTAAAAATGCCGTTCCCAAGTACACATCGTTACGGACTGATTCATCTGAGAAGCAGGCGGGATACTTCCTCAGCAAAGCTGCTTTTCATTAAATTATTCCAATCCTCTATTAATTTAAACCCAACCTAAATCCCTCCCCCATTTTTCAAGTCTCTGCATGTGGCCTGCGGGACGACATCATACATGATTCCCCCTTTCTTTTATATTGATCGATTAATATTTCTTTTATTAAATTATATTTAATATATTAAAATTTATATTTTTAATTTTAATTTATTTATCTTAAAAATTAAAATAATAATTTAATAATAAACGCATTCAACCTTTTACAATAAAATTCTTTATAGTATTACCTTCCATATTATATGCTTCAAGACTAAAGTTATAAGATGATTTAATTACTTCTTTTTAACTTTTCTTCCCAACTACAAAAGCACATTTTACATTTTTGAAGGCGCTTTCAGTTTTTATGTATGTATTCTTATGATTATGTATACCCTGTTTAAATGATGCAACAAAATTTTAATAAAACTAATATATCTGATTTCTCATTTTTTTTAATACCCCATTTCCGTATTGATTAGCTAAGGCTAGATGTAGCTATAATAATAAAAGTCCACATGTTCACGTAGTCTAGTGTACACAAGAAGTTTGGGTGAAACTACACTAACATTTGTTAAAGAGTGTTGTGTATAATAAAATGGGGGGTAACCAATTGCCGGCGTCGTCCACATGTGCGCGTAGACACATCAAGGCATGAGTGAAATGAAGACCACCGTTGGTCTACGTAAATTGTTTGTTAGTTGGGGGTTGCGTGGCAGCATCGTGTTTTGTCCTCTCGAGATTGACGTGGCACCGTCGTGCAATTTTATTCAGGAAAAAAAAAATGGATCCATCCGTATACAAGAAACAGTGATGCCAAGTAGGAGGCTGCCAGCTATATCCCACTTGGGGAGTTACAAAGAGAATCGTAATCCAGGGATTCGCAATAAGGTGGGCGGGGTCCTCATACCATGATTTTCCGCAGCGAGCACCCCGCCGTATCGTACAAAGTCCATTTTCATGACGTCCCTCAGTGACAGAGTCGTACGGCGCATTTTAAATTATTTCTTATTTCTTAATTAATGAGACTTTGTAATCAATTATCAGGCAGGAAACAAGAGAGACGGAGGTTGTATCCCCAGACTGATTTCTCAATACATGGACAAAAAATTGGAGCGAAACGCCGATGGAGTAAAGCATATCTCTACGCCGTTGAAGATTTTTTATTTAAATAATATTTGATATATTTTTAAAATTTATACTTTTTATTACATTTAAAAATTAATTTTTAATATATATATATACCTAATATTTATCACTCCAATCATAATTAAAAAAATATATCTCTATGCCACTATATGTTACAAATCCGTAATTTAATAATCAAAATATGTAATACTTAAACTTTCATCACCTGAAAAATAAATCAATCAATTGGTTAATATACCATTTAATCTTAAAATTAATAGACCAAACATTTAAATATAACATAATCGAAATAATTGTAAATATATAAACAACATATATAAGCAACTAGAATGCAAAAAGAAGTAATAATGATGCAAAATATGCAATATAAACAAATATAGCCAACTAATTAATACATTACCTAATCTTAAATTTAATGAGCCAAACATTCAAACATAACACAATCAAGATAACCATAAGTATATAAATAACATATATAGGCAACCAACATACCAAAAAAAGTAACAATGATGCAAAATATGCAATGCTAATAAATATAATTAAGAATAATGAAAATTCAAGATATTATAATTTGAATAGAGAGTATTTCTATTATTAATATAAATCTTTGTTATAGTGTTGAAAGTGTACAATAAAGGTATTGAGTTATACACTTTAACCCCTATATTAATCCGAAGCGATTACTAAGGTCATTAGGCATTTGCTCTCTGAAAAACATTTGAGCAAAAGCCCTTTCATAAATGTAAATATACTTTTTTTGAATTATTATAAAATTTTTTTACCATGCTCCATATGGAATTTTCATATCAAAATACATTGACAGAAAGATAAAAAAATTTAAGGATCATAATCATGTACTTTACTATTCGCATTAAGCAAATTATCTTGGTCAAAATATAAGAAAAGCCTTAAAATGGAAAAAATTAGAAAAATAATACACAAGTCGAAATGGTATCAAATTTGGCTTATAAGACCTCTATTATATATTTGATTTATTGCCAAGTTTTGTTCCAAACAAAACTCATTTGCCTAATCATTTGGTTCATAAAGTTGACTTGTAACATTCTCTTCTATTTAAAAAGTGTTAATGTCCTTATTGACAACTAAATCTAACACAACTTCCATGAGTATCTTCAATTTGCTTGCCTTGAGCTCTTCCTTCAATCTCTCTACTTGTCCACATGAACTTCGTTAATGAGCAATTTGCCCTCAAAACCTCAACATGACTAAAATCTTTGAGAACTCTTTAGTCTGCTTCATTTCAACTCCTCATTTGGCTTCCTTCTAATTTGTCTCCTTAAAGTTTGTTCTTGATGAATAAAGTTTCTGCCTTTACAATATCTTGAACTCTTGAACATGTTTTAAATTCAACTTTGACACTCGATTGTTATCCCCCTATCATGGCTGATAAGGTTGAATAAAGAGTTATCCCTCTTGTTCGAGTAGCAAATGCCCATGCACTCTAAATTGATCGCCACAAACTATTCTTGTGACAAAATAATGACATTCTTAAAGTAATATGAGCATTAGTAATCATTGTCACAAGTTAATTTTTGCGATCAAGTAGGTTAGCATGCACGATTCTAAAATATTTGTTAAATAACTTCTACCTCTATACTATTTGAATATATACAAGCCTATTGGTGTCATCATGGGCTCCTCTCGAAGGATTTTCCTTGCTTAAGATATCCCACTAGATGTAGCACCTCATTAAGTGAAAAACCATGCACTCAATTACAATCATATAAAAGAAATATTGGTTGGTACTCTATTAACCCACAAAGCTTATTGTGGCAAACCCCAATTAGGACTTACTACTCCATGTTATTAGTGATATCATCTATAGAGGTGTAGGAACCAGAATGCCCTAATCCTAACATAAGACTCATTTTCATCATCATAATCTTCAATATTATCCTTATTGTTCTTTTACCCTTTCTTTTGTAGTTTGGTTTATGAAGCACTTAAGGCATACTTCTCTAAGCATTCCGCCACCTTTTGTGGCCTATAACATAAGAAATATGACAAGGCTTTTTACTTTCTATTGCTATTGGAAGCTTGAGATGATGTTGCTCCTTAGGAGCTAGAAGATGATTCGCTATTCTCTCCCCCACTCTTGGACTTACCCTTTTTATTTAACTAATTGCCATTCCCACTAGGAGAATTTAAGGCACCACCCTACAGGTTCTTACTAGATGGGAAACTAATATCATAGTCATAAAGGCACTCTATTGCAATCATTGCCTTAGTGAGACCTTAGACCCTTCTTTTCTAAAGTTTCATGGCAATTTTATGTAAGAGTTCATCGATAAAGTAGAAGAGTTTATCCTTTTCAATCATATCTTAGATGTTTACCATGATGGTTATGAACTTCTTCATGTAGTCTTAGACTAAGCCAGTTTGTTGCAACTTTTATAGCTTGCATATTGCCAAGTAATTAACAATATCAGGGTAAAAATGTACCTTTAAATCTTGTTTTAACTTTTCCCAAGTGTGAATGTGGCACCTACTCACTTGAATCCCTTGATATTTTATTCTTCACAAGATCTTGGCATAATCTGTGAGTAATATTATAGCTTGATTGAGTTTAAACTCCTCAAAATCTATATTGGTAGTTAAAAGTATTGATCTAATCAAATGAGAAATTCTCGAGCTTTTAGACATCCTTCTTTCCTGTATATGGCCTAGGTTTAGGGAATTTCACTTTCCTTTTATGCTCTAAGGCACCACTCTTTGGCTAATTATTACCTAAGACCATTATCATAACCTTTATAATTATTATAAGGTCACCTATTTCCATCCAAAGAGTTGCTATAGCATCCTTTGCCTTATTAGAAAAATCCTTGAAAGTGTCCCTTAGTTCCCTTCAGGTGTTTTCAATTGTAGCAAGCTACTTGAAAATGTCCTTTAGTTCCTTTTGGGTGTTCTCAATTACAACAAGCTACCCATTTACTTATGGAGCATTATTACTACTTGAGCCATCAGTTTGCTTGTTCACTTCAAGAGTCTTAACTCACCGCTCAAGAATTTTTCAATTTTGGGCTTTTTCAAAGAGTTCAGGGATCTCTTTAATTTGCATACTTTTTTATAGTTTTTACAACTTTCTCAGGATTCTTAAATGCATTTTTAATTGCCTCAAAGCATTCTATATTTATCATATTCTTCAATATGGTAGGTGTATTTACAACCATAACAAAATTTATGCATAGTTCAAATCACACTTTGATATATAAACTAGTAACTCAATAGTGCGGTACTTAAACCTTTACCACTTGAGAAATAAGTTAGCTAATCGGTTAATACACCACCTAAGCTTTGAATTAATAGACCAAACACTTAAGCATAGCATAATTAGGGCAATCGTAAGAAAATAAGCAATATATATAGGCAACTAACACATAAAGGAAGGCAATAATAATGCAAAATATGCCATATGAACAAATATGAGCAAATGCAGCTAAAAGTGGTGAAAATTTGAGGCTTGTGATTTGAAGAAAAGCTACCTTTATTATTATTATAAAGCCTTGTTATAGTGTTGGGAGTGCATAAAAAAGGCATCAAGCTACACATTTTGACCTCTAGACTAGTGCCAAGCGATTACCAAGGCTATTGTGTACCACCTACTGAAGAGCACTTTGAGCAAAGCAAAAGCTTTCTTGATAAGAGTAGACATAATTTTTTCAAGTTGCCATAAAACTTTTTCGCCATGCTTTGGGTGGAATTTTTCTACAAAAATACATTAAAGAAAAGATAAAAAGTTAAGGATTACAGTCATGTGTTTTTCTTCTGGTATTGGACAAGTTACCTTAATCCAAATATAAGAAAAGCCTTGAAATAAAAAAAATTTAGAAAAAAGTACATAAATTAGATTGGTCCTAAATTTAAGTTATAAGACCTCCATCATATTCTTGATTTACCTGTCAAGTTTCATCCTAAATGAAGTTTGTTTGCCAGTTCATTTACTTCACAAGGCTAACTTATGACATTACACCAAATATATATTATTTTGCCTGAGATGATGATTTTGTTAAATCTTACAAGATTAGCATCAATAATATATATCATATTAAATACTAGGCTATCATCATGTCACTTATCTCTTACATGAATGTGAAAAAAAAAGAAAATAAAAAAAATAAAAATAAGAGAAAAATAATAAGAAAAGAGTTTACATATGTAAAAAATAAGAAGAAAGAAAATGAGATAAAAATATTTTTCATTTTCTTGTTTATATAAAAAAGTAAGAAAAAATTAAATGAAATTAAATAAAATAATAATTTTACCCTTCAACTTAATATATTTTTTTAAAATTTTGTTTGTGACCAATAATAACTGGTATTATAATTCATTATATTTATGTATAATTTTTTAAAATATATATTTAATAAATAAAAATTAAAATATTATTAATTAAATATTTATAATAAATATTAATAGAAAATTTTAATCATGGTAAATATTTTATTAAGAAAATAATTTCTTTTTATTTGCTATTACTTTCACAACACCTTAATGATGTAAATTTTCACAAAAGTTTCTTTTTGTCATTTTTTCTACTTTTATGTAAAAGTTTATTTTTTGTTTGGCATTTTAAAATTAATATAAGATTAACAATTTAATTTATAACAAAATAAATTATTATTTATTTTAAAATTTGTCCATTGTTTCAAAATTAGTCTATTTTATATAAATTGCAAAGGTCCTAATCATAATAGTTGGTAAGTTGTTAAACCTTAATTAGCATTGCGCTTTCTCTCTTAAAGGATAAATACAAGTGACTTTTTCATTCATTTTCCACCTATACGTGTGTGTGTATAAAGAAAAGTTTTTGTTTAGGTCACATCCTTTCTTTTATACTTCTTTTCTTTTTCATTCGTTTTCTACCTTACAACTAAGCAAAGGAACTATTTCTACTCATTTCTTTCTTTAACTTTTCTTTCCACCCAATTTTTATTGAAATTAGCAAAGGTTTAGGCTTTGTTTGTTTTGTCATAAAATATTTATTGTATAAAAATGTTATCTTCATATTGTCACACTTTAAATATTTTAAAGATTTATTTCAAGTATTTATTTAGTAAATTCACACACATGTCAATAAAGTAGGATTATTGTGGATAGGTTTACGATAGAATGTTAATTGGATAAAATATGATTTTATGAAGGAAGTAGGTATAACTAAATTAATTATAGGTTTTTCTGAAATTAAAAGTTACTTATTTGCTTATTTCATGAAAATCTTATACATGTCTTGGTTAATAAATTATTCTGGATAAACTTAGGGTAATGATTAAATTAAAGAAAATACATTTTTATGATGAAATTAGGAAGGAAATAATTAAATAGAGTTTAATGTAAAGTTAGAATTAAGTAGAAGCATAGAAAGGAGATTTAAGAGACCGTTACTCTAATTTTATCTCTTAGTTTTATCCAAATTGTAAGTTTGCTCTTAAAAATATCCTTTACGTTATATCTCCTAAACATGAAATTAAAACCTATATTTTGGCCTCATAAATTCAGTAGTCAACCACTTTCTTTAATTTCTTCTTAAATTCTTTCATTGCAATTCCATTAAACTTCTAATAGATTTGAGTGGAGTAATTTTAAAAAAATATTGTCAACTCATTCTAAAGAAAGTCAATTTCTTGATAGCTAATGATTTCGAAGGGAAAGTCTTATAGGATTTAGTTGTAAGAAAAGTTTTTTGAGATTCAAGCTGAAATCTTGTGGATTTTTGTATTGTTAAGGGTAATTAAACTCCATCTTAACCCTTCTTTAGTTCTCCATTATAAGGTCTACTTACTTGGTTAATTATACGAATTGTGTATTTGTATGATTTTGCTTAGTATATGTTGATTCATTGTAGTGAGAGTAATAAAAGTGATATAAGATGTTGAATAGGTATATTAGTGATAGTATTGAGATTTGGTATGTAATAAATAAGTATGAAGGGCAATTACTATTAAGTTTTGAATCAACATATGTAGCAAAATTTTAAAATTTTTTATCCAATTCCTACCTAAGATCCATACAAAATTGCATAAATCAGTATTAAGGTTTTACCTTATTTGTACTCATGTTCTTTTTGAATGAATCCTTGAGAGACCAAGATGAATCAAATGCTGGTCAGAATGTACAGCGTCTCTACGGTATCCACATGGAGTGAACAATAAATTCTCCCCTCCATGAAGCTACTTGAATTCGTCTCTCTCACTAGGATTAGGATTGGACTTTTTATGAGTGATTTAGTGTTATCTTGAAGCTTATGTGTGTAAATCAAAGTGCTACCTTCAAGTCTTTTTTATAGAACTAAGGCATGTTACAATCCTAGTCCTACTAGAATAATGCTTCAAAAAAATCCTAATCACACTTAACAAACATCATCTTATCCTTATCCTAGAGAGACTGAAGAGAGATATGACTTATCTATTAATTATCTAATATTAAATTAGCATATAATTATCTTATATTAGATAATAAATTATCTCATAATATAATTATCTAATATCTAATAACATAATTATCTAATATTACTTTAATATCAAATAATATTAGATAATATTATATATATATTATGTGAAAAAATATATTATTATTAAGATAATAATATATATGCATGAAAATAAGTCTAATTAATTGAATTTTAGTCCAACTAAAATATAATTAGTTATTGTTTGATTCCTACTCCTTTTATATGATCTTGTAGGTTCTTACTACGTTGACAATGACTTATCTTTATGCCATAGACAGTGACCGGTATCTAACAATACATCACTGCCACTCAACTAGTAAGAATGTCTATGATTTGATATCCACCTAATATGTGATCAACGCTTTGCATTATAATCCCTTTTGTAACAATATTCAAATTGAATTAGAGACATGAAGTGTGTCATCCTCGTTAATGTTCAATTTATATTTCTTAATACTAAGTAGACTTAAAACAAATAATCAATATCACATATTGATCTAATTGAGCATGATCATGCATTTCTAAGTCTCACTCAATCAAGGGTCCTAAAGATATTTCTCTTTTATATAAGAGTAATAAAATCCCATTTACATCACTCACTTTCCTCTATATGATTTGTGACATACCCAATCAATGCCCTATTCGTTGTCTTGATTAAATGTGATATAAGACAACATCAAAGTGAGTAACTCCTCATGTAGGGAACCGTAGTGACTTCAGGTTAAAGGATTATGTGCATTTATGGTCATATAAGAATAACTAATGACATGTCTATTTATGTTGTATTCTCACAATAGGTCAATCTAGTATATTGTTCACTTACAATGTACTCATGTATTGACTTAATATCAGATATTTATGATTCATAATTATCAGTCACTATACATGCTAGTCTCGATATATTATTACTATTCTTTTTATAATAATAATTGATTAGAGGTATTTTAGGAATAGTGAAGCTATTTCAAGGATAATAATTATATTTAAGTTATAATTTACGTAAAATAAAATAAAGTAAAATATAATAATTGTATTGCCAAATGAAAATGTAATACATTGTGTCATATTGCAATCATCTTATGATTATCTCCTACGACACACACCAACAATTACAATAAGGTGAACAATGAAATTTTCATAAAAAAATGGTATTTATATGTGAATCGAGTGTATAAGCAATTCTTCTTATCAAGAAGTGAATCTTGGCACAAGAATCTAGTATACAATTAATTTTCCTTATATAGATGCAAATTCAAGGCAAGTAAATTAATTGTACAATCAATTCATTTTTCCTAAAATTTTATATCAATTTTAAAAAGGCATAAACCTTTCATCTTGCACTTGTTTTTAGTAAATCATATATTGTTAGAAAAACAATTGAGCCTAATTTTGAATAGAATTAATTTCACATTAAAATTTAATGTATATTTTGAGATTTCACTAAATTAGTAAGCTAACGTCAGGATTATTAATTAGTGAAAAATTGAATTTTTAAGATCTACTTGTACAAATTATAATCACTTCATATCTTATTTATTCAGTAGGAATTATAAAAAGATATGAATTGGTTTCATACATACCAAAATATCAAAAGTTCACAGTGAAAAATTCAAGATCCAATGTTTGTTCTTACTGGTTGTATTGATAATCACATAAAGAGACAATTTTGCTCACGGCCTAAATCTCCTTCTTGTTTAGAGAAAAAAAAGAAAAAGAGTTTTTTAATGGTTCTTATTAATATTTTTGTTAACCAAACTTTAACTTCTTCTCTTTTGCCTATTCATAAGCATTTCATGAACCGAGTGATGGGTTAGGTTATAAAATCATTTTAGGCGATCTAGATCCATGATCCAATATTTCCTACTCGTATATAATGAGATTCATACTCTTTCAGCATTTCATAAAAGAATATTATTTCTTATACTCTATAACAAATCATAAAGAAAATAGGCCGTGTGATTAGCATACTTTGAAAGCTCTTTACTATATATCCATTAGGAATATATAACTTCTCGATAAATAATGTATTTTGAGTAGATTTTAAGGGTGCAGTACCCTAAATCATTTTATCACATTTGAAGTTCTCAAATGATCTCATTTTTATATGCATTATATGCATTAGATATTATATTCATAATTATAGACATATTATAATTAGTATATTGGTGAATACAAATATAATGTGATACATTTAATGATCTTTCTCTTTTCTTAGATCTCTCAATTTTAATTTAATTTAATTTACTTTTCTAGTAATATCTAGCTAGACTAAGTCTTTCATAGTCCTTTGGTAATATTTTAAAATAGCAATAATTAAATTTAAATCTTAAGAAATAGAATAGAGTCATAAAAGGTACATATATGACATCTTTATTCCCTCAAAAGTCTCACATATCAAAATTAAGATCTAAACTTTGATCACTGATATTGATCATAATTTGCACATATGGTATGAAACACATGTTACGATATTCTCTCTTTTTCCATGAAGAATATATTTTTATATAATATATTAATACAATACAGATAATGGTTTAGATATATTCAATGTCTAACTTGAGTTTATTAATATACTATTTCTTATTTTCATCAGAACTCATATCTAACAATATAGATAGATGAAGTGAATTCCTCATTAATTCACTTATGGTCTTACATATGACCTCATCTTGCTTGTTAATAAGGCAATATTCATATTTTAAACTTAGCTTTCAATTATTACTTAAATAAGAAGCTTAAATTATCTCATCTCTTATCAATTACAAAAAATTGACAAAAGATGATTACCTGTGTGAATGGGTTAATCTTTTATTTATTCGACATACTTTTCAATAACTTAGAAATGTTCAAAGAAATATTTTTACATCTATATATGTAGGCTTATAATAAACATATTTATTATTTAAACATTAATATTTTATGAACATTGTTAAATAAAAAATTATAATAATTGTATCAACATCTACACAATCCTTAGAATTTCACATGTTTTACAAATACATCTCGAGGAATAAGTTTAGTCATGGGATCTACTACTATCTTGTGTGTAGAAATATATTTTATGTTTATTTCTTTATGTGTAATGATATCTCTCACAAAGTTGTACATTGTATCTATGTGTTTAGTTTTATAATGATATTTAGGGTCTTTTGTGTATGCTATTGTTGCTTGATTATCGAAATTTACTAACATTAGATTAGCAATGTTAGTATTTACACCCAAATAATTCAAAAACCTTTTGAGCCATATTACTTTTTATACTGCTGCTAAAAATGCTACAAATTCAACTTCCATTGTGGATAAGGCTATACATGATTACTTCTTATTATTCTAAGATATGGTGTCATTATTTAGTAAGAAGATGTATCCAAAAATAGGCTTTCTTTCATCTAAGTCTCCTCCCTAATCAACATCACTATAACCTTTCAATTACAGATCATTTCCTTTATAATATAATGGATAGTCGGCAATACTTTTTAGATACCTTGGTATTCTTTTAATTGTTTTCCAATGTGCTAGGCCTGGATTAAACTAATATTAGCTTACCATGCCAACAATAAAATAGATATCTGATCATGTGCACATCATTGTGTGCATTAGATATCAAACTACACTTGCATAGAGAACTTTTCTTATATATGTTTCTTCTTGTGGAGTCTCAGGATACATCCTTTGGCTTAAACTTTCATCTTTAGCAATAGAAGTCTCTATAGGTTTACAATGCTACATTTGGAATTATTTAAGAATTTTGTTAATATAATGCTCTTGTGACAGAGGTAATAATTTCTTTAAATGATTTCTTGAAATCTTAATTCTAAGAATATATGCAACTTCAACCATATCTTTATTTTTCAGAATTAGATGATAACCATTCTTTAATTTTATTGACATACTCCTTATTATTTCTAGCTATAAGTATATTGTCAACATAATATTAAGGAGTATATTGACATACTCCTTATTATTTCTAGTTAATTATAAACTTATCCTTGACCTTTTTGTATATACGCAATGGTCTTCACCAATCATGATAGAATTATTTAGCATAATCACATTGTGAAAGTAAATATACCATTGTCTTAAAAACTGCTTAAAGCTATATATAGTTTTCAAAAGTTTACAAACTTTATTTTCTTAACTTTCTTTGATAAAACCTACAGGCTGTTGCATGTAAATTTCCTCTTTCAAATTTTCATTTAGAAATGTAATCTTTACATCTCTTTGATGTAATTCAAGGTCCATACTAGCAACTATAACTAGTATTAAATGGATTGACGTGAATTTGACAACAAGTGAAAATGTTTCGTCATAATTTATTCCTTTTTGTTGTGTGTAGCTTTTTGTTACTAGTCTAGCCTTGTATTTTTCAACAATGCCATCAGTCTTGTGCTTGATTTTGACAACCTATTTGTTCCTAATGGCCTTATGTGTGTTTGGAACATTAATAAGTACCTAAACTTGATTTGATCTTATAGGCTCCATCTCTTCCTCTATTATTTTTGTCCAATCTTCCTTATTTGAGCTAGAAACAACCTTTGTGATATTTCTTAACTCATTTTTACCTTGTATAATGGCCATAAAGGTTTCACCACCTTTAATGTCAAAATAATGACAAGGAATGTCTTTTTTGCCACTGTGTTGCAATTAAGGCTCTGGAGAAACATATTTCTCAAGGATTCCCAAATTGCTCCTACTCGAACTAAAATCATTATTCATTTAAGTATCCTTATTTGGATTACTCCTGTGCTAATTAAGATCATTATCATTCATATTCGGAATTGGAAATATATTCTCTAAAATTCTCCCACTCGAAAGAAGTAAGTCTTGAGTGCTTGTATCCACAATCTTGTATAAGGATAATTCTTGATTTATATCGCCCTATTTAGGAAAATCATTCTTTAAGAACATGACATCTCATGATTCAAATTTGGTGGGACTCCTATTATCACTTCACTAATGAACACATAGCCTTTTGAATGTTCTAAGTATCTAATAAAGATACATTTCTTTTCTTGAACATCTAATTTGTGATATGCGTGAGGTATCAAGAACATAAGCTGCACATCTCCAAGGTCGTATAACTCATATGGCATAATAGGAATTGATTTGCTAAGTACACAGTTAAGGATAAATATGATAGTTAAAAATGTATCA
Organism: Sindora glabra; assembly: GCA_020226215.1. NCBI lineage: Eukaryota > Viridiplantae > Streptophyta > Magnoliopsida > Fabales > Fabaceae > Sindora > Sindora glabra. The sequence continues at coordinate 81,899,627 of CM035230.1, forward strand.
CCATAATAAGTGATAGGCAAATTTCCTTGTGTCATCATAAACCTAACCATTTTCAAGAGCATTTGATTTCGTCTCTCTACAATATCATTTTATTGAGAAGTGCATGGATTCATCAATTGATGTTAAATCCTTTTTTCATCACATAATTGTCTAAAATGATCAGAGAAATATTCATGATCACGATTGGTTCATAATACTTTTATTTTCCTGTCTAATTAATTTTTGACTAACCTTTAGATTTATGTGTTATCAAATAGACAATACTAAATTGTGTAAAATCATTTATAAATGTGATGAAATAGAAAGTTTCATGCCTGACTTTCACATTCATTAGACCATATATGTTAGAATAGACTAATTACAACGGAAAGTCAACTTTGGTTCCTTTTCCAAATGATTTTCTAGTACTTTTGCTAGCTAAGCAATAATTACAAATAAATAAGTCTACTTTGTCATAATTAGGCAATAACCCTTCTTTAGCTAGCCTATCCATATGATATTGATTAATATAGCCAAGTCAAGCATGCTAATCATTTGCATCAATTTCAAAATTATGCAATAATGTAAACATAGAATAACTAAGATTACATTCATAATAATCAACATCCATAATAATAAAACTATTTATTATATAACTAGATCTATAATGAGTTATTCTTAAAGATAATTCAATATTGTCATTAGCAAGATACAAATTAAAATTAAGTTTTAACAAAACCAACATCATGATTAAATTTTAGTAAATTTAAGATGCATATAAAATATCATGCAAGAGTAAAGTTCAGCCATCTCATAAGACTAACTTGCATGTACCTATTACTTGAACTACTATTCGTGCATTATTTCCCATATAGATTTATTTTCCTCTATATGGTATTTGCCAAAATTCTATGAAAGTGTCTCGATCCTTCATTACATGGTCCATTGCCCTTGAATCTATAATCCACAAAGAATGAGAATCTATTAGAAAAATAGAACTAACTACATAAAATTCATTAACTTGAGTATAACTTAATATCTTCTTAGGTTTAGATAGTCACGAGCAAAATGCCTTTTCTTATTACAATTGAAGTACTTGACCTTGGCTATATTCTTTTTCTAAGGATGTTTTTCTTTCCTATATTGGTTATTTGTTGATTTCTTACTAAAATGAGCCATTTTCTTTCTTACATCTTAGGACCTATTTTTATATTTGTGTTTTTACCCAAAAAATTTTCTTGAGCTAGATGAAGCCATATACACTTCTGTATTAGGCTTAGTAACTTTAAGCCTTTCTTCTTCTAACTCAAGGTGGTGCTTAACATCATCTATTGTTTAGATATTTTCATTATAGGTTAAATGCATCTTTATATACTCCTAGGAATGTGGCACAGAGTGAATTACAACTTAGACTTGTTGTTCATTGGTCAACACATGACCCACATCCTTTAATTCATAAATTATATTTGACTTTTCTTGAAATATTTTTTCATTGAATGTTCGTGTTTCTTTTTATAAGTGTCAAATTTGATTGTGAAAGATCTTAGTTTGGTCACAAATATTTCACTAAACTTATTTTTATAGAGCAAATCACATGTCCTTAACTAAATTGTAATTCTTGAATTCTCACATGATGTCATTCTCTATGCTACTTACCAATGCAATGCGAGTGAAAGAATTTATCCTTTTTTAGGTTTCATAAGCCTCTTAGTTCTACCTATGTTGGACTGTATTTCCTGCCTTAGGCTCTTCTAAGATAATATCGAGTACTTTTATAGCCTCTTGCTCCTCTAACATATATTGAATTTTCATGCTTCAAATTTTATAATTGTCACCATTTAGTTTCTCACCCTTATTGAGTTTAGCGATAATATTTTTTGAAGCAACAACATTGTGTTTATAAAAACATGAAATTCTATATATAGATAAAATTGCATATAATTATTGTCTAGCTATACATATATATCTACTTTGACTCTAATTAATTATATTTAGGATTAGTTCACATGTAGGGTTTAGAGTTAAAAGTTCACCATGTTTTCAATTATTATCTAAATTCCTAATGTGAGGCTAATATTAAAACAATTAATTAGGTAAAAGATACTAAGTAGAAGAATTTATAGATATGCAATTTCAATTAAAAAAACTACACCAATTGAAACATGTTTCAATAATATAATACTTAAAAAAATTACATAAAATATCAAATATCAAATATCTACCTAAAGTTTATAATTGTTGCATTATTTTCAAATGTTTGATTCTATGTGGAAAAGAGCTAATGAACTTACTTTTGCAGAAACTCAAGTTTGGTATTAGATTTCTTATTTAGCTGACAGTATTGTAAATAGTCAGGCTACGTCTATGATTTTTACACTCTAAATAGTTTAATACAAATCTGTGAACAATATTATTATATTGTTTGTGTCTCCTTTTTCTTTCTAATAAAGAATTTAATATTTTTTTTAGTAATCGATAGGTAAGGCTTTTTGTAAAGCCTTTAATTTCTTCAAATTCTAATTCATCTTTAAAACACTAGCATATATCAAGTTTTAAACTTTTTTTTTATGAAACTTAATGATATGATTTACAAAATATACAAAATTTTCTTTATAAGTTTTAGGGTTGCTTGGAGATTTTTTAGTTCGATAGTCAACTTATTGACTTCTTGTCCTTATGCTAGAGTCTGTATGACTTTTGGTATATGTATGAGTTTCACCATAATTTTTTATAACATATATAGAAAAAAAAAAGAACTCCAAAGCAATAATTTGCAAAAAAAATATGTTTTAAAAATTTCCATCAATTTTTTTTTAAAATTTATACATCACATAAATAATGTGTAAAAATTCTTACAGTAATTATGAAAAGAAATAATTCAAGATGTGAGAAAAAAAAGGGGAAAAATATTGCCATACACCAGTATGGTATATTAATATTATTGAGGTGTTACAACATTACACCAAGTTTGGTCTAGTGGTTCGAGGCAAGGTAAGTTACTTGTGGAAGCAAGGTTCAAATCTTACATGTAATAACAATTTTTTTTTTCATTTTTATTATGCTAATATAATATATCTTAATTATTGGATGGTTTATAACATGTTAAAAAGGATGGGTAAGTGGTTTAAGGCATCAAACTCAAGTTCTAATCCTCGATAGAGTGTGTAGGTTCAAATCCCACTTTTGACAATTTTTTAACCATTTTAATTATTTTTTTGTAATTTTTTTTAATCAGCTTTTCAAAAAAAATTACATTTTTTAAAAAAATTTCAAAATCTTATGCAAAGGCTTATAAGTTATTTTAGTAGGAAAGGTAATTCGTTGAATGCTAAGAAGTTTAAAAAAATGGATAAGATGTAATGTGCAAGTACAAGTTTTGTTTCTTCAAAAAAATCATGCAAAGAATAAGACTCGGATCAACCATCAAGCATTATTCAAATTCATAAATCTATGGACATAATCGTAGATTTATGGGTGCCTTATAATTTTAAAGAGAATACTACATGCCAGTTTGAAAATATTTTTGTTACGGGATAATGGAGGAAGATTTCCATAGTACAGTAGTGCTATTTGCACATATAATCATATAATATTGTCATCAATAACTAAGACAAATTACCAATAATAAATGATTATATTTTATATTTATAAAATAATAAATAAATATTTTCAAAATATCAAAAAAGGAAATCTACACTATGTCACATCAAATGAAGCACCATAAAAAATAAGCAATGGTAGTAAAAAGAATCCCTCAAAAAAATCATCATTTCCATTAATGCTAAGGACATACGTGCGCGCGCGCGCACACATACACACACAGATATATATATATATATATAGACTTGGGAGAGATCAAAAAAATAAATAACCACATGCTCTGATACTAATGTTAGAATTATAAAATAATATGAATTAATTTTATACATACCAGAATATCAGAGCAATAGAAGATTCAGGATCTAACGTTTGTTCTTAGTGGTCATATTGATAATTACATGGAGAGGCAATTTTGTTCACAGCTTAAATCTCCTTCTTATTTAAAAAAAAGAGAAAGAGAGTTTCTTAAAAATTTTGATGAATGTTTTTATTAATTCTACCTATTTATAAGCATTTCATGAACCGGTTTATAGGTTAGGTTAGATGATTTGGATCTATGATCTAACATATTCTTTAGTAAATAATCATTTTATAAAAAATTAATATATTTAGAGTGTAATAAATGAAAGTTAGTTATATGGACTCTAGTAAAGAAATGAGGTATCATATTGTTATGACAATATAAAATTGTAATTATATATGCATTTACTCGATTACATTGAACTATGGTAATTTGTAATGCAATGTGTTATTAGATTATATTAATTCATAATCCATTATGATATTAGACTATATCAATTTATGTTATTAGATTATAATAGTTTATATTTTGTCATAATATTAAAATATAATAGCTTATGTTCCATCATAGAAGTGAAATATTGTTACCTTATGTTTTATTATAGAATTGAATTATATTATCTTATACTTTATATTAATATTGAATTGTATTATCCTATGTTCTATTATAATACTAAATTATACTATCTTATATTTTACTATAGTATGGAGCTAACTTAATTCCTATGTGATAAAAGAGATTTTTTAGAGTCAAAATTAATATATATATATATATATATATATATATATATATATATACATACATACATGTTTCATATTTCATAAATATGAAATATTTTTTAGAGTTATAAGGCTAATCTAATTTGTATAGTTAAAAAAATTACAATTAAACATAAAGATACACATATATTTAAAAACACATGTCATTCTTTTTTTCTAATTTTTTTTATAAAAATCTTCTATTTTATGAAAAATTTAATATAAGATACTAAAATCAATAATCAAATAAAAAAATTAAAATCTAACAGATCAAATGATCAATTTCGTCAAATTTACATATTTCAAAAATTAGTTTAAAAGTATAATAATTGCTCTTTTTGTCAATAAATATATTATGACTTATTATGCATAAGTATTATAATAATTTATAATATAGACATATATACATAAATTATTAAGACATAAAATATGTTTAAATAAAAAATAGTTATTTTACATATATTAAAATATAGTAATAATTCTATTGTAATAATTATTAAATTTACATAACAATATAAAGAATAATATTATAAATAAAATACTTTAAAGATATATTTATAATATAAAATTTAAACATATTTTTTATAAATTTAATTAATTTTATTAAAATAAAACAATAACAAATATAAAATATATGCTTATATGAGTATTATAATTATAATAATATTAGGTAAATATGTAAGAGTACTATAATGATTTACAATATAAACATATAAAAATAATTTATTGAGAATATAAGATATATTTGAATAAAAAAATTAAAAAATTTTAAGATAAATATTAAATATGGTTTATTAATAAATTGGAAAATTTTTATTTATTTAAAAATAGATAGATAATTAAATAATTATAATATACTAAATTTAAAAAGAAACAAAATTAGTCTAATCAAATATGAAAATGACAAACATTACATTAAGTATTCTTTGACATGAATTTTTAAAGGTTATTTTGGAAAGAATTTTATTTTATTTTAGGAGAAAAATTTACATGTGGAAGAGTTTTAGAGGAATATGTATATAATATAGATTTTTATGATTCTTAAATACTCTTAAGAAACTGACTTCCTCTATTCATATCTTTTTATGAGATTTTTAAAATTCTTGATATTAGCCTTCTAGAGAAGTAAAAATAAGTTTTATAAATGTAAAGTAATATATCAAGTTATTATTCATAAAAAAATATAAAGTGATATATCATTAATTCCCTTCCAACTTCATTTTCTATGCATATTTTTTTAAAAGATTTTTTTAGATAAATATTAAAATTAGTCTGAAAATAATTATAAAAATTTTAAAATAAATATTAAATATAACTTATTAGTGGATTATAAAAATTTTTATTTATCTAAGGGATTTTAGAAAATTAAATAATTATAATATATTAAATTTAAAGAGAAAGTAGACTAGTATAATAAAATATGATCTTCTCATTTCATTTTCTATTCATATCTTTTTTTAAATTTTAAAGATAACTATTAAAATTAGTTTGAAAATGATTATAAAATTTTTAAGATAAATAATAAATATAGGTTATCATTAGATTGTGAAAAATTTTAATTTATTCAAATGAGGATAGAAAATTAAATAATTATAATATATTAAATTTATAAAGCAAGTAAATTAGTGTAATAAAATGTGACCTTCTCATTTCATTTTCTATCTATATTTTTTTAATTTTTAAGATAAATATTAAAACTAGTTTTAAAATAATTATAAATTTTTTAGGATAAATATTAAATGTACCTTATTAGTAGATTGTGAAAATTTTTTATTTATTTAAAAAATGATAGAAAATTAAATAATTACAACATATCAAATTTAGTAAGAAAGTAAATTGGTGTAATAAAATATGAAAATGGTAGATATAGCATTAAATTTTCTAACTATTTTAACTTGAGAGGAAAATTTGAGAGGAAATTTTTGGAGGTTGTTTCGGGAGGATTTTTTTTTTGTTTCAAGAGGAAAATTTACAAGTAAAAAAGTTTTAGAGAAAGGTATAAATTATATTATATTAAAGTATTAAATTAGATTATGTGATAATCGATTATAATGTTGAATTATATCATCTTATATTCTTTTATAGTATTGGATTATATTAAAGATGTTTTCTAGTATAGTATCAGATTATATTGATATATATTCTATTATTATAATAGATTTCATTAGTTTGTGTTGCTAATTATAAGAAATTATATAGGCAAGTCCCTTTGATAACTATAATAGAATACATAGTCTTATATTTGAATACTACAATAGACTATATAAGTATATGCCTGATTATTATGAAAGATTTACTATAATTATATATTAATGAGATCCATAATCATTAGAAGTTCATACTTAGGTATAGTATTTGAATATGAGCTTTAGACTTAGACTCAAGAGCCTTATATTTGAATACCTTATTTCAATGTCACCTTGTGACCAAAATAAATTTCATATATTAATTTATTAAGTTAAGTTGAGGTATTTAGTGATTTATATGATCATGCTATGAAGATTACTTTACTAGGTAATGGGTGAAATAATGAAATTGATTTTTTAATGTGTTATATAGCATAAGGTATGAATAAAGTATTGATCTTATGATAAACCTTTATGGAGGATTGCTATATGTTTATAATTAAAATTTAATTGATCTTGAATGTGTTACTAAGTTGCCTAATATTATTTCATATAATGAATTATTATGGTTATATGAACTATTACAATGTGTGATGACATTTTTATGATCTTGGAAAGTGGTTGTATGTATGTGTGTTATTGTTGAAGTTTTGGAAGGAGTTAAACAAAATACGAAAAAGAAAACTTGAGAAATGATTATGAAAATAATAATAACTATAAAATGGAAAGATAAGGTAGAGTTATCATTTTATTGATTTATGTATGTGTGATATTAGAACTTAAGTTTTCTTTATATGAGCATAAAAAATTAAGCCTTAAGAGTTCTCATGTGTAAACTGATGAATGTGGGGACATCTATAATTAGTGATTCATATTTATCATGATATAAATATTTATTTATTTGAGATAAATATTTATTTTATTTTTGAATTTGAATTCAAACAAAAATCAAATCTTGTAGTCAGTTTTTTGGTAACTGATCATAGGAGTGGGAATATGGGTGAGAGAAAGAAACTACCCACTCCCTTTAAGAAATTAAGAGAGAGATAAAAAGAAAAAAGTGTGAGAATGCACTTTCAGATTTCAGAGCCAAAAAAACTTTTTTTAGAAAAAATTGCTTCATCTTCTTCTCTCCAACAAACTGTATGCGTGGTTTCAGTGTAATTATTATGGACAAAGCAAAAGTTTCTGATCAAAGGTGATTCTTGACAACTGTGTGGTGAAATACAGCATCAAGATCCTGAAAGGAAAAATCAAGTATGTATAATTTCGCATTTTAATTTTGATGTATTAAACTTTCCCTACATTGATATCAGAGCTTGATTAGTTCAGATGTCTGTAATTGTCCAAGCGTATTTAATGTAATTAAATGCAAGTACATGATGTATGAGATGTGTTAATGTATGAAATGAGTTATATGAGATGCATTATGTTAAATGCACTTGTTACTTACTATGTATTTAAATGGCAATTTTATTTTGGCCAGAAAGTATATTTCCTATTTTTTACATTTGTAATGTGAAAATTGGCCAATGAATGTATTTTTTTATGATTCTATTGTTCTTGGAAGAATATTGTTAGGGATGGTTTTAGTATGAAAGTGAATACACAAAACATCCATAAGACACTCCTAAACATCAGAAAATAACCAGAACACCAAAACATTTCATAAAATTTATAACCTTTGAAATAATGGGTCCCCTGGAAAATTAATTTTTAGGCCATAAAATTAGCCTAGATTTGTAGAGCATGAAATTCTGAGAAAAATGGCTTTTGAATCACCTAAAACGGACCTCCAAGTAAAAAATTATGGCCAAAATACATTTTTCAAGTTATACAGACCCATTTGGGTCGCAAACTGGGTTGGGTTAACCCGGTCAAAGAAAGCAAATGACCAAAACAACATGTTGTTTTGAGCCTTCAGTAAATAACATGTTGTTTTGACTTAAGGACTGCCCGAACCCAACCTAAAATGACACGTCGTTTTAACTTGGTAAAAAATAACATATTATTTCATGCATTAAGTTTTTCAAAAAAAAAAAATCTGTCTTCCCTCACTCTTGGGGGTGGCATGTGGGGCTCACCCCAGTGCCTGAATGCCATATGTTATATATTGCTAGAAAGAAAATTTTTTTTCTTTTCTCCTGACTAACTTCGGTGGCAGGAAAACTCATGCAGGGTGACGTGTGTGCCTCATGCATCGTCAACGCACATGGAAATGCTATTTTTTACATTTTTCTATAATTTTTTCAAACAGAAATGTTGCAGCGGCGTGTGCAAGCATGTGCGACATCTTTTGGAGACAAAATTTAATCCAAATTTGTTCTAAAATCAAGATCTACACATTGACATATTTTTTATGTATTTTTGAAGCCTCTATGACACTATTTTGATTTAAAAAGTGGCAATAAGATAGTATTTGATCATATTTTATGTCTATTTTTTGTAATAGATATGGAACAGTGGTTCAGAGACGAATATGATCCATATGGGTTTGTGAAGAGTGTGGTAGGAGAAGAACTTAAAGAATTAGACTTGGTTGACACTCTGAAAGACCTAAAAGAAATGATGCATTCACTATATACAAGAAATGTATGCACAAACTACCTAATGAAAGATTTCTTATTTGAAGTTAAAATTATGAAAAAAGATCTCAGCTGTAGAGGAAAGGTGTTCCCTAATAACCTTTGATTTCGTACCTTTATGGATATAATTCTAGATGATAATTTCATGAGACCAATTAAAAAGACCCTATGGCCATGCCAAGACTATACATTAGGAGCAGTTAAATACTTCGACCTTGAAAAATGCTTGGAAGTGTTGAGACAATAATAAATTCACTACTTCAAAAACAATTAGAGAAAAATAATCCTAATGTCACAGTTCCTAAAAACAAAATGTGCAAGACATTTTAGACATAACACTCTGGAGAAAGGATTACACTTTAAAGGTCCACTCAAAACTATAAATGTACATAATTTTGGACTAACTCATTCTAAAAATCCACTAGAACTATTTTAAACTTTTAAAAAGATGAAAGTCCTGAATTCAGGATAAGGAACTAGAATGGAAACACTAGTTATATTTATTTTGGTATATTTATTTCTTTTGGTTTGTTTGAGGTTACTTTGAGAATATTGATAAATGTTTATTGAATTTATTTATTATTTTATGGACGATCAAATATCTTTGTTTGATGTACATTTATCTTTATGGAATTTTGAATTTGAGTGGAAGCTCTTATATTACATTTTTATCTGAGAGCAACACAATGTATAGTATTTGTATGAGAATGATCTCGATAGAAAATAATGATAATATTTAGGCAAACATGTGATAGGGGTATGATAAATGTAAACTCTCGACTATGAATGAAGTAGTGTCATTATTATTCTATGCAAGAACTATACAAATAAATGACATTGTATATTCATAGGAAATGTTCATACATTTAATAAAATGACCAATAAGAACATAATTGTTGTATTAAACAAGGGTGGCAAATTGAATGGGGATAACTAGGACATTTGGCATCGAAAAATATCATACATCTGAGAAGAGCAAGATGCTCTAGAAGTCATGAACAATGTCATATTAGAACCTGAAACTGGGAATACAACCCAACATAGAAGAGATGTTGAGGCATATGCTATTTTGAAGAAAAAGAATAACATTGCTCACATTACACTTTTAAGTGTAATGATAGATGACCTCATGTGTGAATATGAGAATTATCCAACTACTCAAGGAATGTGGATTGCCCTAAAAGAAAATTTTGGTGGTATTTCTGCCATCAAACTAAGAGGACTCACAATCAAATTTGACACATACAAACTCTGGCCTAATACACCGATGAAACAACATTTGCTAGAAATGTCAAATATGATTCATGAGCTGAAAGCGACAGGACATGCACTTTCTGATGAGCAGTAAGTACAAGTAGTGATTAGGTCACTTCCTACTAGTTGGGAACATATGAAAGTCAACCTGACTCACAATAAAAGTATAATAACTTTCAATGATTTAGTGAGACATGTGAAACTTGAGGATGAACATCTGGGGGCTTATAGGTCCTCTAGGTAAGTATATATGGCAGAGGGAGCGAGTCCCTCCAGTTCTACGCCTAAATATAAGAAAGGCAAAAAGTTCTAGAAGAGAAAAACTAGGCCTAACTCTTAGGGCAAGAAAACCTTCAAGAAGAAGAAGGGAAAGCATAACGCAAGGAACTTTGATATTAAGAAGATTAAATATTATGTCTGCCAAAGAATGGGTCATTTTGCTCAAGATTGCACTCAGCAAAATGAACAAAATAAAGTATTACTAGATAATAATTTCAAACATTTTGCATATGTTTCTAGTACTAGTTTTCTAATAGAATCTCATCATTTGTGGATTTTAGATTCAGGTGGCACAGACCACGTGAGTAAGGATCAAGGATCCTACATTGAATACTATCATTTGTCAAGTTAAAGCAGGTGACTTTATATTGGAAATAATGCAAGGATTGAAGTCAAAGGTATTGATATATGCAAATTGGATTTACATAGAGGAAGAACTTTAATCCTACATGATGTACTTTATGCACTTAACATTCGACGTAATTTAGTTTTTATTTGTTCCCTACTTAGTTTTGGATTTTTAGTTAATCTTCATGATAATATTGCTGATATATTTTAAGGACAATGTATTTTATGGTTCTGACTTCATTTCCAATGGATTTGTCATTTTAGATGTTATCAACAATGCTACTTTCGATTGCTTTACTACTTCCATTTTCAATTTAAATGTTAAAATGGACATTTGATACACTAGACTAGGACATATAAATCAAAATAGAATGATTAAGCTAGTAAAAGAAGGATTGCTTGGTCTAATTTTGAAATTGAAAATGTCCTTGTGTGAACATTATCTAGCTAGTAAAGCAACTAGAAAATCATTTGGAAAAGGAACTAAGGTAGAAACAATATTGCAACTAATTCACTTCGATATATGTGATCCTTTGAGTGTGAGGGCAAGACATGAAACTCGGTACTTCATCACTTTCATTGATGATTACTCATGATACAGTCATATTTATTTGATTTCGCATAAGTTAGAAGTATTAGAATGTTTCAGATACTATTTAAATGAAGTTGAAAATCAAATAGATAAGAAATTTAAAGGACTTAGGATTGATCATGGACATGAATATTTATCTGAATAATTTAAAGAGCTCTTTGAAGTGTGAGGGCAAGACACAAAACTCGGTACTTCATCACTTTCATTGATGATTACTCATGATACTGTCATATTTATTTGATTTCACATAAGTTAAAAGTATTAGAATGTTTCAGATACTATTTAAATGAAGTTGAAAATTAAATAGATAAGAAATTTAAAGCACTTAGGATTGATCATGGACGTGAATATTTATCTGAATAATTTAAAGAGGTCTTTGAAGAAAAAGGGATAATGAGACAATTAACAATTCTTGGCACTCCACAATAAAATAGAGTAGTTGAAAGAAGAAATATGACCTTTTTAGATATGGTTAGATTGATGATGGCATAGGTAAATCTACCATTTTCATATTAGGGAGATGCTATTTTAACGGCCATTTTCATACTTAATTGTGTGCCTTCAAAGTCTGTTACATCTACACTCTATGAACTATAGGCAAAGCATAAACTTGATTTAAGTATTCTCAAACCATAGGGGTCTGTTGCGTACGTCTAGAATACTTTCCACATATATGGAAAATTAGGTCCAAGAAGGGAGAAATGTGTCTCTATAAGATATTCAGAAATGATTAAGGGATACGTTTTCATTAGTGAAAACAAGGATGGAATAGTAATAGAACTTGAATCGAGAGATACCACATTTCTAGAAAATGAGTTTCCTAGTAGAGGAGAAATTGATCGAATTATATCTTTTTATGAGTTACAGGATCAAATGAATAATAATATTAAATCTTATCCATTTTATCCGAATGAGAGCTTTGAGAGAATGGGTGAAAACCCTGTATGTAAAGATGATACAGTACAGGACATCCCACCATGGAAAAGTAAAAGAGGAAATGTACCCAAAAGATATTTTTTAATTGAAGGATCAACTTTTGTGGTCACTCCTCAAGATGAAGAAGAGTCAAGAATGATTCAAGAGGCTCTAAATTCTCCTACTAAAGAACATTGGAAGAAAGCAACGGAGGAAGAAATAGATTCAATAAAAACTAACAAAGTTTGGGAACTAGTTGATCTACCATTTGGCTGGAAGGCAATTGGGAATAAGTGAGTTTTTAAAATTAAAAGAAAGGCAGATGGATTAATTGAAAGGTATAAGGCTCGACTAGTTGTAAAAGGGTATACACAACAGAAAGGAATATATTATTAGGATACATTCTCACCTGTTGTGCGTTTTAATTCAATAAGATTACTCTTAACCATAGTAGCATATTTAGATTTAGAATTACATCAAATAGATGTAAAAATTACTTTTCTCAATGAATAACTAGATAAAGAAATCTACATAGAATAACTAGGAGGTTTCATACAAAAGGGAGAAAAAAGGAAAGTTTGTAGACTCTAAAAATCCATTTATGGACTCAAACAATCATTCAAATAATAGTATTTGAGGTTTTACTGAACTATAACCCTATATAACTTCCAAATGATTGAGGAAGACCATTGTATTTATATTAAGTGGCATGAAGGTAATCTTGTGATATTATCCCTTTATATGGATGATATACTATTGGCTGAGAATAACATGAATTCGATTATGGCTATTAAGAAATGACTATATTTGAATTTTGAGATGAAAGACATAAGTGAAGCAAATTACATTCTTAGAGTCAAAATCTTCAGAGAATGCTCCAAGAAATTTGTTTCTCTTTCTCAAGAAAGTTATATATAGAGAATCCTTGAGAAATTCAATATGAAAGATTGCAAACCCATGGACACCCCTGTAAATAAGAGTGAACCGTTGAGTTAAGAAATGTGTCCTTAAAATGAATTTGAAAAGAAATCAATGGAAAGAATTCCTTATTCTAATGCGATTGAAAGTTTAATATACATAATGATGTGTATAAGACTGGATATTTTTCATGCAGTCGAACTCGTAAGTAGATACTAGTCAAACCCCAGATAGAAATATTGGAAAGCTGTCAAGAAGATATTGAGATATTTGAAAGGCATCGTTGACTATACACTATGCTATCAAAGAGATAATTTATTCTTAGTTAGATATTCTGATATGGATTGGGTAGAAGACCTAGATGAGCAAAAATCCATATCAGGTTATTCTTTCTTGCTAAAAATGGTGCAATATCATGGTGTAGCAAGAAGCAGACATGCATTGCATTGTCAACAATGGAAGTAGAGTTTGTGGCATGTTTTGCAATGGTACAAGAGGAAATATGACTAAAAATATTTATAGAATATCTGGCGATTTATGGTGAGAATTTAAACCCCATTCTGATATATTGTGATAGTTAGGCAACTATTGCCTACATAAAGGATCCAAAGTATTATAGCAAAACTAAGCATATAGACATAAAGTATCACTTTATGAGAGATACAATAGCGTAGAAAAATGTCACCATCTAACTTATTCCAATGTAAAAGATGATAGCAGGTCCTTTTACTAAAGCTATACCTAGAGATTTATATATAGAGTATGTAAAATCTCTTAATATGCATAAAATGTAATCGAACATTTCTAAAATTGAAATGAATAAAGTACATTTTTATTCAATTACAAGTGTTATAATATGTATATGAGTATACAAATCTCTAGTATGTCGTACAGGTTGATAAGGTTGATTCTCTCACATAAATAACCACCTCCAACACTCATGAGGCGTGGGTGGAGATAAGATAAGTGTTCACTAACATAACTATGAGAAATGTTATGTATTAGTAGAGAAGTAACACAAAATAAAATATGCCACCTCAACAAGATGAAGTTGAGATGAGATCCAAAATATAAATATGGATCGAATTGTGGATACTCCTACCTTCCATAATATCTGTGGCCAGATAATGAATTCCTCACATACTGACGGCAAAAGGAGTTGAATGATGTGAAAAAATTTAGGTTAGGTACTATGTATACCTGAACTGAAGTTTGTACAGTATTGCCAATAAAATCGACATACGCCCTTATGCTATAAGGGAAACACCGTAACATGTGATTCATAACACATGTGCAAAAAGAACTGTAATTGGGAAGTAAGTGAAATATCCCCAGTTCATTGTTGTGTGAGTCTTAAAAAAGAAAAATTCTTTTCAAAGATACCCTTTGACTTTCACGATATCATAGAGAAATGATGTAGTATTCCCTACCTTAGTATACATCATATAATCATTATATATACGGTTTAAAGGACAAAATAATAGGAAAGTAAGTGTTTCAAATTAAAGTGATATACAAGTGAAAGGAAGATTTCCTAACATATACACAATTATACTAGTGTTTGAGATATGTCCGTTATGAAGTTAATTTTAGTAACATCATAAGCGTGAACACTATACATATGTGGATGGCAATTTGAGCTTGTAATAAAGCTCATAAGGGATTAGATTTGCAAATGAAAAATGTATATGCGAAAATCTAGGGCATTTGAGAGAAAATACAAATAACTAGAAGTAGGGGTTGTCTTGTACTGATTTTATATAAGAATTTTTAGTACAAGAACACCTAAGATGATGTCATGCCTAAGTGGTTACGACAATAAATCGAGTATGAAAACTAAGAGAAAGAAGAAGATAATATGATGTGACTCATCCCATTATATATGAGTGGGAGATGATGAATGTGGAGACACTCATAATGGATGATTCACATTTATCATGATATAAATATTTATTTAAGATAAATATTTATTTTATTTTTTAATTTGAATTCAAACAAAAGTCAAATCTTGCAGTCAGTTTTTTGGTAGCTGATTACAAGAGTGGAAATATAAGTGAGAGAAAGAAACTCCCTACTCCTTTTAAGAAATCAAGAGAAAGACAAAAAGAAAAAAGTGTGAGAATGCACTTTTAGATTTCAGAGTCAGAAAAATTTTCTTTTAAAAAATTGTGTGTGTGGTTTTGGTGTAATTGTTGTGGACGAAGTAAGAGTTCTTGATCAAAGGTGGTTCTTGACAATCGCGTAGTGGAATATAGCATCAAGATCCTAAAAGGTAAAATCAAGTATGTATAATTCCACATTTTAATTTTGATGTATTAAACTTTCCCTACATAAACAGTGTTAAAGCATATCTTTCCACCTAAAAGCTCTTTCTTATAAAGGATAGAGTGATTCTAGTAGGTGTTTGAGGTTATCACCTTAAATCTCATGACTAGGTGCTCATGGCACATCATACATCATATTTGACCAAAGCGCTCACAGAGAGTAGGCAAGGGAAATGATTGGTAGGTTGTTTGAGTAAACATGATGAAGGTAACCCCTAATATTAAAGTTGATTAATTTTATATGCATTACTTATATGGATTTATTTTACGAATGTGATTTGTGTTTGTTATTTGTTATTTATGAAATTTCATTTTTGTGCAATAATATAATTGCGTATGATGGTTATAATAATAAAAGTTGAACATGATAGCTCATATGTGTAACATTTTGTATTTCCTAATTGAACATTACTTGCTATTGTTAGTAGACGATAGTGTTATGTGATATATGATTTTGAATGATGGATATGATTATGGATTATAATAATTGTATGTATGAAGAATATAGGATAAATGTCCATATGATTAGTTTTGATTATTAAGTAGATTATCTGCTTACCGAGTTATGACTCACTACTATTTGTTTAAAATGTTTTACAAATTTGCCTATAATAGCTCTTTGTCCACCTCAATCAGCTTAGAAATAAATATCCCTTAGAATACTTTTAAGAGTAACCATAATCTTGTTAAAGAATAGTTAGAAAATGGGTTGGATTCATATAGTTAGTTTAGTATCAATTACAACATAAATTTTATTTGCAGATATTTGTCTAATGTATGAAAGCAAAATCAATTAGTTTATTTGTATTGTTTGTTAATAACTTTATAATGATACTTTGTTTCATTAAACTAGCTAGTGCAAACCAATGATTTCTTTTTCTTTATTACAGGACATTCTCACAACACTTGTTATTTTATGTAGTATTTAATTCTTTCTAGAAATAATTTTTAGCACTTAGATCTTAAGCTAGTCGAGTTGCAATTTCCATGCCTGATTAGGCTTTATTGGTTCTTAGGGTTCTAGGATTAGTATGATAGTGGAGTACTTAAGATTGGTTTAAGGAAAGAAAGAGTGAATATCCTTTGTGAAGTATTTTAGTAAGGCAACAAAGGTCTTGTGCAATGATTCTTGATTACCTTTAGATGTGTGAGAGTAGGGTTTTTATATTCATTAGGAGATAATTATGGTGGGAGGATAATTAATATAAAATATCAAATAATATAATACGATATTTATGGTAATAGATATGGATTGATATAGGTGATTTTGTAGGGTTATGATAGGTTAGGGTTATTTAGATAGAGGGTGAGAATTACCACAACTCTTTTACTTACTTTAGTGCAAATGGCTCATAATGAGAAAGTTTAGGCATGATTTGTTGGATGCTCTAATGTATTGCAAACAAAGCCTTCATTCTAATCAAATCAAATTGCCCCTAAAAAGATCATAACTAGGTGAAGAGAAAGATCTCCACTCTCATAATTAAAATGACTTTTGCCTTAAATCGAGTAAATATTAGATGATTCAGGCCTTTATGAAACCTTATATACTCGTACTTCCATAACAACTTGTATGTCTATAGTATCTTTGGTCTCTTTTGCACTTACCAATTGGGTTAATATGAATAGGACTTCTTTGACCTTTAACTTACTTTTTAATCCTATTTTGAAGTGCGCTTTTAATGTTAGACTTTACTAAATTTTATGATCCACCCACATCTTTAACCTTTTAAAATCAGACTATATAAATAATCTTCTAATAGATTTTTATAGACAATCCTAGTATGCTAATGAAACGACGCTTTATCTAGTGAAATTAGAACTGCTTACCATTTTTTCTGTTACAAAAAGAAAAGCGTACTTTACACGGGAGAATATATATATATTCATTAAAAAAAGAAAAGCTAATATGTCTCCGTCCAAGCTGTAGTTTTGGTGCCAAATATTTGGGTAGTCAGTGTCTCTTTTATTTATTTTTTAAATAAAAAACAACTTTCTGACTTACTCCTAACGCTCATATCACAAATTGAATAGTAATTTTGCAAGTGATCGCGCTCCTAATTTATCTATCAGGCCATTTTAAAACAAATTATGGGCGGTTGGTCGGCCAGGCCCACGTTTGATCATGGTACTCTATGTTTTTCTCAGTGATCAGCGTGAGCGACCAAAAAGGAAAAAAAATTGTGAGCTTCGATTTGCTTAAAAATTTAATATTAACATGAATAACAAATTATGCCCACCTCTTCAAAATTTAAAATAATTACATTCCTTTTATATATATATATATATATCTTTTTACACCCTTTTTTCTTTTCATTTATTTTTATTATATATTCACTACAATTATTTTAGAAAAATATGAAGGAAAATGTATGTTTTTATATGAAATTAATAAATTGATCTTTAAAATTATAAAATACTAACAAAATGATTCCTGAATTATATAAAATTATAATTTTATCTCTAAATAATGATTTATACATATAATTTGATTTTTCTACATAATAATTTAGTGAGAAAATTGTCAGTACAAATTTGTATGGAGAAGTGAAATTATTTATATGGATTGCTATTCAAAGATAAAATTATAACTTTATATAATTTAAATATTATTTTATTAATATTTTATAATTTTATGAATGAAATTATTAATTTTATTTAATATGAGTATTAGTATAATTAAATTAAATTAAAATTTAAAGAAATTAAGTATAATTTATCTAAATATTAATGGAGTTGATTAAGATGGCCTAACTTAACTTTGATAGCCTTTCATTAGAGTTGTAAAATGGATTAGGATTTACGAGTCTATACGGACTGGTCCGTGGATCTATGTGGATAGAGTATGCAAAGAGACAATTTATTTTTTATGTGGTTAAAACGAATCAGACCATACGGATCTAAGTCTAAATAAATTAATTCTGTGAGGATATGGACTAGTCTGCAGACCAATAATAATAATAATAATAATAATAATAATAATAATAATAATAATACACAACCAGACAGCAGCCTACTAATCTCATAATACCTAAGGCCTAACTAACCCACTATTTATAGTCACCCACCTTGACACACTTGGACTAAGACCAACGGACCTAGCCAGCATTACAAGCCAGCAGCACAATAACCCAAAGCGACTTTGATTTTTAGATTTTGAAATTGTTATCTTGTAGTTCTATTACCTTTTATGGCAGTAGCCATAGCCTGTGCCTTCCCTTGTAGCCAAAATTAAATTGACCAAGCTGACTTAAAGGCAAATCTAGCAAGCTCAACTTAAGTTGACCGGAACCTAAAAAAAATCAAATACGGTTAATTAGATAGAATAGGTTATAGAGCCACAGACACAGACATAGACACAGCCACACAAAGACACTTAGACAGGAGACATCAAGACAGACTCACAATTCACTCATTCACTAAGTTGTCAACATAGCACACCATTGGCACCGGGCACTGGCACTCAACTCCACTCGGCGAGTCGACAACAATCTATTATGGCATTCCACATTCGATCACCAACAACAAGTTACCAGGTGTAGGTTCGACACCTCTCTCTATCTTTAAGTCTTTATTAATGCAAGGAGGCATATATATAGTGTTGTTCTGTATAAGGAAAAATACATAATAAAATTATAGCATAGTAAAAATAACACAAAAATTGATTTTTGGATATGGACGGTCTGCGAACTGATCAAGTATTTTTACGGGTTTTAGTCCAATATATAGGTTTATTATATAGATTATAAAAACGGACTGATCCGTAGATTAGTTCGGTACTTTCATGAACCGGAACTAAATCACATTTACATATTCCATATTTTTATATGCATAAAATGGACTAGTCTATATGGACCAAAGACTGCATGGACTTGATTTGATCCGGATCGGTCCGTCCATTTTATAGCCCTACCTTCCATGGATTAAGTGAAATATTTTCAATAAAAAATATATAATAAGTGGAATATTATTCGATGAAGCACTAGCGCCTGCCTTATATATAGAGATAGTAAATACTTAAGTGTGATGTGAATTCACCGAATTCATTGGTAGACTATTAAATTTAATTATTAAATTTTATTTATTTTTTATAATATTATACACATAAATAAATTCTAACAATTTAAATTAATAATGCATTAATGTAGCTAGTGTACTATAACCATTACCTACATAAAAATATCATCTTTTGTACTCTTACCTCAATTGCTAAGATGATTTTTCTGCTTTCATTTTCATGTATGGTCTGTTACAGAGTTATTGACTAACCTTAGATCATACTTATGAATCAATTTAGCCGCACTGTTAAATTAGCTTACTTTTCGAAGTTGTATTATCGTCCGATTTCTTAGTAACTTGTTGCTGGCTATAGTTACGTAGTGAGGGCTTTCTGGACTACTGCATTTTTCATTTTACGTAATTGTCATAGAGACTGTCACGAGTTGTAAATTACTCAAACTCCTCTTAACTAGATTGGAAGAGTAAAAATTACATCTCTTCTCAAAGTTCAAGAGGCAGCAAATAGGATGCTGTTTGTTAGTGTAGCTTTCTGATTCCTATAAACTCATTCTTGGATGTAACCACATCTCTTGCTCTGATATAGTCAGTAATAGGGCCTCGGTCCTTATCTTCAAGTGCTTGATTTATCAATTCAATGAATTTCTTTCTGCTTTCATTGAACTAATAAATAACACAAGTTTGATAGTGTCAGAATCTTTGGCAGTCTTGCGGTTAGGAGATCCTCTGCATCCAGAATTGTAATCCAGGATCGAAGATAGAGAAAGAGAGAGTGACAGACGTTAAGGATTCAGCTTCAGATAGGTAAAGCATATAAACAATTTGTATATAGAATCTCCTGGGAATCGGCTCATATAATATAGTGTAGATAGATGCATTGCTGATATGCTATAGGTGAATCCTGATTAAAAAGTGTGATTCTAAACACAATTACAGACAAGCAAAAGAATATACAATCATTGCAGAAGATAGTGACAACAATCTGAAGGTCTGATTGGGTCCAATTTACCGTATGTAGCTTCAATCTTGTCTTTTGTGAGTGAGGTCAATAAAAAAAAGAAAAGAGATTGAGTCGAGGGTATGCATTTATCTTCCTAGTTTCTATTGCAGTAAGAAATTAGCACAAGATTGAGTTTCACACACTACCTAACCCACATAGTTGTAATTCTGTGTGTCACCATCTTCTTCTATTTCAGTGAAATAAGAAATTTTACTTACTTTGACTGTAATAATTTTCACAATGCATTGATTCTATTGTCCTTTTATATGGGAACAACCTCCTCGTCTTATGACGTTGCCATTCTCCTGTAATAATCCAACCTCATCTTTAAGAACGGCCCTTGGTTACATGAGGTGGGGTGCAACAATTTTTGTCACATTGCCTAGGTTGCATAGTCCATTAGTTTAGGCATGGTGGAGGGCCACCCACTGACCCAACTGATTAGAAATTTACAGCATGCATCGCATGGGATCATCATATCATATTTTCTCATACGAGGACGATAGATAAGTATTTTTATGTGAGAGTGAGAGGAGTAAATTGTAATCATTAGATTTAACATTGAAACATTATGATTAAAATATAAAATTGTGTGGCTTTTTCTAAGTGACTATAAGAACTTTTTAAATTATCACATAATCTTAAATTATGTTTTAATTTTTACTATTAATGTAAAATTTAACAACCACAATTTATTTATTTTTCATATTTCTTGTGTTAAAACATTTATATCCCCTTTCGTGTATAATTTGATGTGATATAACTCCATTTTAAGCATCCTATCAAACAGTATATTCTAATTAGCTCTCATAGTCTCATGCATCTGAGCTCGATGCTATAGAAGGATACACGCATAATGATGAAGCCTTGAGTTAGCCTTCGTAAATATAGCTAAAAGTTGTTCGGATTAGAATATATATATATATATATATATATATATATATATATATATATATATATATATATGAGTAACAAAAAAATTATAATTGAAACAGAAGAAGAAGAATAATGAGAACCAAGAATTTAACATAGAAAAACCTCTTTAATTTTAAAGGAAAAAAATCACAAGACAAACTTTGAAAAATATTTAGTATGTAATAAAATTGGTATAAAAGATATTGTAATATTTCTCTCACAATTAATATTTTTCTTTTTCAAATTTGTAACCCAATCTTCACAATTTTATCACTCAAATACTTCTAATTTAGAGCACTATAATTTCTTCATGCTATGCCCAATATGATACCCACAACTCACTTTAAAAGAAATCACAAGAAGTAGACTCTTACTATATTTTTCTCTTATATAATTACACCAAAATAGGCAAATATTGAGCTCTATTTATAGAGCCTTTGTTGCCTGCTTTGACAATTTTTTCAAGTTTTACTTGCCAACCAATTGCTATCTCATTAATGTTTTGTTTAACCTTTTGTTCTCTAACTATTATTGCTACTTTTTTTTTTAATTTTCCTTATTTGGTTCTTTATAGGTTGGACTCCTACAATTCTTCTCTTTTAACCCATGATAAAGGAGGATTAATTTTAGGAATGCTCATTTAGAGTCCATGTCGGCCAGCTCGACACATAACTTTGACTTTTCATGAGTAACTACTTTTACTAACATGTCAGCAACATTTTTATCTGTATGAATCTTTTCCAACTTGAACAATTTTTGTTCTAATGGTTCATGCAACCAATGATACCTTATGTCAATATACTTTCTACAAGAGTGATACATAGTGTTTTTACTAAAGTCTAAAGCACTTTGGTTGTTACAATAAATTATGGACCAATTCTGCTTAATTCCCAATTGTTAAAGAAATTTTTTCAAACAAAGCATTTCTTTTCCTGTTTTGATTGCTATAATATATTCAGCTTTAGTTGTAGATAGGGCAATATACTTTTGTAGTTTAGATTTCCATGATATAGCTCCCCTTGTGAAAGTAAATATATATCCTAAGGTGGATTTTGTCCTATCTAGGTCACTTGCCATATCTGCATTTGTGTAGCCTTCTAAAATTAGTTCTACTCCTCTAAAATGTAAATACATTTTGGAACGGCCTTAAAGACATCTCATGATTCATTTAATAGCTATTCGTTAATTATTTTTAGGATTTGAAAGAAACTTGCTAACTACTCTATCTGCATAGGTAATATTTGGTCAAGTACACATTATTGCATATGTTAAACACCCAACTGTAGAGGAGTATGGAATTACTGACATAGCTTTTTTTTCTTGTTAGGTAATAAGGCAATTTCTTTTGTTGAGTTTAAAATGATTGCCAATGGCGTGTTTATTGGCTTAGCATTCTTCATGCCAAATCTTTTTGGAACTCACTTAAGATATTTTTCTTGCGATAACTAGAGTTTTTTAGCTTTCTAATCTTGCAACATATGCATTCCTAGAATTTGCCTTACAAGGCCTAAATATTTCATATTGAAAAATTTTGACAATTTCTTTTTCATATCACCAATCATTTTTAAATCATGCCCCACTATCAACATATTATCTACATATAATAGAAAGATTATGAATTTATTATTTGGATGTTTTTTCATGTATACACAATAATTTGCATCGATCTTGGTATATCCATAACTCCTTATAAATGAATTAAATTTCCTATACCACTGTCGAGGAGTCTACTTCAATCTATATAGACTTTTATTCAATTTGCAAACTATGTGCTCTTTCTTTTTTTCAAGAAATCCTTTAGGTTCTTTCATGTAGATTTTTTCTTCTAAGTTATTATGGAGAAATATAGTATTTACATCAAATTGCTCTAATTCAAGATCCATACTAGCTATTAAACTTAGTTTAACTTGAATTGAACTTATATTCACCGCTAATGAGAAATTTTCATCAAAATCAATGTTGTACTTTTGACACTAATTGAGCTTTATATTTCAACAACTTGTTACTATCTTTCTTTAATTTCTACCAATTTATAAGTGTTTTTTTTCTATAATGACTCAATTTCTTCTTGCATAGCTTTGATCCAAGTCTTTTTGTCATTATGAGATTTTACCTTTTAAAAACTTTTTAGCTTCCCCTCTTTAGTAATTAAAATATATTTATTTGGATTTGTGATACCTTGTAAATGGTTTATCTCCTTTACTTTTTTAGCTAAGGTTCCACTTCTTGGGTTTGCCTCATTTACGTGGTACCTTTATTTGTAATGTTACCTTCATTTATATTAGGTTCTTCCATGATTTGCTTTTCATAATTCATCGCATGGTCTAGTTCTTCTATCTTTTCTTCATTACAGTCACTTTTAGATGTAGTAAATAGCTTAATCATTAAGTTTTGACCTTTCATTATACCAAAAATATCTTTTAATGGCATATATTTAGTGGTAATTATATAAAAGCTACTATCTCATTTAATTTGTTTAACTATTTTTGGTAAATAAAAATTTGCCATTATAATTATACTATTTAGTGGCAATTAACTCTAATTGCCAGCAAAAGCTAAAAAACTTTACCTCCTTTTCACTTTACTCATTTGCTTCTGACACTAAAACCTAAATAGGAACTCAGCTTTCTTTATTCTTCATCTACTACACAAACATAGGTTTGAACATTTTTTTTCCATAGCACACAAAAATCTTCTTTAGCCAAAGAACAAAGTTTTCCTTTAAGTAGTGACGCCGAAGATAGAATGTCTTCTTGTTTGGAGTAGAAAAACCTATTTTACTTCAAGCTTAAATCGATTCAAACTCATAAGAAAAGGTTAAGGTACATAGATGCTTCTAGAAGATTACTTTACTATAGAATAGAAAATTTATGAATCCAAATCTTCCCTATGGTAAGCCTCTTGGAATATTCAAGAATCAAAATATTAGAAAAGCATCAATTTACCTAGTGACAGTCCTCATTGAACTTACCTTTCAAACTAGTAACAAAAACTGTAATTTGTGAATTTAAATCTTGTTTTATCTGCAACGTCAAGGAAATAATTAGTCAAAAACTTAAAAGGAATTATATATTATTTATTTATAGGTAAGTTATTGAGCAAAGTGGGAGATTATTGTAATCACCCTTTCTTCCTATTAAAAGAAATTTGCTTTTATAAGAAACGAAAAAGAAGTTAAAAGATGGACATTTTCTTTAGCAATTACTATTGAAGAATAGGGGTAGGATTAAATTGCTAGTTAAGGACACCAAAAAACATTTACAAACTTTAAATACATAGACTTGTATTTTTATTCATTCACAACTTCTTTTTTTACTGTACACATGAGTGGTATTGGGTTTCTTAACCCTTTGCTTTAGGATTAGTCAATTATATCACTCATAATCTGCATCACATGTGTATTATGATTATGAAAAATGTTGTAAATGGATAAAAATAAGCAAAACATTTTCTCACACATATAATTTAATGATTAGTTAAGGAAATGTGAAGTTTCTTTGGCTAATCTTCAATTTTTTAGTTAGCAGAGAGTGTGATTATTAGTCCAATACTGTAGGTACTGGATTAGCTTATTAATCTTAGAAAAAGAAAAAATGAAAAGGGGCATATAGGATAGATCTCAATTTTACTTGTGCTGTTGCAATAGCCACTGCCTCATGATGGTATGCAAAGAATTATTTATTTTCCCAGAGATTTGCATAGCAAACTCAGATTTTACAGTGGTTTGTATCTTCCTAGAAGAATTTGGTTTTAGTAAGAAATTTTAAATTTTGGGGTTAATAGGCCAATGATTATTTTAGAGCTAAAGGAGGCTTCGTTTAATAGTAAAATTTAACCATAGAGTATAACGGAAGAGAGAAAATGCAATAATTTATGAATGAATACTTCCCTATATGATCCGACAAAAGTAACAATGTAATGTGATATATTTAATCAGAATCTTCACAACACAATTCTACAACACAATGCTTCAGTTAATTATTTTACAAGTAAAATTAACCTTGATTTTAGATCTTTACCTTGCAACAGTTAGCTTTTAGATTATATCCTATAAAAAGGTCTCAACACATTGAAATAAGAAGATTTAAAAGACCAATAATTGATCAATTATAGTGATTACTCTCATTACTAGAAAGTCATTTTGATATAATGCTTATGAAGTTTCTTTAACAATCAACAATGACAATTTACTATGTTGTTGGAAGTATCCTTCCATCTTCCTTTAATTAATTATTGCATTTAACTTATCGATACTGGATTTTAATTTTTATAAGAGATTTTATTTAGCATTATTGCTTAATTTTTAAAAAAATCCATATTCATGAAACATTGGGTCATTGGTTTTCATGTCTGCTTATTCTTGTGCATATTAGATAGCAATAAAGATTAGTCCATTTGCTTCATTATTTTTTTTTATTGTAGAGTAGTGTACATGAAGGTTAAGAAATGCTTACACAATGAAAAATCCATTGTAAGGTGTCTTCCACCTTGCAAATCATCCCCTATTTTATCCAATTCCAATTATCTATAAATATCCTTTTAGGTAATATGATTTGGACATTAGACATATAGCTTTCAAGCATCGTGTCCCTTATTCCTTTGAAAAATAACTTGCTTCCTTATATTTATATGTAGCTTTTTTTAAGTTTATAAAAAATAAATATTCAAATCATATATTAATTATCCCTTCTTTTTAGTCTTTCAGCATATTTTTTTTCAAACTTTAGAAGGCTAAGGAACCTTTGAAGAATTGACAGAAGTCATTTCAGCTGCTTAACTTGAAATTCACCTCAAACTAGTAAGAGAACTGTATTATCCCTTTTATTATGTATAGGTATATGTATATTTGTGCAAATGAATGCATTGTAAGTAGTGATTTGTTAAGTTCTATAAATAGGTTAAATCCAATACACAATGAGACATAACCAAAACATCATCAAAATAAAATTTGACTCTATTTTTTTCATTTTAAACTTGTTTGATAACCTGAGCTTGTTGCTTTCTTTCCTCTTTTGCTGGTTTCTTTTTCTAGATATAAGCCCTAAAACTATTATGGTAACTTCAGAAATAATCATTTTTACTATTGTAAGAAAAATTAAATTTGAGATAAGATTTTATAGTTTTCCTATTCTTCTAATTACATTATATTCTTATTGAAATGATAGGGTATTTTGCTAGGTTAGTGCATGCTTGTGGCCATTTCCTAAGCTACGATATTTTGTCATCTATGGTTATAGTTTTATACTAGCTTAAGTTATAAGCAAGTTTCATTTGCTTTAGTATTCCTAAGAAAAGGAAAACCTTTTATTGCATTATTTATATATTTCCTTTTTGGCAAATAGAGGAGTAATGATAGATTGTGCTTCTAATAAATATTGATATTGTCATAGTTTATATAACCTTTTATTCTGTGTTTTTTTATTTTAGTTGAATAACATAAAAAGCCATAACTATAGGGAGTGGATGAATTATGATAGGTTTAGCAAAGAATATTTGGAAGGGGTAAAAGAATTTATAACCCATGCTTTTAAGAGTAAGAATGATGGAGAAAAAATTTTTATGCCCTTGTCAACAATATGTGTTGCAATCTTTTGTTAATCATGAACAAGCATATGATCATCTAGTGGTGTATGGTATTATTCCATCATATGACACCTGGTTTTATCATAGGGAATCCATTGAATTATCAAAACTAAGGTAAGAAAATATTAACCAAGAAGCTTCTAGAGGTGATGATATAGCTGGAATGATACATGATGCTTTTAAGGGATTGATAAAGCCTTTGATATGGAGTTTGAAACTAGCAATTTAGTAAAACCAATGTTAGAAGAAACTAATCCTTTGCCATTAGAAAATGATTATCCAGAGGTTGAAAATCTAAAGCGATTGATGAAAGATGCAGATGAAAAATTATATCCAGGATGCGAGAAATTCACTAAACTTTCTTTTTTGCTGGAACTTTATCACTTGAAAATTCTATTTGGGTCGAGTAATGAATCCTTCAATTCTTTACTTGACCTTTTAAAAGAAGCATTTCCTAAAGGTGAAAGCCTACCTAAGTCCATGCATAAAATAAATAAAATCATTCAAGGATTGGGTTTTAAGTATGAAAAAATTCATGCGTGCCTTAATGATTGTATGCTCTTTAGAAAAGAAAGGGCTAAGGATGATACATGTTTGATATGTGGGGCCTTTAGGTGGAAAGAAGATGAGAGTGGCACTGAGGGTAGAACTATTATACGAACAAAAAAGGACAAAATTGTAACAAAGGTTTTAAGGCATTTTCCTTTGGTACCAAGGCTACAAAGGCTATTTATGTCATCCAAAACTTCTAATCTCATGAGATAGCATGATAAAGAATGCAATAAAAATGCAAATTTAGAAATCATACTGACTCAAAAGCATGGAAAACTTTCGATTTACATAATACAGATTTTGCTAAAAACCTTTGCAATGTGTGATTTGGATTAGCTAGTGATGGATTTAACCCTT
Organism: Sindora glabra; assembly: GCA_020226215.1. Lineage (NCBI taxonomy): Eukaryota > Viridiplantae > Streptophyta > Magnoliopsida > Fabales > Fabaceae > Sindora > Sindora glabra. The sequence continues at coordinate 81,928,030 of CM035230.1, forward strand.
ATGACACAATATAAAGTGTTTATAGCACATGCCCAGTAATCTTGATGCCATATAATTTGCCTCCATGGTTATGCATGAAGCAATCATCTATCATTCTCTCATTATGTTACGTGTGAAATGGTTTATCAATTAGCGCAAGTGCACACTATCGTAAACAAGTAATAAAGTGATAAGTAAGTATCGTTCCCACGAGGATTGTTTCACTAAGTACCAAAATTTATAATCCTAACACTATTTGGCAAATTGTTAAGTTGGATTTGAAGCAATTAAATAAAGATGTATGCAGAAAATACTTAAAATAAATATTGATGCAATTGGAGTAAAGATGAAGATGAATAAAAGACCTAGGGATCAGACTTCACTTAATAATTTCGGATTGACTCACCTATCTACACTAATCCAATTTTAACTTCCTTAATTGATAGTCGAGTTTCCCTAAATTAATTACTAGCCTCTTCCAAGGTCAAGTAATTCTATAATTAATTGCTAATCCACTATATTCCTATGTGAATTAAAACAACTAATCATGCATTAGGATTTATGGAACTCATTAAGACTATATAAACCATATGAATATATTCCTATTTCATATGCAATTTACGGTTTTAATTATAGGTTCCATACACATGTATCTCCTTCCGGTCTCCACACACATATTGAGTTCATTCAAAAGGTGGCCAATCAATTGAAAGCATTAAGAGTAATAATTAAAACTCAATCTAGGAAGTAAAAACGAAATTAGTTTCAATAGATTAGAATTCAATCCATTATTATCAAGTTACGTCATCACCCTAGGAAGATGAAAAATTAGAACATAATGAAATTAAACACAAACATAGAATAAAAACATCATCACATTCATGAACACAAAATTATAATTACAAATGCATGAAAATAGAAATACTATCCATCCATTAGGAGGTAGAACCGTCCATGTAGGAGGAGAACATAAGGATATAATTACAAATGCATAAAAACGAAAATACTATCCATCCATTAGGAGGTAGAACCATCCATGTAGGAGGAGAACCTAGCCTTCCATGTAGGAGGCAAACAAGAACTAAAAATTGCATAAACTAAACTACTATCTAAGATGCATGAATGAATGATTCAATGCTTGGAATCCTGAATGCTCTCTACTTCTACCTATTTATAGGTGAATGAACCAGCTACAAGCCATCCAATTTGACAAGTTGCTACCAATCACACGCAGCCAACATTTTTTATTTTCGCAGCACAATTTGTTTCACTTTGTTGGCAACTTTTGACCACCGAAATGGCTGATTTACATCTTTATGTCAACATAGGAGTTGTAGGGCTGGATCTTTTCTTCAATTTTCATATAAAGAACTCCTAATTTGGACGTTTCTAGCTCAAGTTGTGATTAGATTAGTAGCCATATGTCAGATTCCATCAGAATCACTGTTTCATCTTCCAAGCAGAATTTGAGATCCTTAGGTCCCGAACTGGGCTTTTCTTAAAACATGAAAGTTTTAGGGCTTCTTCTTAGCTTTCCATCCATATAAAGAACAGCCCAATCGGACATCCATAACTCCAGATATGGCCTAAAACCTGAAACAGTGTCGGATTACAGCATTATCTAAAATATTTGATTTCATTTCAAATTCAAGATCCATTCACAAAATGCAACTAAATTTATTTAATTTAACAAGATAACATCCAAAAATGCATCATACAAGGGAAAATAAATATATAAATATTTTACGTATCACATTACTTATCCCAGGACTAGAAGGATATGGAAATAACATTGATGTATACATAGAACTTCTCATAGAAAAGTTGATAGAATTGTGGGAAGTAAGGGTTGAAACTTATGATGCATCGACCAATGAAACATTTCATATGCGAGCAACTATCATGTGGACTATAAATAATTTTTCAACATATGGTGCCTTATTTAGATGGAGTACTCATAATTAATTCACATGTCTTATTTACTATATAGAAACATTCTCTGTTAGATTAAAAAATGGTAAAAAAAATTTATTATTTATGCCATCAACGTTTCTTAAAGCTAGGGCAAAAATATAGACTAGATGCAAAATCATTTGATAGAACTAAAGAGTTAAGTCCTGCACCTCCTTTTATATTTGGATTAAAAGTTCTAGATCCATTTAAGGACATTAACTTTATTTTGGGTGGATATGCAAATGTTATGGGGGTTAAGGCTTATACATGGAAGAAGAAGAACATTTTTTTAGGCTTCTATGTTGGAAATGTAACTTAGTGTATCATAATATTGATGTGATGCATATAGAGAGAAATATGTATGATAACTCGGTTTATACAATACTGAATATTGACAAAAGGCTGAAAGATAACTTGAGTGCTTGACTTAATTTAAAAAAGATGAATATTAGACTAGAGTTATGGCCCTAATAATGAGCTTTTAGAAGAACATATCTCCGTCCAGCTTCTTTCCAATTATCTCCACATAAGAAAAAGATATTTTATGAAGTATTAGAAAAAGTGAAATTCCCATAAGACTATGCATTAAATGTTGCACGTTGTATTCACAAACACAAATTATGAGAACTAAAGACTCATGATTGTCATGTTTTAATGCAAGAACTTTTACCTCTTGCAATATACTTAACATTGCTAGAAAAAGTGAGCACTATTTTAATTGAATTATACACATTCTTTTAAATACTATGTGGTAAAACTTTTCAAGTGAAAGAGTTCGAGCTCTTTGAAGAAAGAAGTGTATTACTACTTTGTTAAATGAAGTAAGATTTGTTGTGTCAGTGCATTATCAATGGATGTACCCAATTGAGAGGTAAGAAGTATTTGATTAAAGTAAATATATAAATTTAAATTAAATCATAATCTTAACATTAATTAACTTTTTATTAGGTACTTATATACGTTGAAATCATATGTTTGTAATTGTGCACACTTGGAAGGTTGAATAACAGAAGCATATATTACAAATGAATGTTTAATTTTTTGTGCTTGATATCTAGAATATGGTAAGTTAAGTTCTTATTGGTCAAGAAGAGATGAAAATGCCTAAGAATTTGAAGAGAGTTAAGAATAGTGTTTCTATCCTTATGTTAGGCAACCATTTGGCAAGATTGGTGTCTTCATGTTAGATGATAAAATATATTTACAAGTACATTGATACATCTTGTTTAATTATGAATTTGATATGGTTAAAACTTTAAAAAGGTAAGTGAAAAATCATTATGTTGATGCTTGAATGATACATACATTTTGTCTTAGTTTTCTTTTATGTTATGAATATGTAGTGAACATATTATTGACATCAAAAGATCAAATCGTAAATGTCACTTCAAAGATCATGAGCTACAATCTATACACTTTGAAACATTTCATGATTGGTTCAAGGAGCAAGTAAGTAGTAGCTATAACAAACATTGATTTATGATAACAAAGCTTTGAATTTTACATGTATTTTAATCTATTTTTTGTTTTTATTTATTTTTTAGGTAAACAAGTAGGTAAAGAAAGTAGACTCTATATCTAACAAAGAAATCACTAATCATATTAAAGCTCTTGCTCAAGGTTTAAGCTATATTGTAAGGAAGTTCAAGGCTTTTGATGTAAATAATGGATATCGATGTTGAACAAAAGATTTTGAGAAGTTTATGGAGACATAAAATAGTGGTGTCATGGTTATCTTAAACACTAAAAGTTATGTTAGTGCAAGTGATAATGCCTTAAAAGAAGGTTCTCTCACCTATTATGGGTAATGATATAATTAAACTGAATTACTATGAAAACTTTAAGATTGTTTTATTCAAATTTGACTAGGCTAATGTGACCATTAGTAGAGGAGTCAAGAAAGATTTATTGGGGTTCACACTTGTTAATTTTTCACATTTGATACATACTGGCCATCAAATGAATGATAAGCTTTTTATATTTTCGCTAGAAGCCTAACAAGTGATATATGTGCAGGATCGTAAGGATCATGGATGGCTTGTTCCTAGGCTAATTAAGCTAAGGGGTATTTTTGACATGGTGGAAGAGAAAGATGCACAAGTCGAATCATTAATGGAAGATCAACCTACTCATTCCAATAGAATGAATTATACTTCAGAAGTAGAACATAACAGTCTTGATTGGTTAAGAAGTGATGTTGATGGCATAGAAATTTATCTCAACAAATATTTTACTTAACCATCAAATGATTGTGAATTTAACATTGATGAAATAAGTGATATAAATGATGACAATGATTAAGAGAGATAGGTAATTTTAAAATATTAATTTTTTTAAAGAAATTCATATTTCTTTATTTAATCATTCTTCTATTATGTATTCAACATGAGATATTTTTCTATCTCAAGATACCATATATATATTGTTTTATAGTTTTTTATTTTCTTTAACTATAATGTTTAAAACTTATGATGAATAAGCAATTAACATCAGCATGGCAAGAAGAACATACTTTAAGTTTGCAACTTAAGAATAAATTGATGATAAAGTTAGAATACAAATGTTGCAATTGATTAATGCAAGCAACTCATCATAAGAGCAACCACTTGATAATGTTCAAGACATGAATTCAAATGGTAGTACATATGATAAGCAAAGTGATATAGAAGGTATTTCTTATTAATATTTATTCATTATTACTTTAGTTTAGAAGGTTTATGGTTTAAATTGCACTTAACATCGAAAGTAATGCTTAGTGGGCCATGGATTTTAAAGCCACGTTTACCCAAAGAACTAAAGCAAGACAGCTGAACTCATATAGCCTTCTCTAAATGATGATGTCATGCAAAGCCTAATCACACTTTTTCTATAGCTTAATCCTATATTTATTCTAAGCTTCTTTATTTTGATTGTAAAATAAAAAATCCATTTAACTTTGTTATGCCATAGTGAAATGAAACTATACATATGTACATACAGTGTAATCTTATATTAAATTTGGAATATCACTTTATTTAGCTTTGGTTTATACTCTATCGCAAGCAAGGTACATTATTTAAGACAAACAAGAATTCCACAAAACATAGCTACAAGCATGGAGTCCTCAAAGACTTATTCATAATAGTTTTATTGTTTTTCTAATGTAATTCAATCATATTTGTAGTTTTTCCTAGCCCTCAAAATTGCATAAAGAATGTAATGCTTCCAGTTTTTATTCTAATTCTTGAATTAGGAATTGAAAACATAAGGTCGTATATTTAAATGCCTTGGCCACACTAGTAATATCGTATGGATATTGATCTATCAATAATGATTTTTAAATGCTGCCTTTTCATTTATAAATGGTCTCAGATAATGTCAAGGCAACTTGATTTTGTAATAGTATAACTGCATTTCAGCATTAAAAAAAATAGTCTTATCTAGAATAAATTTTGAAAAGTTCTCTTTAGTTGCATTGGTTTTTTATAATAAAAAATAAGTTATTTTAAAATACTACATATTTATTTTAAAAATTATGCTTTTGTGATTATAAAATAAAAATATTATTTATAACAATATTTATAAAACCCTACAAACCTAATATTGCCTTGCATACATGATTAGTAAAAAAGGAATTTGTTTTTCCTTTTATTCTTTTCCATTTCTATTATAGTGATTAAGATGCATTATTTTATGGAGTACTAATGACTTTAAAGTATTATATTTTATTCAATTTACATAATAATGTATAAATTAATAAACTTAAATCATTAATTTAATGCTAGGGCATAAACTAGTGTATGAAAATCCCTTCTCTCTATTATATATGAATTTATATCACTTGCAATGTTTAAGTGATTTTGCAATTGAAATAGAGAGAAAAAGAGAGGGGGAGGAAAGGAGTAAAGTGCATCTCACTTCATAGTGAATCACATCCCAAATGGCTTTCTTTCTCTTTTTATAGGATTTCTTATTGCAAAGGATTCAAAATCTTTCACATATATTCAACCATTTGTCTTTATTATAATTTAAACTCTAAGAAAGACATTTAAGTTAGTTTATAGTATTCCTTATTTAGGAACAAATTTAAATTTAATGTCACAATCCTCCATTTATAATAGTTTAACATTGTGAAAAATAATTTATATATTTAATATTATATATAAGAAATTTGATGAGAATTAACTTTCTCTTTTTTATAGAGATAGAGCTATTATTAAGTATTATTTCTTTTAAAATCATAAAATATATATGTATATGATTTTTTTTTCATTTATATATAAAAGATAATGTTTTCCTAAAAATATATTTTTCAAAAAATTATATGAACACTTAAAGTCTATTTCATTTCTTCTTTAGAGGCTTATTCAGGGTATTTACTAATAAGCAAGTAGATGTTCAGCCCATGATATGCACTTAGGCTAGGCTTTAGAAATAAGCCTTTGCTAAAAAATTTGTAGATATTCAATTGCTAGAGATTAATAGAGGGATAAGAAGATCCAATTAAATATATCAATTTTTTTTAAATTATTGGCAAATATGAAATGTTAAATTTAGTCATTTGTTTTTGAAAGAACTATAACCTATAAAAAAGAAGAAAAATAAGCAAGCCCTTTCTTAAAGAATGTGTCAAAGAGAATATCGTTCAGCTCAACAAGTTCTTTTGGAATAACTTAAGGCCCTTCAACATATAGCTCAATCATAAATCATGCTTGGTGATGATTCATTCAAAATTCCTCAAAGTGCAAGGTGGACAAAGTTGGGTGGAATTGCATGTGAAAAGATGAAACTTGCATGATTCATGGGAGTTATGACTCATTTAGAAGAAATTTAGTCTTATTGTAGCAATATGCATTTTTATCTTTTGTTTTTATGATGGTATAATATGGTGCTAGGTTCACACCGAAAAAGACCTTATCTAAATTTAATTTATTACTTAGAAATAGATTTATGAGATAAACTTTTAACAAAATGCTTTCCTCTGTGTCAATTTGTGTGCTTACTTTGACATTTTTATGTTCATGACTATCCTTTGATATTTAGATGTTTCAAAAAAAAAAAAGAGTATGTAGGCCAACATTGCTAAGAGATGTATGGAAGTTGCCTAGTGGAAAAGAATTATTGTAGAGTTCAATCATCGCAACTAACCAATAGGAAAAAAGGGTAAAAAACTTGCTAACTTTCTAGACATTGTAGTTAGGACTTTAGAATTAATACCTTTGCACATACAAGATTGGAGAGTTTTTCCAGTAACTCAAAAAGCCAAATTGGTGGAGTTTGTGAAAGTAAAAATAAGTCCTTTTATAATGTTGTGGTGCTTTTGTATACTTTTCTAATTTAAAGGCTTTATTTCTTGCATTTTGTTATTATCAAGCATAATGAGGAAATAATGCCAATAATTATTATAAAAAAACACTACAAACTAGAAAATACTTCATATAAAGACTGAAAGTTAATCTAACTAGTGCCATTTATAAACATGAACTAATCAAGAGTTTAAATATCATAACATATCAACGGTTTCAAACAGAACCTATCATTAGTTATCTAAAAGGATACAATGACTTTTTCCCTTAAAAATAAGTTATTGGAGAAAAGAAGTACAAGAGATAATGAGGTGAGTGTATAAAGAAGAAGCAAAGGACATGCAACCAAGATATGGGAAATAAGATAGGTCATTAAATGCTCTACATATCTCTTCTAGAGATTCCTCTACAGCCAGATAGGGAAATAATTATTAGATGTGGGTGCTTTAGAATTGTTTCACATGGTCTATGATGTTATATACTTTTAAAATTCCTATGCTCAAGTTAAAACTTTATTAAAAGTGATGTTTACACAGAAAGAAAATATAATTTTATGATGTAGCTTCGGATTTATGAAATATTTTTATAGTGTTGTTGAAATTTTAGTGCTATTATTTCATATGTTTAAGTGAAATGAATTGTTACATTAATGGTACGGTTGTCCTTCATTTTTTCATACAAATGCTACGTGTAATTCTAAAAATTATGCTTAAGTTTCAATGAATATATCTCATTTGTATTATTTATTATTTATATTTTTAAACCAAATATTTATACTTAATGTAAGAGTATTATTGTATTGTAATGTTTGCAAAAGAATTTTTCTTTCCACAATGTAATGAAGTGTTTATCAGAAAATCAATTACAAAGAAATAAAGAATTACAAATCTGATTTAAAGACTGAATATACCATAAAGTATAAGAACAAGAATGATTTAATGAAAAATAAACCTCAGCATATACCAATTGTTCAACGGACTAGTCTTATGACTCATTGGCAATTTGAAAAGGCAAAGGTAGAAATTATTTAAGTCATATATCTATGATTTTCTATTTCTTTTTCATTTAGGTTTTATTCTTTTATCATAGAAAAAGAGCATCACAAATAGAAATAATCATGTAAAGCAAAAGATGCCTCATACATCAAGATCTAAAAGTTTTGCATGTATAATGGTAGAAATGGTATAAAAATATTCAATTGAAAATTAGTACCTTTCTTCAATTCCATAAATTTAGAGTAAAAATAATATAACCTTTACCATTATTATGCATTTTTTATAATAGTATTCATTAATGTTTTAGGCCAAAGATAGGGTAAAGCCATCACAAGCATTAGTATATTGTAAAACTCATATACAATGTAAAGATGGTAGGCTATAAGATGAAGAATAAGCAAAAACAATTGTAAGCATGTTTTAAGTTTAATTGCAATTTAGTTTAGTTTGTAAATAGCTTATATTTTCTTTTACTTATATGGTTTTATTGATTTCCTTTTTCTATAGGCATTGATAAAAGAAAAGTTGAGCAATGTTGAAACTTCAAATGAACAACATTCTGAAAGTGCTGCTTGGGAAGGAGATGTATATTCTCAAGTTTTTGGAGCTGAAGGAAGTAGCATGTGTAAGGATTGGGATTTGGTCCAACTCCTAGATCACTTTAGGTTAAAAAGTCTTCCTTGGAAAGTATAGAAATAGATGATTTATCTCATAATACAATCTAAAAATTGGAGGAAGAAATGAAAGATTTGAAGGAGAAGCATGCAGAAGAAATGAAAAAAATGATAGAAAGTCAAGAAAAATTGCTCAGTGAAGTAGTATTTATGAAATCAATCATGAACAAGTTTCTTACAATAGAATTAATTAGGTCTTTAAGTTCTAGCAAAAGCTTAAATGGACAAGTATATTATTTAAGATTTAATCCTTTATATTTGCAAAATTTGATTAATATTGATGCTATTTTTAATATTCAAAACATTCTATTATAGGCTCCTGATGCCAATAGTGGTCATAGAAGTCTAGGATTACCACAAATGCTAGGATTCCAAGTCATTCTTCCCAATAACAATCCAACTATTGAACATGGTAACTTACTTGAATTTTATATATTTTCTTTTTTCTATTTCTTTTTATATATCTATTGTTTTAGAGGTTAAACTTGTTTGAAATTTTCTATCCTTTGCATGTATATGGTTGATTTGCTAGCTTGCAAGTTTAAAGGATTTTCCCATAAGTTTTAAATTATTCTAACTCATTAATTGGTCCTAGGTGGCATACTTTGATTAACAAGCTATAGAAAACAAAATGATCAGACTAGTACATTAATCATAAGTTAGGTTTACAAAAGAACTAAAAAAACAAGCTCCTTGGGTTGTTATTATGCATTAATGAGTGTATATGATATGACAAAGTTATTACAAATCTAAGAAATGTTGATAATAATATGGTAATTCACCATAACACCACTATTTGATATACAAGCTAATTTGTATAATAGTCATTTTTACTACTTGCATTTTTTATATTAACCATTTTCACTATTTTGTTTGTAAGTTTAATTCATTGACCAATGTTTAGTTGTATATTATGTGTGTGCTTATTTTGTAAATCTTTGGCTTTTTTGTATTAGAAAATTTTCATTAATAATCTACTTCTTGAATGTTTATTAATCAAATTTTGGGTTTACTGCACCATTGAGCTTCATCAATCTCATTTCCAACTGTATTAATAGTATTGATCATTTCATAAGGATATTATTGGTACATTAAATATAATTTTGTTTTAGCGAATGGTAGTTATATCTATTACTACAAAGAAGACACATAGCTGATGATTATCTTGCTTGTAGGATTTAAATAATTTTTAAATTTAAAAAATATTAAATATGTAGGAGAAAAGAAATGAGTGCAAATTTGTAAAATTAAAATCTTTTCAACTTTATATACATATTTATTTCTCTTATAATGTATTTTAAATTAAAATAAAGCTAGCTTTGTTGATAAGTTGGTACTCTATGTATAAACTTGCGAATGAAATTGGACTATCATTTATGAATTCTCCTTATTGTTATTTCTCCTAAGTATGTTGTATTGTGATGATTGCCAAAATTGCATTTCATATTATCATCACTTCTAGTTCATCGCTATATGTTGCATATTATCATGTTTTCTGTCATTCATAGCCATCCTTACATATTAGGTTATCCCTTTATATTATTATTCTCATATCCCTCTATTTATTTACTTTGCTAGCATTTCATGTTTTTTGTTTGTTTGCTTATCTCTTATATATGCTACATACCATCTAGTGCCTTATTCTTTCTATCAAAACCATGCTTTTATTACATTGGTCTTAGTTATAGTGGTTGTATGTATTTCATGTCTTTAATTATTATCATTAGTTATTTTTTATTATTAGGTTATAATAAATATCATTTTGATAATTATGTCATTTAAAAATTTTAGTTTTCGTATTTTGTTGGCATTATTATATATTTCATTTTTTTTACATGTCTTATATTCCTTTTTGTTATAAATTTTTTAAGTGCTTGTTCAGATTTTAACCCTAAATAGAAAGTAATATTTACCAACAGGGAGAAAGCCTTCATTTATATATATATATATATGGAAGAAAAATACCATATTGTATTTTTTTTTTACATTTCTCACCCTTCATTTGTAAAAATTAAAAATTAAATTATTAATATGGAATAATATTAATTTTTCAAAAGATAATGTCAATTAATTGTCTTAATGTATATATGTTGAGTTCCTAACTTATTATGATTGTTTATCTATTGAGTATTTTTTGATATTAAAGTGTTTATGTATAATTTTCTAACTACTTCTAATTTAATTTTTTAGGTTATACTCTATAATCTTCACAAGTATTTAAGATAAGATGATTGGGTAATAGTTGAAGATTTGTTATGTTATCTAGTAGTTTTATGAAGGTGGATGGATATTGGTGGATGAACTAGTAGAGTGATTTTCTATTTGCTAATATATGAAGGTGTTAAAACTAAACCTATACTAAACTTGTTTATTTGAGAAATTAATGAAATTTGATATAATTTTGTGATATTCAATTATCTTTTAGTAGTGACTTTTTTGTATTAAAATTTAATTTGAATTCCATATGTCAATAATGACAAATTTTTTAAAAAGTATAATAATAGAAATTAATTGCAAAATTATAATGTGTTGGAGTTTCATTGATAATTGTCAACTACTAGTATATTAGGAGTAACAATATTTGTCACATAAAAATAGTTTATTAAAATTCTTTAGTGGCAATTATTATGGTAATTACTGGGATAACATTTACCACTAAAGAATGAGTGAATTTGCTTGCCATATTTAAATTAAAGGCAATAATATTTATTGTTAAATAAATGCCACTATTGCTAAAAATCTTTAGCAAAAATTATTTGAGGTAAATAGTAGCCTAACATTTGCCATTAAAGATTGGTTAGACCAATCATGACACTAGCACATTAGAGGCAATAACATTTGCTACTAAATAATTGCCACTATTATTGAAAATTTTTAATAGTAATTATTTAAGGTAAATAACGACATAACATTTGCCATTATAGATTGGGTGGACTAGTCTTGATATCAGTGCATTAGTGACAATAACATTTTTCATTAATTATTTGTCGCTATAATGCAAATTTTTTAGTGGCAATTATTACAACTTTTACCAGCATTTACCTTAATTGCCATTATAGCTTTTGTTGACATAGACTTCAGCGGCAAGTTATTAATTGTTGATAAAAACAATTAGTGGCAATTCTTATTGCCACCAAAAGGCAATTTAATTGTTACTAAAAGTATTTTATAGCATAGTGATTGTTCCTTTGGTATGTGTATGAATGCTTTATAGCTAATTACTTTCAAGTGATAGTAACTATTATATTTTTTTATCCAAACTTTCTTTAGTATTTAAATGTCCAATAGAACAAATATATAATCACATGTAACAATGTTTAAAATTTTGTTATTTTAAATGCTTCAATATAACTATTTTGATTAAAAAGGATAAATAATTATGTTTATTTAGTTAAGATTTTATTTCAAATCTAATTAAATAATTAAATTGACAATTTTCACACAAAGTTGAGAGCAAAGAATTTTGAAGTGTATGTATTAGTTTTAATAGGTGGCTTTTCTTCATAAGTTTATAGATTTATAAGAATACTTTCAAAATTCAAAGCATATTAAAGTATGATATATGTGTTTGTGTATGTATTTGTGTGCATTCATGATTTAATAAAATAGTTTCCTAATAATTATTTAAAATATGAGATTAGAGTTTTAAATAAAATAGGAGAAGGAATTATTTTTATGAAAATAAGTTTTGAAAATAAATCAACGATTAGGATTGAACTCAATTTAAGATAAAAGGTTAAAATTTAAAGAAGGGATGAGCTTATTTGGTGCAAAAAGCATTGAGTTAAAACCTTGGGCTCTTTTTATATTTTTTCCTTCCTCCTTCTCTTTCTATTTTTCTTGGACTTTTTTTTCTTTTTTCTTTCTTCCTTCTCTATTCTTTCTCTCTATGACGCTATTGCTGCTGTTTTGAGAGGGGCTATTGTTGGCATTGGTCTCTGTTGTTATGAGTGGCTCCTTATTTCTACGACATTTGGCTAATCATGCATGATGGGAGCTATAATTTGGGCATCATAACAATATTGAGGCCTCTAGTTGCTTTTGCTAAAGTTCCAATGCCATCTCCACCTCCGTTAAACTCTAACGAGTTGCCATAAAAGTTTAATATTTTAAGGATTTGAGCATGATATCAAAAACTTCATTTGTATGGGTTTTGAGTACTTAATAATAGCCTTGAAAAATAGAGACTTTATGCTACAAAATGTCAGGACAATACAATTAAAGTCTTTAGAGTATTATAACTTAATATTTTGAATGATTTAAAGTTAATTTAAGAAAAAACCCATTTTTATGTATATTTAAAATATATGATGATACCTTTAAAAAATAAGAGCTTCATGTTATAAGATGATTTAATGATATAATTAAACCTTTTTTATGTCATCAACATTAATATTTTTAAATAATTTGGATGTGAGTAAAGAAAAATTTATTTTTATACATATTTTGAGAAATTTGACAATAGCTTTAAAATATGATAATATTATGCTATGTAATGTTAGAATGAGATCTTTAAAACATGCCTAAATCATTAAATTTTAATATTTATGATTAAATGGCTTTAATCTAAGAAAAAGCCCTTAAAATATGAAATTCGATTTCTTTGGAATAGAGCTAAAATATTAGAAATTTAATGTATGATTTTATAAAAGAATGTGAATAGAGTATTCTTAGAGTAAAGATTTTTAATATTCTAGTCATTTTTATACTTTAATCTAAAGGGTTCCTTATTTATAAGAATCTCTAGTTTTTCAATGATAATTTTAAGAATATATAAAAGCAATGATCTAAAATGATTAAGTGGTATAAAATAACCTTTTCTAGAACTTTAAATTTTAATATTTTTACCTGTATAAGTTTAATTTAAAATCTCTTTATAATAGCATATTTTGGTTTCATGAGTTAGCTTTAGAAAAGTAAAGAAGATAAAGATCTAGATTGTTACTAAATCATTATATGAAATTGGAACTGAGATAGCTGGCAAGAAAATAAGGAATACTTATATATTTATAAATTATCCTTGTAAATTATGAGTAAGACGAAGATGGAAAGTTAAACTTGAATACATTAAAATGGATAAAATTAGGGATTTTATTAGATGAGTATATATCTCATCCCTAAGATTTATTTATTACTTAAAATTTTTGAATGTTATGTAGCATAGCCTCTTCATTAATTCTACTTGTTATAAATACAATTCATATATAGGATTTAAATATATTTACAAATAAAGAGCTTTAATCTCAACAATTTATGACCATTTATTTTTTTGAGATGTCATTAAAATAATCGTACATACATTGATACAAATATATGTATATATGTATTGAAAAGTATGTTTTATAAGATGTCGTTATCCACATTTTGAAGGCTTCGTGGTGGAGTCAAGACACCGTTGCTAATTAGTATTGTATAAGGTATTTATATTCAATAAGACAATAAACTACAAATATATATGTTTTGAGTGAATGGATTAACCATGCTTAGAAAGTATGGTGGTGCTATTATTGATTAATTTAAATTAAGTTTACATTATTGCTTATATGTTAGAAAATATAGTACAAACTATATGAGAATGTGAAATATTGTTATAATCATGCAAAAGGATGTGGTAATATTGCTATATATTACCAGGTGCTTTGATATTGCCCCGTAATGATAATATAGTTATTTTATGTTTACATCATATTAAAATTATGATATGTAGAGTTTAAGCTCTAGTATGTATATTACATTGTGAATTATACCACTTATGGCATTTGAGATGAAAAATGTGATGGGAATGATGATATAAAAACCAGATATGAGATTCTGAGTAAAAAATATATAAGGTATAAGGTTAGACTAGGAGGAATAAGGATAGAAAGGTAGGTAGGATATAAGGTTAGAACGAGAGTCAAAAGGTGGATGTATGTATATTTATTATAAATTATTATATATTTGTGATATAACATTGAAATCTATCTAAGATGGAATACTACCATTGATTTGATTATAAAGACCTTTTTAGGATTAAGCATCACTGGCTATTTAAAAGTTTGATAAGTACTTGGAATAAGCTACATGTGATATAGTAATAGTATTATGTAAAATAAAATGATTGATATTATTATGTTTGTGATTTGAAATAGGAAAATTAAGCTATGTGTAAGTAAATAAGTTAATCCCAAAATTGGCATTTTGTATTTTAGAATTTTTGAAATTTGGCTTATAGTTATTTTTATTCTAATATTTAATTAGCATATGAATGCTCTATGTAATTTTTTTTATATAACACATCGAGGTAAAATTTAAAATTTTTAATTATTTGAAATGCTTGAAATATTTATTTAAGCAGTAAGCATCAGAAATTTGTCTACTCAATATCAGGATAAAATGGTTAGAAAGATTATTTTTGGTTTAGCTATAAAGCTAGACTACCTGTTTCCTGTCGTGCTTATTGATGTCGAAGACAACAATAATAAACTTTACTGGGACTATAGGATTGAACATCTCATTTTCATATCAACTAAAAAAAATGGTCAAAAGTTGAATTAGTCACGTATAAATTCAAAACAATTAGAATCGAAATAGCTAGATTAATAAAGGTTCCAGGTTGCTTAATTAACCTATTCATCACCTCACCTACCTGATGTAACTGCCAAATCTTTCTCATACAGAAGGCCATAATTGAGGATTCATAGGAGTAAGAGTAAATAAACATGAAAACATTATGAAAGCCACCCAAATATAAACCACATTATCGTCCTTTGAATGGATTTATGCAATGAGGAAAATACTATGTGCACATAATTTTATACAAATATAAGGCCATTATGAAAGCCGCCCAAATATAAACCGCACCATGCATGTAAGTTTGACAAATAAATTATACTCAACTTGTTGTGCTTGATTATCAGAACCAATTGGTCTCTATAATGTTGATGGACTTCCATATAATGCCCCAGAAAACTCCAATTGAAAATTGGAGGGGGGAATCCTTGGCTCGCCACACAACTACCATTAAAACTATTGTGAAGAATAAACTGTGTTTGATCCAAAGAGAAGCCCTAATTGCTTGTTTGAATTCATCTGTAGAAGAATTTTTTTGTAGAAAATAGCTTCTCTCTCTATTTAACTTGAGTCATTCCCATCCCAATTTCCTATTGAAAATTTGTACTTGATAGGCTCAGATTTTTAAGTTATACACTTTTTAATCGGTACACATACAAAATTTCTTAGTTTTTCAAGACAAGGTAACACCAATTTAACATAGTATTCAAATATGAAAACTCACAAAGAAGGTAGATAAAAAAGCTTAGCAAGATATAGCTATAATACATAATAATATCTGTTGCATTGACTGAAGCTCATCAAGAGCTATATATTCCCTAACTAAATAATTCTTTCTCCTACCTTCATATAAACATTGTGGAAAATCCTTAAAATGGAAAAAGAATTATTGTAGCAAACCTTATGCAGAAAAGAATTTGCAACAACAATAGACTGCTTTGCTTCGTTAGTGTGTTAATATTTTCCATCAAAACTTACTTCTAGGATGATTTCCTCTTCAAGTCAGCAGTTTATCTTATTCAATGTTAGTAGTCACACTTCTACAAGTCTTCTTTATATGAAAAAAATATAATTTCTATATTTCTTTGTATAAAAAAGCTGATGAACAGAGAAAAACATAGGAGAGGAAGAATATATATATTATATATAGTTGGAGTAAGTAGAGCCTTGGTTTTGTTTGTGTGGGAAGGCCTTTACTAATTGAACTTTTTGTCCATTTGTTCCTCTGTTATGTTCATAATTATGTTTTCTCCCAAACTAATGAATTATCAGTGAACTCAAAGATGAATAAAGAAGAGAAAAGAATGTTGTTATAGTTGTTATGTTTCATTATTTTGTCTAATGCATGAAATGAAGTGTATTGGCAACAGAGTTGCACATGGATGCTTTAATAGGATATTCAAATTCAAATGGATATTTTTAAAACTGATACATACAAGTAGTTAAAGAGAAATGGAGTAGCAAGCTTAGTATAAGCTCTACTGCTACCATTCTATCTCAGGAAACTTCTGAGACAATCACTAATATATAACCACTGATAAAAGAATGAGAGCCTTTTTCACTAATCAGCATATAGAGATAAATAATAGTAATAATTCCGTAAATACCAACCTAGTGGTGGTTAATCTTCATTTAGATAACAGTGAACAAATGATTTATTTTTTCCTCCATCTTATCTTTTTTATCAAATTTTACATTTGTTTAACTTCTAATGTAATTTGTGTTGCATTTTTATTTTGCTCAAGTTTTTGTTGCTTTGTTTAATTTTCATTTTTATTGGTAATAACGAAGTCTGTTTTCTTGATTAATTAAAACAGAAGATGCTAAATATTTTTTTTGGTTATTTAGTTAAAGTTCTATTTCTTTTCTTTACATTAGTAGTGATACCAGTAATTGTTTTGAAATGGATACTAAAATGGATGCTAAATTTAAGTCTAAATACATCCTTAACTTTTATCTGTTGAAGATTTTAGGATATAGTGCTTCTTAACTCTCTCCTTTTGTCCATAATTAGATTTAACTTCATATTTTTGTGAAAAAAAACTTCAAATGTTGAAGGTTCTGTGTTTAATTTTATAAATAGCTCTCCTAAAATGAACTAAATTTTTTTTTAATAAATTATTTGGAGAAATAAGAAAATTTTAGGTAATCTATGTTTTAACTTTGGCTTAGTTATGAACTTGAGACCAGTTATTCTATAGCTTAACTAGCTAAGATACGCGTGATGATCTTTCTGGCTAATTTCTTTTCTAAAATATTTTGTAATAAGAAGAAACTTAAAAGAAAGGTCTATCTTCTTTGTCATGTCATTATTGTAGGTGCCTAACTTGCTGAATGCATATTTCTTATCCTTTCCCATTAAATAACTTACTCGTATAGAAGGAGCACTTATAGCATTATGGGTGACCAATAGGGAAAAGTTGTATGGTTTTGTTGAGAGAGAGCTTTTTTTATGTGGGGAGTCAGTTATTGATCAAATAAGTTTTAGGGTTTTTAAAGGTGATCTCATTCGTTCATCACATTCCTTTTATTAATTAAATAAGTTTTGTGATGCCAATTTAAAAGCTACTATTACCCAACTGTGGCAAGTAAATCTAAATGGATCATTGATTTATGACATAAAACTCTTCCATTATAGGCTATATGAAAGCCTCATCTTGGGCTATAGTCATAGGAAGGTTGACAACATTAGACCTTGCAATCTTCATTGATGAATGTTTTGGTTAGGTGAATATTCCTTTCTAATTTGTTTCTTTCATTCATGAATGTTTTGTTTGATTCAAGGTCATAAATCTTGATTATGAGTGTTCCTAGAGATTACTCTAGGAAGCCCCTAGTTATTGGTATTCTTACTAGATTGGTATCAATTTCAATTTACACTAAAATTAATTTTTTTTATTTGAATGCTAAAGTTCATCTTTTTCATTTTGATGTGATCAGATTTGCTAATAGAGTATGCTTTTAGGCATAAGCCTAGCTGATATATAGAGTTACTTGCTAGAGAAATGATTGAGGGAATAAGCCCCTTCAATTTCAAGACCATAATCAAAATATAAAGAAATTTGGTGTTAGTAATAATTTACACCCATTTTATAATTTACACCTCTATGTTTACGTGCTTGCTTTATGTCAAATGAAATGTTAATTCCTCATGCCTCCTCCTCCTATGGAATCAAAGTCATGAAGTGAACACAGAAAAGTATGATTCATTGTGTTATATACAACCTCAAAAGGTGTTCATAGTCATAAAGTGTACTCAGTTAAGGCTAGTTATTTTTTATCAGTATGAGTGGAAGGTTGGTTGATAATAGAAGCATTTTAAGATTTACAATATTAGTATGGTTTGATTATTGAACAAAGAAACAATTAATAAAGGAAGATCCCTCGAGACCCCTACATCTCACAGAATGTGGTTGTACAAGAAGCTTTTCCTTTCATGAAAGATAATAATTTTCATGACTTTTTCTTTTTGCCAAAGTTTATTTCTTGGTTTTCAAGAGATTATGTGAAATAATATATTATAAAGGATAAGATAGTTTTAAGTCTAATTAAGGTGTAGTTTGGTTCCTAGTAATAGTACGAGAAATTTTATTTTTAGGAAAATAGAAAAGAAGTGAATTAGTCAGTTAGTTGTTATTTTTATTTAACAAATTAGGAGAAATAAGATTTTTCAAAAAACACTACTTCCTATAAATTATGGAAAGTTGTTTACCCACCTTTCTATAAAAAAGTTTTACTATGTTCTTTAAGATAAAATTTTTCTTATTAAGTTTAATTAATGATCTCTTTTGAAAGTTTAATCACTAATTTTGTACTAATCTTATTCTTTTTAGGTAAATGTATTAATATTATTTTTATGTATACTATTTAATTATGTTAAATTTCTTTAGTAATAAAATGTGTTTTCGTTAAGTTTATATCTATTATTTTAATAAGAAACAAACATCTCTAGTGGGACAATTGATAACTTTTTTTTTATAAACATATGATTGATATCAAATTATACAACAAACATAATATTATATATGAATAAGTGGATAAAAAGATTAGATAGATGATTAATATATGTATTTTTAAAGTAATATGATTCTTCAAGATAAAAAATATAAAATTATAATGCAAAAGATATTACATATATGAAGTATCTAATAGTAAAAATCTTCGATCTCTTAAGAACTTGACTTCCCTTATAATTACATTATTTTTTTATATGAAAGTAATATTTTTATTCAATGACTAAATATTAAATAATAAATAATTATAATATGTAAACTCAATTTTATTAAATAAAAAATTATAAGAAAATGACAAAAATAAATACATAAGGAAGAATGATTTATTGATTCTATATATGTGGGGAAGAATGATTCACTAGTTAGGTGTGAATAATTTTAGAAATCATATAATTATAAAAATAAAATTTTATATATGTGAGAAAAATAGTTTATAAAAATGTTCCTCTAGAATTTACTTATATTTATAGATGACTAAAATAATCTTGCCATGAATATTACTAATCTTGGGCTTATCAATTTTGTATTAATTACTAACATTTTTATTTGTATAACTATAATTAATACCAAACATATATATATATATATATATATATATATATATAAATTTTAAAGTAATTTTAAAAAGAACTTATCTAATAATTGAAGGTTCATCTATAATCATTAATATCTTATATGTGTCTTTCGAGCGTAATTCTCACTTATATATAACAAATTTATAATAAATTATTAACTTTTTTATAATAATTGTAAACTATTATTGATTATAATATTTGACTTCTTTCTAATCTCTAATATTAATCATTAATAATGATAAATATAATAAATAAAAGTAATAAAAATAGCCTCTATGTATCCTTATAGCTTATATCTATCAATTTAATTTAATTATAATTATGGACTTCTATCCAATCAAGCTTAAAATGATAAATAATAGCAAAAAGAAGTAAAAAAATGATCTCTATATTCATAATCTTAATTTATTTATATTATTTTTATTTTTAATTCTTGGCTTATCTCTGATCTCTCTGTCTTTACTTAAGGATTATCTCTAATCTCTAAAATCTTATCTATTTCTTTCAAGTATAATTCTTATATATTTATACATACATGTATTTATCAAAATTTTATGAGTTATTTTCAATTATCTTATCTTATATAATTTAAATTTTATATAAAATATTTTATATTATTAGTAAATTAAATTTAAACTCTAATTTAATTGTGTAATATTTTTGTTAAATTCTTGTGTATTTGGTTCTAGATAATTAGTTTTAGATTGATTTATATGAAAAGTTATTAGATTATATCAAAGTTTTTTTTATTTTTTTAAAATTCTTGTGGTATTTGGTTCTAGATAACTCGTTTTAGATTGACTTATATGAAAAGTTATTGGATTATGAAAAAGCTTTTTTTTTTCCTTTTCTTTTGGTAAACAAGCAAAGTTTTTTCCATAGATAGTTAGATTATGGTGAAATTATATTGGTGACAGTAAATGTGAATATTAGTGATGACATTGTTGTTCCTTATCTTCTTTGTGAATAGGAATTATTCACCCTTCTCTATTTCTAATCTTTAAGAATGCCATATATAATTTACCATGAATAAATATCGGCTTTGGCAAACACAATCCCACTCATCTTAGTAAATGACCTTGATTATTAAGATGATTAACATTGTGCATAAGATAACAATATTGTGTTAGCTTATTCGATGCTTAAAAGGCCATGTTAATTATGATAGATACAGAGCCATTCTTCATATGAAGATCTTACTTTGAATTTTATTCCTAATAAATACTTTAACCCTAATGATATGATCTGTTAATTGAATGATTATGGCAAATGACACATATAATTGTTGTTAGCAATTGTTGCCAATATTTTAAGCTAATTTTTTTCTTTTCTCTTCCTAAGTTTCAAAAGCCTTTAGTTAAATATACAAAATTGTTCAACTAGCAAAGATAGGACTTTTTAGTGCATTGAGATCAACTATTTCAATTTTTTGATTAAATGTACTAGTTGATTCTAATCTTATTGTAAGATGTGATTACTAAGGTATTACATCCTTCATAATAATATGATGTTAAATATAGAAATCAAAGTTCCAAAAAGGAGCTAAAGCTACTATAAGGTTAATTGGTGTGCCTAATTCAATTGGTTAATGTTGATCTTACAAATAGTAAACATGACTATTGGCGAGAGTAGAATATTTTTAACTACTAATTTGTATAACTTGATTCATATCACTATAAGCTTAAACCTTTAAGAGGTCTGAAAAGGCTTATGACATAAAATTTAATATATTAATTAATTGTATATTCTATTTTAAAATTTTAATGATAAAAGTATTTAAAAGATTAAAATCAAATATATATTTACTTTTTTTTTCAATATTCTTAACATCAATCTTCAAAAATTATATTCAAAATTAAGTATGTTGCCATCAATTAGGATTTTGTCAGATTTTTAATATAGATACTATTCCTTTATTTTCAATTAACCTATCTTTCAAATTAGTTTAACATTCACTTTTTTATTCTTGGAAACAAACATGGTGATTAACATAGTTAGGTTCATGATTGTAACTTAGTTCTTAAATTGTTATCATGCAACACTTTGTACCTATAATATTTTCATATGAGTTTAAATATGATTTATTATTAGTGAATTTTTTTCACCATTAATAAAACAAAAAATAAATTAACTTCAGGAGAACTCCATCAATTAATTGGATACTATTAGTAACATTTTTGGAGGATACAAATCCTAACATCGCATGGTTACAACATAATGGATTAAGAAATAATTACCTATCATGACTTTTTAAACAACTGCAAGATATTACATATACATAATTGGTGTGCCTAATTGAACTTGTTAACTTTGATCTACTTATTAGTAGATTGCAATTAGCAAGAGTAAATTAACATTAATTATTAAGTTGCATAACTTGACATGTCATTATAAGAATGAAGTTTTTATTTTAAAGGTATGAAAAAGCTTATGATATAAAATTAAGTAGTTACATATGATTAATGTTACTGCCTTAATTGATTAAAATACATGAATTGATTTATTTTGCTAGGAGAATTGGTCAAGTAAAATAGTATTAATTTTAATTAAGTACAACTTGACATAAATTAAGATTTGAAACTTCTTCCTAACTTATCCAAATGCATTAGGTATATCTTAGTAACTTTCTTCTATATAAATTAAGTTTTGCCTAATTCATTTACTATTGCTCTTAATTAATTGTTTGAATAAGTTAGGTCATATTAGTCTTTACCTAACTTATCCGATCACTATTTGCACATAAAATATAAAGTAATTAATGGAGTAGAATTCCAATAATAATTATCCATTGTAAGGCAACTCAATTTTTCTTAATAAAAAGATAAATTAATTTTAGTAGAACTTCATTAACTAATTAGATGCTATCAATAGCAATGTCAAGGGATGTGAATTTCAACATCTCATGGACACAACATTACCCAATAGGAAACAATTACTTGTTATAATTTCCCATATAACTACAAGATAGTACATGTACATGACTTCATACCAAAGTTAATTAGTGTTCTCAATTGAACGAGTTAACTTTGATAATGTACAACTAGCAAGAGTAAAGTAACCTTAATTACTAAATTGTATAACTTGATTTATATCATTGTAAGTTCAAGGTATTTATTTTTAAGGTATGGAAAAATAAGTTTATGATATATAATTGAGTAATTACATTTAATCAGTGTTTGTGCCTTGATTGATTGAAATATACAATTTGATTTAGAATAAAACTCAGGTAAAGTTTGTTAGGTATTTGCTTTAAGCTTCTCTAATCATATAATTGCAAGTGTGTAATTATTCTATTTAATTACTATTAACAATTGCAATTTCATAATTATGATAACTATTAATGTGCTAATTGTTTTCCTTAAACAAGATAATTATCACATATATCATTATGATTTGATTAAAGAATCTTATAGCAAACACTTAGAGAATTTTATCTAAATTTTTATCCATTGATTTATATTATTAGAAGAATTAGTTAAACTTCATTTCATTACTAGTATACATCTTAATTCGTAAGTGGGATTTTCTAATACCTAAAATTTATTGGTTAGTAATTCTCTAAGTGGGGAAGGGTAATGCTAAGGCATTTGGGTAATAAATGAGTAGTATTAAGCTCCAATCTTCTTAGTTGGTAATCTTTGACTAGTAAAGGCATAGTATCATAATTCATTAATGTATACAATTTGATGTATGTAATTAAGTGAATTAATTACAATATTTAATTTATATTAGCAAAAGGATTAGTGAATTTTTTTTGTTGGTACTCTTAGTCGATCTTTAAGCATTTTAAATCTATTCCTTAATTTGTGTAATTAAGTGAACTAATCAACTTCACTCTATTTAATTGGCAGTTTACATTTATGAGAAAATTATAATGTCCTAATTTATAAGCATAATAAATACAAGTATAATAATGTCACACATAATTTTAAATTATATTAAATTATAAATTTAAATATTATATTTTAATTATAAAAAATTAAAAAAAATTAAATAATTATCATTATAATCATAATAAAACATAGTTCAGAGGATTGCAATTTTATTTTTATAGGCATGTTTTTAAATAAAATTATATACACATTACCACTCAAAAGGAGCTTCTAATGAAAATATTCTATAATATAACATAATTATATATTAATGTGATGTAAATTTAAAGGGGATCAATTATAAGAAAGTGAGTTAAGAGAAAAAGTTGATCAAGTGCATCAAAATTATGCTACATTATCATCAATTTGGTGCCACATCATTACCATATCATCAAGGAGATGTCATCATATCAATGACACATCAACTATAATCTTAATTGGCACCACTTTAGGTCATTTTACTATTATTTGATATTTTTTACTTTAATTTAGCATCAAAGTCTTTAGTTTATCTTTATTTTGTGGTGGATCATTTTAGAACAATTTGGACTTTAATTTAAGTTAAATATGTTTAGGCCTATTTTACTTTAAAACATTTACCATGTTATTATGGATAATTTAGAGACTCTTTTATTGGGTAATTAGTGGATTTAAATTAGTGGATTAGTTTTATATTAATATTCTATCATTGGAGCTTGTTTTCAATTAGACTTTTAAAGAGCCATATAAAGAGGCTTATTCATTATACCAAACCAATTTTTAATATTAAAGATTTGAGAATTTGGCTGAGTGCTTTTTTAGGAGAGTGTGTTCTTTCTTAACATCTTGAATGAACTTGTGACTTATTAAAGAAATTCACCATTTATGGCATTAATCATCAATAATTAAGGATTCATCCTAATGGCATGTTTCTTCTTTGGTCATTGAAGAATTTACATCATTTGTGGCGTGTTTATCATCACTTATCGCTCCCATTCTTTATTATCTAGAATGTGGTGTGAATATCTTTCTATTTTTATTTTTAAATTTGCTGAATTTTGACACAATCCAATATAATTTTATATCATTTAGTATTCAAAGCAAGGTTCCCAAATTCAATTTTATTTTATTTTTCAAATTTAGGTACTGTTCATGTTACTATTCATGTACTATTCATCATAGTGATCACGCTACTATTCAACAATTCATATTATAATTATTCATTTCTATCTTGTTTTGATTTAGTTTTTGTATCTATTTTATTTCTGATTTACTTTATGTTAAATTCATTTGTTTTGATTCATTTTTGTATCAATTCTAAATTATTCTTCAGTTCTACCTTCTATATGTTTGATAAGTTATCCAAGTCAATTATAAATCTAAATTCATTTTAATATTTGTTCACCTTCCTTGTTTTGTGTTGTTTCATGTTCTTTTGCCTAAATTTTAGTCCAAATTTATTAAAAGGTGAATAAAAGGTGCAGTGAACATATTTATTAAAAGTTTAAAGTGCAAAAGTTCAACTTACAATAATCAATTGTCATATTCTAATAGCACAACATCAAAGTACCATAATTGAATATAATAATTAATTAAAACAAAGCAAAGAGCACCAAGTTTGAATTATGTAAAATACTCTTGCAATTAGCATAAATAGTGTTAAATGGTGAATTGATATCTGAAGTAAAAATAAAAAAAGTGCAAAAACAAAATCAAGAATAGTACTAAGTAGTAGTGAGTTAGAAAGTAGAAACAAGCGATAAGAAGAAAAACAATAAGAAACAAAGAAAAAAAAGCCAAGTAAGTGAATTAAAAGGAAATTTACAAAGAAATTGTAGGAAAAACAAAATACTAAATTGTTGAAAATAAAGTGAAACAAAAAGTAATATGGTAAATGTTTTAAAGTGAAATAGATCGAAACACATTTAACCTAAATTAAATTCTAAATTGTTCTAAAAAAATCCACCATGAAATAAAGACAAACTAAAAGCCCAAATGCTAATTAAAGTCTAAAATATCAAATAATAGTAAAATAAGCTAAAATGATGCCAATTAGGATTATGGTTGATTTAACCTTAATGTGATGCCATCTCCTTAATGATGTGATAGTGATGTCAATTATGGTTGATATGACGCCATCTCTTTTTTTGATGTGGCAATGATATGACACTAATTTGATGATAATGTGACATAATTCTAATGTACTTGATCAAGTTCTCTTTTTAGTTCACTTCCTTATAATTGAGCCCTTTAGATTTATGTCATTTCCCTTCTCTTCAAAAAGATTTGTCCTTTTTCACTCACATTATCAATAGTAACAAGTTTGTCAATGAAAGCACATAGAACATGATTCCTTATAAGCTTACCACAAAAGTTAATCAAACCATGAAAGCTCTTAATTTCATTAACTAACTTAGGTGTAGATTATTCTCTAATTATTTTTACTTTTACTTCATTGACCTTTATTCCTATATCACTCACATCATGATTTAAATAAACAATTCTTTCCTTGTAAAATGAGCATTTCACATATTTAGCATATAAGAATTTTTATCTTAAAACCTTCAAGACACATTTTAAAAGCTTAATATTCTCATTCAAGATTTCATCATATGCAAGAACATCATGTAGATGTGGTAACTGTTTTCAACTCTTTAAGTTTTCAAATAACAGGAAGATCTATCCTTTAGGCTTATGAAAACAATAAAAACTAGCAATAATAAATTTATTCTTAAAAACACTCAAAACATGAAAGTAATAAAAACTCATAAAAAACTTGCAAGTAAAAATACATAAACTTATAATAGGAATTTTT
Source organism: Sindora glabra (assembly GCA_020226215.1). Taxonomy (NCBI): domain Eukaryota; kingdom Viridiplantae; phylum Streptophyta; class Magnoliopsida; order Fabales; family Fabaceae; genus Sindora; species Sindora glabra. The sequence continues at coordinate 81,954,722 of CM035230.1, forward strand.
TCTAAATGAACCCTAACAAATTTTTTAAAAGAAGTATGCAAAATATGATTCATTAAGATCACAAAAATACTTGGTGCATTAGACAAATTAAGAAGCAAAGATAACTATTCACACAAACCATGATTTACTTTGAAACTATTTTTCTTTTCGATATTTTTTAAGAACATTTGATAATATCTCTTTTTCAAACCATGTTTAAAGAGCATAAAAAGGTCATGCAATACATTAAGCACAATATCAAGGGTATCCTTAATTCGAAAATGTTTTATCAAATTATATCTATGGGCTTTTCTACTAAACAAATTTTCTAGAGAACTCTTAGCCACACACGTTGTTCTTCCCACACAAAAATCTATCATGCATAAAAATTTCTCCAAAATCCATTTCCTCACAAGCATCAACATTTGAAATACTATCACTAAATAGAAGAGTAGCAAAATCAATTAAAGGAGTAACAACACTAAGTGAAGAATTAAAAAGATTATAATCATTTACATACAAAATTTTAATATTTTTAACATCCAACAAATTTTTATATAAAGTAGAGATGAGAGTGTACCTCCAAGACAACATATAAACTATCATAATATTGTTACCTTACTCCAATTGGGGCATTTTCCTTCTTACACATGGTAGCTCTTTTGAAAATTCTCTTGGAAGTACTTCTTGGAATTCTTTTAGAACAACATCATAAGTATTTGATAAAATAATTTCAAGATTGTTAGTATTTTCATAGGCTTTCTTGTACAAGACAATTAATCTAATAATATAGAAAATACTCTTTATCTCACTTGTTTTTTCTAATAATTCTTAAATTTTATTTTCTTTTTTTTCCCATAAATCACTCTTTTTTTCTCTCAACATAATTTTTCTCTTATTCTCTTTTCCACAATCACTCTTTTTCTTTTCATGGTTCATACTTTTATTTACTCTCTTCTTTTCTCTATTATTTTCTTCTCTTTTTTCTCTTTTTCATCTCTTTTTTTCTTTTCTTATTCTTCCTTTTTTTTCTTTTGCATTCTTAATTGATCCTCATACACTTGCTTTTGAGGTTAAAGGATTGAGTTTTATTTTTCTTTCATTCATTTTAAAATTATATGTGTTAAGAACTCCATCATGTGTAACCTTCCTATTAAATTGTCATAGTATTCCAAGCAATAAATGACAAGTATTCATTAGAGCAATATCACATAACAAATCATCTTGGTATTTACCAATAATAAAAAAAACTAACACTTATTGAGTAACCTCTATTCCATCAATATTATTCAATGCTTGCAACATGTATGGAGTAGGATGTGACAAAGTAAGTAAATTCAACTTCTTTACCATATAGGTACTAGCAACATTAGTATAACTTCCACCATTAATGATCACATTGCATATCTTACCTTTAATATTAAATCTAATATGGAAGAAGTTCTCCTTTTACTCTTTATTTTCTTCCTTTGCTTGTTCTCCTAAGGTTTTTTAAATCTTTAATGTTTTTTTGAGTGGACAATCAATGGCATGATGACCATGCTTTAAGCATTCAAAGCACTTGACCTTTCTATTTGTATGGAACTACTTTGTCTTTATTCTTTTCAATATTCCTCTCTCAAGATTTACATGAAAAACTATAGTGGCAACCATAAATGAATTTTTCCCTCATAATAGGCTTAATCTTTTCCCAAGTAGCAATAAGCTTTACACTCTTTCTTCTTCTAGCTGAGTCAAGTTGATCCCACGAAATGTTAGCATAATCACTAAATTAATAGGTAGTAAGTCTCACTTTTATCTCTTCAAAATAATGGTGAAAAGCATAGATTAATTTCATCTTCTTTTCCCACTCTAAGTAAACTATAAGATCATTCTTCCCTTGAAACAAAGGAAACTTTTTTTACCACTTTGAAAATTTAAAGCCATTCCATCACTTCTTTGCTTATCTCTTCCACTCCTATTATTTTTTCTATCATTTCTTCTTTTATCTCTTTTATTATCATGATACATTCTTTCTCTTTTACTCCTTTAATTTTTATTTTCAACTTTCTCTTCTTCATTACATCTCTCATTGTCTTTTATCTCTCTCACCATGTTAGCTTTTTTGAGATTGTCTATTTCCAACCTTTTATGCATTTCATCATATTTTTTTATGAAATGTAACAAATCCTCCCATATGCACCTATCATTATTTTTCTCATTGCCTTTTAACATCATTAAATGATAAACTTACATAAAAGGTTAGATGAAAAAAGAAAGAACCTCATAAGAGCATATAACTTACCTCACAAGAGCATATAACTTACTTGTTTTACAACACTCACACTCGTGTTTGGACTCTAGATAAGCTTTTACCCTCAAATAAACTCACGCACTCTTGCCTTTTCCCCTTCTATCATTCTTTCTCTCTTATTATTCTTTGAGAACTAGAAAACACAACCAAATAAGATTTAATAAATGTAATCAATATCATTAATCAAAGTTCATAAAGTTTGAAGAATTAAGCAAGACAATCAAGGAAACACGAAATCGAAATTCAAGAATAGAAGTTAACAAGGACTCAAAGATTTAGAATCAAACCATTGAAGAAAAGAAATAAACAAAACTCAAAATAAAGATTTAATAATGAAAATTTCAAAGAAAGAGAATTAACTAAGTTTTAAAATAATAGGAAGCAACAATACATAGTAACAAGAGGTGCTGATTTAAGAACCCAATTAATTGAAAGAAACAATGAACAATAAATATCAAAATAAGAAGTTCAAGTGTGATAAGAGCATATTAAGAACCAGTAATAATTAAAAGCAAATTTATTCTTGTAGTGTGTTTCTTCTCCACTCATTGAAGAATTTATATTCTTTATGGCATGTTCATTATCACTTATTACTTCCATTCTTTGTCTTCTAAAGTGTGGTGTAAATATCCTTCTATTTTTATTTTTGGATTTGTTGAATTTTAGAATGATCCAACATAATTTCACATCATAATGATTAACCAATAATCTAATCTAATAATATAATATCACTATAAGATGAAAATTTTTAATTTTAATTACAACATTTTAGAAAATATGAATATTATCGCATAAAACACTCCCTTCCTCTTTCTAAATCACCTTTTCTCTCAGATTTTGCTTTAAATTTTGTATGAAAGCAACCCTTCCCTCATTTTGAATTCTTAATTCCTACTTGAGACCAAAAGTACAAAGTTTTCATTTATCTTCCTTCATTCCCAATTCATCAGTCATCTATTGCTACAAAAGTTGGAGGCAAGCGTGAATTTTTTCTTGCTCCTCTTTAACTTTATTTTATTCCCTTTCCATTTCATTTTTGCTATGAAACCTTGCATTACCTTATTATTTGATATGTGATGTGCATGCCACAATGCATTAAAATTAATTAAAAACTGGTTACGAAAATAATAATGCAATATAGTGGTACAACCAAGTCGTATCCCTAGTGACCCCTTGATTTTATTTCTTCTAAATGTGTTTCTAACAATATTCAAACAATTGTTGAATTATTTATGCAACAAAAATAGAAGAAATAGATGCACATAAAATGTGAATGTAGGAAATAGAATGTTGTAATAGAAATAGAATTAAAAACAGTGCTATATGCTGTATGTATGCAGAAACTATGCAAAATAGAATGCATAATTAGGGGGTTTGAATTTAAAACAAGAAGATATTAACAATAAAAGATCAATAATGAAATTAATAAAATAGTAGCAATGAAAATGAGAATATCAATGAATAAAGACAGCCAATCCAAGGAATTCAAGGTTTCTTCAAAGGATTAATCATAGATCACTATAAATTAGGTTTTATAATTGATTATTCAGCCTTGAATTATTCGAAATCTTTTAAGATTTGATTAATTAAAATTAGCTAAGTTAGATAATCGTCATAACTCTTAAGCTAGATTAAAATTAATTTGAAGATATAATTCATCCAAATTAAATGAATTGATTCAAAATCCTAAACCATCTATTCATTCTCTTTTCTTTCACAAAAAATTCTAATTAATCGATTAAAATTTACTACCAATTCAAATTTAAAACACAACTTATAGAATTGAACAAAGATAATATCAAATCAACATCCGAATCAAGTAGAACATGCAAATCAGAAGAGATAGATGAGGAAAAAGAAAAATTAATTACAATTACCACCATACAAATTAAGATCTCATAATCTTAGAGGAGAAGAGCCTCAATTTTCCTTGAATCAATTTAGAGAGTTAGCCTTCCATTAGAGAGAAAAACCTAAGAAAAATAGAAAACTATCAAGTTGTCTGTCTTCTTTGTTTCTCTCACGTTCTGATTCTGCCCTCTATTTATTTATAACCCTAAAAGCATAATTAGGACTAGACCTGAACTAAAACTTGTATACTAATATCTTAGGAAGCTACCCACAAAATTTCAACCTAATCAAACATTCCTTGCTCAAGTTAAAGCTAAAGTACTATAGATAGTTCAATCCAGTCCAAGTTAAAGTAATGAGCCATCAATCTGTCTTCTTTGACCTTCAAAATGACTTAGTTTCTTTAAAAGGGCTTCATGAATTATTATATATGAATTTTAGGGAATAATTGGACTTGACCTTGCATCAATTAGACACTTGAAGTTCAAGATATAAATTAATCATTGTAATTGGGTCAGGTCTAGGCTTGGATAGCAACTCTTCTTCGAATTTAAGCTAATCTTTGATTGCCAAGATGGTAGAATTGGGTTCTTTGGTCAATATGAAGATTGTATCTCTTTTTCTTAGATTTCCAACGGTGTAAAGATCATCTAAATCCAACATCTAAAATTCAAGTTATGATCAAAATACTTAAATAGTATAAAAAAATTCAACATTAAGCCCAAAATGCAATTAAGCCCAAATTAATGCAATTAGTTTCAAATTAATGCAAAATTGATCCAATTAAGTATCATCACCTCCTAATGGACTTAAATATAAGAAAAAATATTAATAAAATATTGTTCACATCAATATGCACAAACTTATTGTTTATCCTTCTAGCATTTGGAAATTAAATGGCAAAACCTACAATGAGTAAGATTAGATTTTTCTATCTTTTTGTTTCAACTAGGCATTTGTCAATTGAGTACAATTTTTTCTTTTGTTTAGCTTTCTAACTATCTTCTAATTGCTCTTTTCCTTTCTTTATTTTGATTTTTTTGGAGTCACTTAAAGATAGAGGTGACCTAAATGTGGTTATGCATCTAAATCTTAAAGGAATGCTTAGAACTTAGAATAACTACCTTAAATTAGGAGAGGCATCTAGTGTGAATGCTTTTGATCTAAAAAAGGGAAGTGATAATAAGGTGAATGAATAACTTACTACCTTCAATTTATATGCTCAAATAATTCTATAATTTGTAAATGTTACTTTGATAAGTTAGCAAATAATAAGCTTTTATATTTTTTTAGTATATTTTTGTCTGGCACTAGTCTTCAAACTAAAGCTACTAGTTATAGCCTAGTAATTTTAACTCTTATGCACACTTATTATATATAGATGTGTGATAAGATATTAAAAATTGATTGATTAAGTGTGCATGCCTCATTTTAAGTTGCCAAATTTGACAAGTTTTTATGCATCTATAGGTTTTCTTCATCAAACTTATGCTTGTTAACATGAACAAAGAACTCAAGGGACAACACTTTGCTTTTTAATTGGAAGAATTTTTCATTGTGATCAAATTCCATTGAAAATATAAGAAACTTAGAAATCCTTTCTATTTGTATTGCCAATCATTTTTTTGTTAATATTTTAACTACTTTTTCCTACCAATTTTCTAGTTTAAAATTTTCTGGTTTAAGTTTGTTCACCTATTCAAGGAATACTATTTTAACTGGTATTTTTCTATAGATATTGTGTAAGTGGTTCTAGATAGATTATAATGCATGTTTTAAAGAAGCTAATTACTTATGGTGCCATTCCTATCATAGTATCAAGTATGCCTAAATATGTTGTGATTATAAACACAACATCTTTGATTAAATCTCTAATCAAGCTATACCTAAATATGTTTCATATGCATGTATGCTTAAATATATTATAGACTTTATACATGACTTCCATTATATTGTAGCATAGGGTGAAAGGAAGAAATTAGGTACTGGTTAGATGATATATTAAACTAGTACAATATTGATACATCTAGTATACAATTTAACCTTAATGCAAGAATTACTTTAGCTAATTTTACACTTAGAGTTAGTAGCAAGGGTGAGGTTTTATTTTTCCAAAGTTTGAGTGCTATTACACTTAGGGTAGCTTGCAATCATAGGGTGGTATAGGCATTTTGGTATAAAGCTTATATTTAATGTAGGCTTATGTGGGTAAGCCTGTATGGGCAAAAGCTTGCATAAGTAAAAAATAAATTTTTTAGTCATTTCTTCGCCCCACACTTAGGCCTAACTTATAAAAAATAATTCAACCTAATTACTTTTCAACAAACCTAAACTAATTTCTATATTTCAATCCAAATTTTTCTACCCAAATAATCCAATAAAAATTAAAATATTAAAATATAACTTATTAATTATAAAATAAAATAATTAATAAAAATATAAAAATATGCATGCTGCTCACAAGCATGCTCGTATGGCATGTGAGGTGGTATAGGTAATTTGTTTACTATCTATTTTTGCATGCAAGTAAGCTCATATGGGTGACAGCCCATATAGGCTAGGCCCGCATAAACCTATCCCACTTACTTAACATGCTTAGCAAATAAATGAGGATGAGATCATGCTTTTATTTAGTATTGATGATTGTTATGATGATAATGCCATATTGAAGAATCTTTCCCATCTTAATGTTAAACTTCTAGTCGTAACTGAAATATGAAATAGTTAAAGATGTTATAAAAAGGTATGCTTGTCAAAATCATTTGGTTATGGTGTTAAGTGCTTTTCAATTTGCTTAACTTTTATGTATACTAGTATTTACACTCGATGGGCATATATCAAGGCTTACAATGTAGAAATAGATTATGTTTACCTTCAAACGAGTGAGCAATGCTTCATGATTATAAATGTCTATATATATATTTATATATTCAACAAGTTTTTATAATGTAACATCACTTTGCTTTAATGCCATGTGCATAACAATAATTAAACTGATATGAAGTTTGTTTGAGTTTGAATGTTTCAATTTTTTTCTTTTGCTTGTGATCTATTTTTTAACTAATACAAGTGGGAAACTCTATACAGGAATATAAGAGCAAGGTTAATGATGTTAAAGCTAAACTTGTCAATAGAACTATTAATAGGGATGCATTTGTTAGTGGGATGCTATATAACGTAGCTTCCAATCTAACCATTATTAAGTTACCTCCTAATTTTTGTCTAAATTGATGGCTTTTGATAACTTATCCTTGGCCCCCATGTAGATCTTGTAAATCTTGTGTGCATCTTCTTAACATAACATGTTTCTATATCTAGTAGTCTCTGCTAATGTTGCAAAAAGCTTTTGTAACAATGCAATCAAGTTATTTTCTGTTCATGGTACAAATATAGTGGGTCAAACTAACATATGGGAATTTTTGTTATTTTGCATGGCAGGATAAGAAGCACTTGTGAAAAACTATGTAATAAAAAAAAGCAATACATGTGCTTCTTATAAATACATTCTTTAATTCTTAGTACGAATGTCTTCAATTTAGTAATAGCAACAGTTTTAGTTTTTGTAATACTATAACCATGCTTTTTGTTAAGCTATTTCTTAAGTAAAGCTGAGCCTTTTTTTAAACTTTTTATTCCTCTTAATTGCATTGCAATTTTCTATTAAAGGTTTTCTTTCCTCTTGGTCATCGGCTTAATTTTTTCCAGTTAAGCTCATAATTAAGCTTTAAGTTAAAGTACCCATATATATATGTAAGAATTACAATTTATCTAACAAATGAACAACTGTTAATCCCATGTTCTGTAGAAACTAGAAACCTTTTTGTTTCAAATGCTCTTGAGTTGTGCATTTTTTTCTTTGTTATTAGCAATTATACAAAATTAATGACAAGTGAAGATGAATTCTTAAGAAGAATCATTACCAAATTATTGATGTTAATAACAAGAAGCCATATGTTCTTTCCTACCAATAACACATGGGAGGAGTTTTCCAACTCTAAACAAGATTTGGAGCATAAAGTGTGTAATTATTTTATCATCAAGTCTTTATATTAAGTTGATATCATTAGTGAAAGATTGCAAGTGTGAAAAGGCTTAAAATGTGTTATGCCGATCTATGTCATTTCATCAACTAATTATATTCATCATTTGAGAATTCTAGGCATAAAGACTTCTAGTAGTGTAGAAATTTGCTTTAGAGAAAACCAATGAAATAGAAGAAATCAAATAACACTTATAATGTTGAAATTTAATGGTAATAATGATGTAAGCATCATAACTTTTGAAATCATACAAAATTTCTATCAATATTCCTTTGTTTTGACATGTTGTCCCACAAATTGTTAACAAAAAAATTGAAACTATACGGCTACCTTTGTTTTGTGAGAGCATGATTTTTTAAGCATATCTTCCTCATTAAGTTAAAACATTGTGAAGTTGTCAATTATGCATGTAACACCACTTAAAACATTGTGAAGTCATTAATTATACAAGAAACACCACTCTTAAGTGACGAAAACCTATAATGACCATTTACTAATATTTATAGATGATTAAATTAGTCCATATGAAATAAAACACATGATCCATTCATCACACTTTCAAATGTTACTTGGAGAAAAGATCTTAAAGGCACAAACACTTCTTTTTCTCTACATTGAATATTAAAGTTATGTATATTAACCTCTATCCAATTTTCTAGGCATGTTGTATTGGTTTTTCCGTAGTAAATAATATGCCCTATATTAACAATGCTTAAGTTCTTACATAAAGGCATTCCTAAATAGTGGTTTTGGAATATTGAGGATGTAGTTATACATGCACATTTAAACCTATAATTTGATTCAAATTAATGCTACACGATCAAAATTTTTGCTTTGGAGAAATTCTAATAACAAGACTTTTGAATAGATACATAATAGTAAGAAAATTTTATCTCATGTGCACTCTTTCAATAGAACATTGTACAAGAAAAGTAACAAATGAAAACTAAAATTAATAGTAAAATGGTAGAAAATTTTGATAAATTAAACAACAATAGATCAAAATTGTATATAAATTAGCATTCTATACTCTTTCTATTAGTTTTAGGCAAAGTAAAGGATTTTTCACTAATATGTCACAAATATGCTACATTTTGACAAATTGTGCAAAATTGAAAGACAAGATATAAAAGACATGATAAATGTTGTTGGATGTTCCTATAAATTATGTATTCATAAATCAGTGCCTTAAACTCTCCCTTGTTATAGTATTCAATAAGTCACCAAATGTTTATCAAGAACTATTATTAGAAGTTGGGCCTACATTTTAAAGTTTAACTCTATCAAGCATCAATAAGAAACATCAAAGGATATTTCATGAATTAATTTTTTTCACTAACCTTTTATCGAAATTCCTTCTTATTTTACATTAATGATAGTCAATGCAACTTAATAGCAACAAGAATATGACTAGAATATGACTTTGTATTTGGTACTCAATTTCAAATCTCATTTTTTATGTATATAGCATTGTTGTTTATATTTTTTCCAACCTCTTAAATGGCATTTTATGTTCCTGGTTTCTAGCCTTCAAGTCTAGTACTGAATTAAGGTAGGCATTTGTAAAAAAACTAAGTATTTAAAGGGTTAAAATACAAATATTATATAATTAATTTTATTTTTGTAAAGTTAATTTTTTTAAGCCATCTATGCCTTAATGGCATAGAAGTTTGGACCTAAAAAGTTCTTAAAATTTACAAGATTATTATTAGCTTTAAAACTTTAATATTTTCTACTTCTTATTTTCTAGAATGACTTAAATAATAAAATAAAATTTATTTTTGAACAAAGTCAATCAAATCTTATTTTTATTTTATACCTTAAAAAGGATTAAAAGAATATCAAGTCTTAAAGGATGTTTAATACTACTTCTTTCCCATATTACCTATGACAATTGGTTACTTCATCCCAATATTTGGTATTGATGAAAGCCTTTAATGGTTATTTTATGTTAATTAGGATAAATACATATAGTACAAAGGGAAACTGCCATTTTGGCCACATTTTAGGAAGAAAAATCTGTAAGATTTACATATGCTTTAACTTTAGTCCAATGTTTGTGATTTACTAGCTTTTTTAATAAATATCTAAATCTCTAAGACACTTAATTAACTCTAAAATCACCTAAAATTAGTTAACACCTCACAAATAACACATGAATATAGATGACTTCCTAATTTAGCAGCTAGTGATAAACAATATCACTCTCTTCGTAGCATTGATCTATTTATCTCCATCATGTTTTAAACAATCCACATAGGGTTAACATGCAAAAAGGAAAAAAAAAAAGCTAGCCTACTGATAAACATATCACAATGCATCAAAATTAGATTAAAAATTGATTTGCTAAAATAATACAGTATAATGAAACAATCAGGTCGTACCTTTAATGAACCTTTTATTTATTTATTTTAATTATCTACTAACAATGATTACACAATTCTTGAATTATTTATACATTAAAAATAGAAGAAATTAATGTAAACAGATGCAAACATAATGCAAATGCAATTTACATAGAATGCTGATAGAATGAAATAATAACAAAATGTAGAATGTTATATTATGTAGTATGTAGAAATATACAGAACAAAATTAGGGTGGTTTTGTGAATTAAAATTTAAACAAACATATTAAGTAAAGCAAAATATAAAAGAAACAACGAGAAAGTAACTCAATATAATAAAATAGTCAATTTAAGAAATTGAGAGCTCTAGTTTGGATTAATAATATACTAATTGAGATTTGACTTATCTAATTAATTCTTTGACCTTAAATTACTTAGAACCTATACAAAAATTCTTAAATCCTATGCTAGATTTCCTTTTAAGACTTGATTAATTAAGATTAGCCAATTTTTTAAGACTTGATCAATTAAGATTAGCCAATTTAAGCAACTGTTATAATCCCTAAGTTAAATTGAAATTGATGTAAAGATAAAATTTGATTGATTTAAGAAATTAATCACAAATTAACATCAAAATAGCAAGATATCAAAAATTACAAAGATGAATATCAATTTTACTAAATTAACATTTAATACAAGTAATTTCAAGAAATTAATATAAGTAATTAGGAAAAAAATTAATTAAAGAAACTCACTGTTACAAATCATAATCTCATAATCTAGTGAAAAAGAGCCTCAAACCCTTTGAATCAACTCCAAAATTAGCCTTCCATGACTAGAGAACACAAAAGTTAAAAGAAAAAAGGAAACACTATCTCATCAATGTGCAATAGTCCTTTATATCTTATAAGTACTTCCTTTTATTTGACCTAAATATCCTAAAATCTTATTGGTTCTGAATTGTATGTCTCTTAGGATTATAAGAATAGGGCCCTTCCTAATTTTCAAAATCCTAAAACCTATTTTTACAAATCAATTAACTCTAGGAGTTGTAGTAATGAAAATCTTATAGGTCTAACTTTCAACAAGTATGATAGTGTATATGCCCTAAAACCAATTATATTGATGATTGTAATTGTGAATCATGTTATTTTAATGGCAATTTCAATTATTATAATTATATATATTGTCTGCGTAATATATTCAATTATGATAATAACCTTAGAATAATTGTATTCTTAAATGTCCCTAGTCATATATCATTGTGGATTAGGTTGCTTTGATATGTTAAGACTAGCATGTGTGAAGACTTATATGGGATATTAAGTTTACACATGAGTACAAGTTAGAGAACTTGTATACTGGAACGACTCATATTAAGAACACTACATGGATTGTTATATGAGTATCATAAGTAGTTCTTAGTGATTATTATTAATATAGTCTTTTGACCTGAGATCACCAAGGTTCCCTACATGTGAGTTTCATATTTTGATACTATTCTATGTCACTAATGGTTAAGTGAATGCAAGGGTAGATATTGGATATGTCACATATCATGCGGAGGGGTTTATGTGATCAAGATGGGATTTGTCCCTCCTATATAACAGGAGTAACATCTATGGGCCCCTTGATTAAGTAAAGTTGAGAAAATGCATGGCCATGCTCAGATGAATTGACATGAGATGTCGATTACATTTATTTCAATTAGCTTACTTAGGAATCAAGAAACCTTAAGATTGGGCTATACGGGAATGACACGGTCCATGTCTCGTGCTCAATCTAGATATATAGGACAAAAGGACATAAGTGATGATCACGTGTAAAGGTTTAGTCAAATACCGACTTTCTCATTACATGGATAACAATGATGTGTTGCTAGACACCAATCATTGTTTATGATCATTAATATGATTAATGGTCATTGCCAACGTAATGAGAGCCTATAGGGTCGCACACTTAGAGCTTAGTGAATTTGGAATTAATGGACTAAATTGTTTGGGCTTAATATTTAGGAATTCATGTTATAATTATAAGGCCTAATAGTAAGCCTATAATTGTACATGGAATAAAGCCCAAATAGATTAGGTTTTTCTATGCACCTATTTAAATAGGCTTATTGGGTAATAATAGGATTACTATCATTATTCACGCACCCCAAAAAGGGCATAGAAAAATCCTAGCACCTCTCCTTGACCAAAACTCTTGAAGAAGAGTAGCTAGCACTACGAGGTGAAAGGAGATCGATTCCAACCGGTGTTTGTGTGGACATTCATCGGTGATTCACGGGTTCGTGTGGATACCATAGAGGTGCAGCCACATTAAACGTTGCACTGGTGATCTGATCTTCTGGTTTCTATCCCGGTTCGCGATTTGGAGAGTAGATTGGGTTGGAAAACGGACAGAAGCAGATCGGATTTGCTGTGTAGCGGAAGAAGATTTTTGGCCGAAAGGTATAAACCCTAATCCCTAATTTATGGCATTCTTAATTCGCATGGATCCTTGATGGAAATCGTGCAAAATTTTTATTCCGCTGTGCATGTATGATATGCGATTTCCAGCATTAAATTGGACTTTAATCTCTTTAAGCTTTTCAACCGTATATAGATCACCCTAATTTGACATACATAGCTCAAGATATAATTGAAAAATAAAAATAGTGTCAAAATCTAGCATAAACCAAATAAATTCAAAACATTATAAAATCGACCCCCGATTATAAAACAAGACCAATCCTATGAAATTAAGTATGTATAACTCACTAAGAGATATAAAATAGGAAAAACTAATATAGTAAATATTTTTTTCATCAAATTCTTCCATATTTATCTCTTACACATCCTCAAGTAAGACACAATTTTATTTGAAATTAAGAAAAAAGAAATACTTTATTTTTTAAAAACTTCAAAATTATAGATCAAAGAGCAAGAGACAAATAAAAGCTAATAAGAAATATAACACAACATGAAGAAGAATCTTAACAATCTTGAAACTAACTAACATCGTAACTTTATTCAAAAAAGAATAAATTAATATGATAAATTCTCACAAGATTCACTTTCTAACTCTCAAGTATTTAAGGTAAATGTTTCACTTAAGTTCTTTTCATGAAATTGCTTTACCATAAGGTTTCTAATCATCTAATCTTCATTATTCAAATCACATGCATAACACAAATTAAGAGGATTTTATTTATGGTTATAATGTGACTAGGGAAAGGGGAAAAAAATGAGGAAATGAGGATATAAAAAGTTAGAAACAAAAGAAATCAATAGAGTACTTAAATTAAAAATATATGGGCAAATCATAGATCATTATAACCCAACATAACAAGCTAAATTCAAATTCAAACATTTATTAACTTCTTTTTTTTCCTTTTCCTTTTCTTTCTTTCTTTTTTTTCCTTAAATTTCCTTTTGCCTTATTCTTTTTTCCAAATTTTTAAAATTTTTTAATTTTTAATTTTTCTTTTTTTTAACTAACATTTGAGCTTGAAGTTGATAACTTTTCATAACACATAAACTTATATACCCCCCACACTTATTCACAGGTCTATCTTACAAAAATTCAAATGCTCTACTAATCCCTAAGGTTAAGTAAAGACATTTGCTTTTTATTGAAAAAATATGTCCATGAGTTAATCAACAAATAAAAGATAATAAAAGTTCAAAGGGGCTAACAATGATAAAAACTTAATATTAACTTTATGGTTTTAGTTTAAACAAAGAAAAAAATGCCTTTATCATCTTTATGCATGTATATGCAAAATGTAATCTTAAAAAGAATTAAAACAAATTCTAGAGAAATAAATCATGAAAAAATATTATACAAGAAGGAAAAAGAATAATATGAATTTTCAATGTAAAGCTCAAAGTCTCATAAGGTAAGTCATGCTATCAAGTTGAATGTACTAACTCAAAACCCATCACTACATCAATTAATTTCAAGAAAAAAAATCATTCATTCAATCATGTTATAAATCCTATCTAACTTCACTTGAATCTTACTCATGAAAATATAAAATCTCCATTAATAAAAAGCAAACTAAAATGACTAAAAAAGGCTTAAAAATAAGTGAAACACATAATTTAAAAACATATTTCTTATTTTTTTTATTTGAAAAGCATCAAATGAAGACACTAAATGTAAGATAAATCCTAAAGTTTCCCCTCACCTTTAAATTTTAGATTGTCTTTAATGTAAAGTATATCAACATTATCAAGAAAGATCATTAAGAGACATAAAAAAAGATAAAGGAAAAGGAAAATAAAAGAGAAAGGTAGGAGAAAGTAAATCTAAATAGCTTACATTGCCTTTCAAGAAACACCTTTCTTTAATATTTTTTACTAGACCATGGCTTTAATTTCTTCAACCAAGGTCTATTTGATAACTAGCTATCTCCATTGCTTTTAATTTTCTAACATTTACTTCATCCATCATTAAAGAGGTTATTTACAAATTGGCATAATCTGCCATAAATACTTCAAGTGTTATTCTTAAATCATTCTTACTCCTTGAATGGTTAAAGTCGTCTAGTGTAACAAATTTAACATGATCAATAAAAGAACTAGAATGATTAAAATGAAAGCACTCATTTTCTTCTAAAGGAATCTCTTCTTTATCTTTTTTTTTTGTAATTTTTGAATCATCGTTGTTTTCATCACCTAAAAATGTAGAAATTTCAACACATAAGGCATATTTAATATCATGATCTTTATAAGTGCAACTCATGGCCATTTACATAATTTATAGACTTAGAAAATTTAGGAAATCTAGCAAAGATATCATTGTGGATATTATCAACATGCAAATCAAATGAAGAAGTTCAAAAGCAATAAAATTGGAATGAGAAATAGAAAAATAAAAAACATAAAAATTAAAAGTAGTAAAATAAAAAATAAAAATATTAAAATCAGAAAAAATAGAAACAAAATGAGGAAAATCATGCATTAAAAGCTCTAAAATGCTAAGAAAGGATATTGAATTATCATACATATCTTTAAAAATATCAAACTTAGCTGTAACACCATCAAACTCCATGGTTAATATTCTATTTTGAATATTAATAATAGTTTTTGCTATCTTGATAAAAGGTTGACCAAGATTAATTGCTAGAAGAACGTTGGAATCCTCATTTTTCATCTTCAAAATGTAGAAATCTATTGGAAATATGAGTCCATCAACCTATACTAAAATATCTTTAATAACTCCCAAGGGAAAAATATTATACCTATTTGCCACTTGAACAACTACTCTTATTTTTTCTCAAAGATCCTAAATTTAAAGTATTAAAAATAGAAAGAAGCATGACATTAATGAATGCTCCTATGTCTAATATAGCATGCTCTATTCCAGTTTTCCCTATAATGTATAGAATGATAAATATGCTTGAATCTTTGCATTTTCTTGGCAATTTTCCATAGATAATTATAGACACATTTGCATCTATACTTAGTTTCTCATCCACATTAATTTTTTCTTATTAATGCATAATTTTTTTTAAATAGTTAGCATATGTTGGAATTTATTTTATTAAATCTAACAAAGGTATGTTAACTTTTATTTTTTCTAAGAGATTCTCAAATCTCATTTTTCATCTTCAAGTTTCTTTAGGTGAAAAAGTATTCTTCTTAGTAAAAGAAGAAGGGTGGGAAAATCAGTGGGAGGTAGGAATGTAGGGAAATAATTTATCACATTATTACCATTTTTAATTTCTTTTTCTAATTTATTTTTATTTTTCTCTTTTAGTTATTAGTATTGGTTCTATTTTGGTTTATTGCTTGTTGGTTTATTACCTCTTAGTTTAATGTTTATTTCTAGTTATGAGGTTAAAAGCTTGTCCACTTGCTTGCCACTTCTAAATATGAGTGCATTTATAACTTCTTTGTTTCTTGCATTGCTTAAAAAAGGTTAGCTGGAACCTTGTATTTTAAGCTTACTTAAGGTGGAAGTAAATTAGCTAATTTAAGTTTACAAATTTATGATGGTAGCCTCTGTTCTTTGCTGGAATTATAAGTTATTGTTGCCATTTGTTTTACTAACTTTCAAATGATAGTTGAGAAGTAGTTAAAGTGGAATCTAGTTAGTTAATAGGATGTGGTGCCATTCTATTATAAATAGAAAGGAGATGCTGAAATTAGCTAGGATTGTTGCTATATTTAAAATTGTGGTTATCTCTCTAACTAGAATATTAAGCTTGTTGGTGGTGTTACTAGTTTGGTTATGGCTATTAGAATTGGTACTGGTTCTATTATTGGAACTAAGGCTTAGTAGGATAAATGGCTATTGCATATGCTAAAGGAGGAAAATGAGGGCACTCATCATCTTATAATATGGGATAACAATCAATTAGATAGGTTAGGCATGAGTAAATTCCACAAACTCTGGCAGGGAAAGGAGCTTGTATATGTTATTACCGTCTTGTCGCTAATTGCTAAACTAGTAAGTTAATTAATCTAACATGTTTTCCAAGCTTCCATAATTTTTGTGCCAAACTATTGAAAGTTAATTGCCATATTTACTATTAAATCTTTAGTTGTCATAGGAGTCTTGTCCACCAATGCCCCATCATTTGTTGCATCTATCATACTCTTATTTTTTAGGAAGAAGGCTTTCATAGAAATATTAGATAAAAAGCTACTCACTTATTTGGGGTTGAGGACAATTTACACATAGTTTCTTAAACCTCTCCTAATACTCATATAATGATTAACCACTCATCTATTTGATACCATAGATTTCTTTTCTTATGGCAACAACTCTGGATATAGGAAAGAATCTATCAAGGAATAATTGCTTCATATCTATCTAGCATGTAATAGAATTAGGTTGCAAGTAATATAATTAATCCTTGGCAGCATCAACAAGGGAGAAAGGAATAGCTCTTAGTTTGATGTAGTCCTTAGAAATGTCTTATAACTTCATTGTTAAGCACACCACATGAAATTCCTTTAAATACTTGTAAGGGTCCTCACTTGCAAAACTATGAAACTTTGGAAGCAAATGTATTAAGCTAGATTTAAGTTCAAAATCAACATCTAATTCAGGATATTATATGCTTAATGGTTGATAAGTAACATCAAGGACAACTAATTTCCTCAAAGTCTTATTATTATTATTACTATGGTTTTTGAGTTATGCAAGGGGTTAAAATAAGGGTTAGGAATGTTAAAACTATTTTTGTTTTTATTCCTACAAAGAAAATGAAATGTCCTATTTATTTTAGAATCAAACTTTAACAATTCACTAAGCCTAATCATGCACTACACTACACTAGACTACAATATACAACATTATAGGAACACCAAAACACCAGCATTACTCTTAGTCATGCACAATACTTTACTAGACTACACTATAATACATTATAAGAACATGAAAATACCAAAACAATAATGCACCAAAAATCTCTTTAAATAATCTAATTAATCTATTGAGACATTTTTAAAAATTATAGGACCACCATAAAATGAAAGTTATAACCATACAGAATTTAAAAATGTAATAAAAAATTTTACAAAATAAAAAATGGTTAAAATAGTGAAATTTGACTAAAAAATGGGACACCACATAAGCCAAAGACTTATGACTTTTGATTAAAAAAATCAAAACTAGCTCCAAAAAAAATTTTAGTTTAATTAGAACTTATAAGACCCAATATGGTTCAAAATGGGGTTAAAGCACAAAATTATGTAAAACTGATTTCCTTAGGCCAAAAACCTTTATTTTAATGTGAAAAAAAAGTAAAATATGATGAATTATAGTGAAGGAACATGTAGAAATCAAAGAATGCAAAAAAATGCAAGTATATATAGAAAAATTATAGCTACTGTAAAATGCAAGTAACACATTAACAGATGCAATTGATGATTAGATTGCTTGAACAAGTGTGTATTACATAGCTAGTAATATGTAGAAAAAGATGAATTTAAGAAGATCCTAAACAACAATGCCAAAATTTTGATAAACATATCATAGTGCACCAAAATTAAATTAAAATTTAATTTACTAAAATAATGCAATATAATGAAACAACTAAGTCATACTCCTAGTGATCCCTTGATTTATCCTTTCTTAATTATCTGCTAATAATGATTACATAATTATTTAATTATTTATACATAGAAAATATAATAAACTAATGCAAACAAATGCAGACAAAATGCAAATATAATTTTCACAGAATGCTGATAGAATAAAATAATAACAAAATATTGAATGTTATATTATGTAGTATATAGAATTATGCAGAACAAAATTAAAGGGTTTATGAAGTAAAATTTAAACAAATATATTAAACAAAGAAAAATTAAAAATAAATAGCAAGAAAGCAAATCAATGTAATAAAATAGTTAAGCTAAGGAATTGAAAACTCTAATTTGGATTAGTTATGGATCAATTGATATTTAACTTATCTAATTAATTCTTCAATCTTGAATTACTTGAAACCCCCTACAATAATTCCTAAATGCTATACTAGATTATAATTTAAGATTTAATCAATTAAGATTAGCCAAATTAAACAATTGCTATAATCTCTAAGCTGGAACAAAATTAATGTAAAGATAGAATTTGGTTGATTTGAGAAATTAAATTAGAAACCTCCAAATTAATCTCTCAATCCTCTACTTCTATGTATAAAATTATGATTTATTGACCACAATTCAACATCAAAAAAGCAAAATATTAGAAATCACAATGATGAATACAAATTATATCAAATCAACATTCAATACAAGTAATTTCAAGAAATCAATACAAGTAATTAGAAAAAGAGGAAACTTAATTAAAGAAAATTAACATTACAAATTATGATCCTATAATCCGGTAGAGGAAAGTATCAAATTCCTTGAATCAGCTTCAAAATTAGCCTTCCATGGTTAAAGAACACAAGAGTTAGAAGAAGAAGGAAAAAGTTATTCGATGAATGTGTAAAAGTCCTTTGTGTTTAATGAGTTCTCCCTTTTATTTGATCTAATTAACCTAAAACCCTATTGAACCTGAATTATATGCTTCTTAAGATTATAAGAATGGCATCTTCTTAATTTTTAGAAGCCCTGAACCTATTTTTATAAATTAATTAACTCTAAGAGTTACAGTAGTGAAAATCTCACAAGTTTGACTTTCAACTTTTAACTTCTAACTAATATAAAATCATTAAAATAATATAATTTAATTAATCTACGAACACAAAAGTTATAGAACTAGGTCTTTGGAGCTTTGGGCACTAATTTCACATTGATTAGACCTTTGTGCTTCAGATATAGCCCAAAAATTAAAGTTAGCTCAATTAGGATACGGATAAGGATAAGGTTTTAGCTTTTCAGCTAAATAAGGGCTTGAAGGAACTTAAACTAGACTTTAACCCAAATATAAGTTGTAAATCCTTTTAAAGCTTTCCAATGATATATAAATCACTCCGATCCAATATTTGTAGCCCAAGATATAACTAAAAAATAGAAATAATGTTAAATTTTAACATTAATCGAATAAATTTAGAACATTGTAAAACCAACTCCAAATTATAAAACAAAACTAATTCTATGAAGTTAAACATATGTAACTTACTAAAACATGAAATAAAAGGAAATAATATAGTAAATATTTTTCTCATCACCTATACACCTTGTCACATTGTTAGGGGAGTGTGAACTCCCACTATGTACAAGAAATATATACTACCATATTTTTCCTTAACTATCTAATCTTGAATATTTATTTAGTTTAGTTCAATTATATCAATTTTAAAGGAGAAATAAGCTCTAATTATGTCATTTATCACTACTTGGACTTTGTTCAACTAAATGTAACTTTTGGATGAAGAAAAATGAAAGTTTGAACACTTCATTTCAACTAAGTCATGATTATATAAGTGGCAATTTTTTTAGTTGAAATGGCATTAGTGATTTTTTTTTATAGATAGAGTTAGATTAATTAAAATTTATACAATTACAATAATAGTAATAATTTATGAATAATAAGTGTAAAAATAACACAACATAAAGGCAAATTGTTCACACCTAGTTAAATTCATAACCCTTCATTACACAACTTGAATTAAACTAGCATGATAATTGTTTTAATTGTAGCCACTTAAAATTTTCAGATAAAGGCATATTCCAAGCTTAATTGGATTAATATCATAATATGCATTGACTAAGGAAAGTAAAAGGTGAACTTTTATAGAATTTAGTGAAAAGTTTTTCAAGATAACTAAGCATCAAGCCTATAGCAACAAACCTAACTTTGATTGCATACAAATATAGGCATTATCAAAACATATTAAATCTTTAATTGATGGTAATTCATTTCAATTAAAATATTTACTTCATTTTCTATTGAATTCAATTTTAGGGATTAAATAGACTGAGAAGCTACAAAACTAAAAATAATGTAATTTGAATATATGGTTTTATATTTACTATAATTTTAAATCGGTATATTTAACTTATTAACCATTTGCTTACTTGAAAGTCTACAATAAATCTCAAGTCAAAATGCTTTCAAAATAGAACCTATTTGGTTTTCCTATTAGGAGTAAAAGACACAAATGATGCCATTCCTAATCACGCAGCACAAAAACCTGTAGTCTCAGTACTTTACAATGTGGATGAATTACTAAACCTCACTTTATAAAGAAAAGATTTACTAGCCTGAGAAGACTCTAACTTAAGTGGTTTTTAGCTAAACTCTACCTCAAGTAGTTTTCTATTATTATAAATTTTCGAGCACACACACACTAATACAACAAATTTGATAATTTTAAGGTCTTTTAGTGAGGGAAGCTATCCAAGTGGATGAAATGTGTACCAATATTTACAAACCTCAAGCTGTAAAGACACTAAAATACAAAAGGAAAAATAAAAAATCAATGGGATCATTGAAATTGAATTGAATTGAACAATCTTTGGTTGCTTATCCAACAAAAGGCTCATTTTAAGAGAATTCAATGAGATTGTTGAAATTGAATTCAACCTATTTTGTGGTGAAAACCTATCCCTACAATTCTCACTTATATAGCCAAATTATTTTTGTCCCACCACACCTCTGCTTCACTTTTTCCTCTTAGATCCTATATGTTTGTCTTAAGAGGAGTTAAATACAATAACTAACAAAACATAAGGCATTTCACCACAAAATATAAACTTCCGAACTCCCCACATTAAAAAGACAAAAAGCTTAAAACCACCTATCTAACGATGAAGAACAAGAAAAACCATCTTGGAAGCCTTTAAAATCTATTAGAAACGATAATAACTCGGATCAACAAAGCTAAATCGCTTACAATATTAAAGAAATGCAAAAGCCAACCCTTTGAAATCTAGAGAAAATCTACTTCAATTTTAGATAGAATCCTACCCCATGATCTTGTTAACAATTTTTTTTATTGTGATAGCCACAGTTGAATGTACCAAATCAGTAGAGGAGTTACCAAAATTTGGTTAAAGATCCAAAAATTCTTTTGATTCCAACTGCAACCTAGCCATTGTTGATGGCCGCAAATGTCACCACCAGCTTCACCCTAAACAGAAGCAATGTCTCGGGTGTTTCGCCAGAGTAATCATTTTTTAGAATTAGTTTTCCACGTTCTTCATTTGATACAGAGCAAAGACTGATGACAAGTATCTGATCTAGATAAAACTTATTTCGTAGCTTTCTCTCCTATACTAGAATTAGGTTATTTTGCCAATTATTCCCACATTTTGATTATAAATAAAATTTTATTTATTGTCTGCTATATAAATACATGGCAACCCACTTACTCACATGTGTCTTAGGTTCCGAAAACTAGGTTTAAGCAAATACACCACATTCTTCACCTTTTTAGGCCATTTAGTTTACAAAATCTTACATTCCCAAAAAAGTATACATTCTCAAAATTTTAATTCTCAAGTATATGATTCTTGAAAATATAAGATTCTTATATTTAGTTCAATACAAATATTCCTCAAAATATTTTTTCACATTCTCGAGAATGATTTTTTCACATTTTCAGACATATTATATTCATATATTTAGTTTACACTTTATATTTCTAGGAATCTTATTACTTTTTAAAAAAATATCCTTGTCAATTTTTTGTTATAAATTAAAATAAATTATAGATTTAATTAAAATTATATGAATAAAAATTTTTGAAGACTTAATAAATTAATAATTTAAATTATATTTGATTAAAATATATTTTTATAAAATTATTTAAAAATTAAAATTAAAATTTATTTATTTAAATTTAATTAATATTTTTATAAAATTATTTAAAATTATTTTATTATTTTAAAAAAATTATTTTAAAATTTAAATTTAAATTTATTTATTTATTTAAATTTTATTAATATTTTTATAAAATTATTTAAAGTTATCTAAAATTAAAAATTATTTTATTTTATAAGATATTATATTTTTATAAAATTATTTAAAAATTAAAATTAAAATTTATTTATTTAAATTTTATTAATATTTTATAAAATTATTTAAAATTAAAAATTATTTAATTTTATAAAATATTATATTTTTATAAAATTATTTAATTATTTAAAATTTATTTATTTATAAAATATTATATTTTTATAAAATTATTTAAAAATTAAAATCAAAATTTATTTATTTAAATTTTATTAATATTTTTATATTAAAATTTAAGAATTATATTTCATTTTAAATATATATAAATTAGAATTTGATTAATGTTCTATAACTCACTTCTAATATCTAGAGTATTAAAAAATTATTTATAAAATTAAAATTTAAAATAAAAAATATAATTTAAAAATAAAAAATAAAAAAAATAGAATAAATTAGGACATAAAATAATAAGGATAAAATTATTTTTTTACTTTAATATCTATATTTTCATAGGATGGAAATATGAAATATCCATCTCCTTCGTAAAAATATTTGAAAAAAATATTGGGTATCAAAATATCCCCAAAAATATTTTGCTGAAAATTTTTTTTAAAAATTTGAATCAAATATGAAAATATTCTTCCATAATATATTTTCAGTAACGTGAGAAATATTCCGCGAGCAAAGCGCCTTAATTGATTGTTCATTTTACCAGTGTTAAAAATGTTAGAGCACGTGACACTTGAAACGGAGTGTATAGCACGCAAATCTGAGGCAAAGGGTATGACATAAGGGGGTCTCCGTCTGGCATCTGCATTTTCTGTCTCCATCTCCATGGTGCCTTGCTTCTTGTTGGTGGCGGTGATGCTGGTCCAACCAGGGCCAGCGAGGCCTCAACAACCGCCACAAGACAAGAACATATTCATATTAGGAGGGCAGAGCAACATGGCTGGACGTGGAGGCGTAGTCGACGGCCCAGTCCAGGGAACCGCCGTGTGGGATAGATTCGTCCCTCCCGAATGCCAACCTAATCAATCAATAATGAGACTGAACGCACAACTAAAGTGGGTGGAAGCGCGGGAACCACTGCACCAAGACATAGATGCGAAGCACCGGAATGGGATTGGACCTGGAATGCCATTCGCCCATAGAGTGTTGGAAAAGCAGCCCAGTTTTGGTGCGGTGGGTTTAGTGCCGTGTGCGGTGGGAGGGACCAATATAAGCCAGTGGGAAAGGGGAAAGCCGCTTTATAATGAGATGATGAAGAGGGCAACGGCGTCGCTGCGTGATAGGGGGAATATCAGAGCGCTTCTTTGGTATCAAGGAGAGGCCGATACAATGCATCTTAAGGACGCCCAATCCTATCAAGGACTATTGCTCAAGTTTTTCTCCGATGTTCGAGATGATCTCCAGTCTCCCATGCTGCCCATCGTCCAGGTATTATTAAATTGTTTACTTATTTAGGTTATTGCTTATTTATGCGGTTTGGAATTTCCATTACTTTGCCGTAAGTTTTGGTGGATACCAACTAATACAGTTCCCCAATATAATAATGATCAAAGACCAAATAGTTTGGAGGATAACATAAGTTTTAATTTTTGTATCATTATTACAAAATAAGTTAAAGGATATTGTTAAATAATAGTAATATAGCGTAGAGTGGGGTTGAGAATGGATGTTTCTGTGCGGTGAAAGATCCAAATCAGACAGCCATTTGGTTCTTTGGTGCTTTTTCTTGTTCCTTTTGGTTGAAGGTTTTTTTTTCTTTGCTGTTAAGGATGCAATCGAAATGGCACAAGATGTTTCAGCTATTAAACTATTACATGCCATGTGCAACTCTCTACAAATAGCTGAGATAAAGTTTAAAACTGTCCCCAAAATAGACTACTGAAAATAAATCTTTTATTTCAATTAAGAATGGTTATTTGAGATTAATAATCAATTTATTATATCGGTACGTTTCTGGTGATCCATATAAGTTACCCTTAAGAAATACTAGTTGATCGACTTAAATAATTTTTGTAAATGCTAGCGATCTGGACCAGTAAACGATTACGAAATATCAACTGTTAATTAGACAATGGCTGCTTGACTAGTTGCTTAGTATAATAATGGTGATAACCTTTGACAGGTTGCTTTAGCATCTGGTTCTGGGCCTTACATAGAAACGGTTAGACGAGCTCAGCTGGGGATTGACCTCCTCAACTTGCGGACGGTGGACGCCAAGGGATTGCCGCTTGAGCCCGATGGGCTTCATCTGACCACTCAAGCCCAGGTTCATCTTGGGCAGATGATGGCTGATGCCTTCCTTCACTTCCTACCCAATCCCATGCACAGTGCGGCTCCCACAAGCAGCGGCAGTGCAGCTCTCCGGAATCATTCCAATTCTAGCTTCGCTTTTCTGCTTCCTTTCTCCCTCATCTTTCTCGCGATGTTCCTAAATTACTTATAGTTTTCTATTATATTTTTTTAATGTATTCTCACAGAAACGTAAGAGGGTATTTGTAATTGCACTTCCCCACCCCCCCCAAAAAAAAAAAAATTGCACCAATATCAATCAATAGTAAAGACAAACAATAGAGTTCATTTTATATTTACTTCTCTCTCTCTCTTTCTATCTGCTGAGCGAAAATTTTAGACCAAGCCTCATTTTCAATTTTACATCACAAGCAAGGAACAAAATTAACCACAAAATGCTATTGGACCGGCAAGAATATGGAAAAACAAATTAAAAAAAAAATACAGCAAGGGAAACCTAAGCTGCATGAAGTCACATTCCGAAAATTTTAGAAATTTATTTCAAGTATTTATTTAGTAGATTCATATATGTGTCAGTAAAATAAGATTATACTATGTCTCTTCTTTTTTTTATGAAGTTAATGCCATAAAATAAAATTTTTAATTTTATTATTTAATTATTTTTTATTTATTACCCCATTTTAAATTTTTAAAAATTAAGAAATAAAAAATTAAAATATAAAATTTTAATTAATCACATAAATTATTGCCATCATCTTTATCATGAATTTTACAATTTAATTTTTTTATTAAAATTTTACAATTGATTTCCTAAAAAATTTTCTCTTGACTTAGAAAATTGAGAGAAAAACATAGAGTTAGAAAATGAAAATTCTAACTAATCATTAAAATTAAGATCTCTAATATAAATTTAATTTTTTTATCCTTATTTTCTTATTTTTATATATACAAGTATGAGTTTTTTAAAGTTAATAAGTTGAGATCTAAAAATGATATTTTAACTAATTTTTAAAATTTATGTTATATCATTATCTATTTATCTGATGCAATTTTCTTGATTTAAAATTTGATTTTATGGTTTACTATGAAAATATTTATTTTTTTATATTAAATTATGCTTTTTTATAATGAAATAAAAATTTAAATACTTCACTAACTTAATAAATAAACTAATAAATTTTATTATTATTCTTTGATATTTGCAATTATAATAAATTATTAGTATACTTTAAATTACTTTATAACCATTACAAATATATATATTTTATTATTCTAATATAGTTCATACAACTTAATTAATGATAAATATTATATTTTATAATTAAAGTGTGAATCCTAATTATTATTCTAATTTTTGAATAGAAGAGATAATTATAATTATAAAAATAATTATTTTTAAAATTTAATTATTCTTAACCATTGAGAAATGGATATTAATTTTTATTGTTTATTTTTTAGATTGGTTATAGTATCAAATAGGGTAAAAATAATAATTTTTCCTTAAACTTTGCAACCGATTCAATGATATGTTAGGTGGACAATTAAATTATTTAAATATTAATAAAATAATATATACAAAAATATTAACGATGTATCTATACAGAGTTTTACTCTAGTTACTAAAGGACTATCCTTTGATAAATGCGGCATCCGGCATGAGCAGTCTCTCTTTGTGCAGAGAGCATGAGACCGATCTGAGTTGCAGGTCATAGATAGATGAGATGAGATGAGATGAGAGCTCAGAGAATGTCCGATTTAAGAATCCCAACCTAGTTCTTGTTGTTGGTCTTTCTGTTTCAAACACGGTCAGTGACAGTAAGACCGGCCCGTCACAATCCCAAGTGCATATTCATATTACAGGGCCGAGTAACATGGCTGGACGCGGAGGCGTTACAAAACACTCGGCCACGGGAAACCCCACCTGGGACGGCGTTGTTCCTCCTGAATGCCGTCCGCATCGGGAGGTTCGAAGCCTCAACGCGCAGCTAAAGTGGGTGAAAGCGCGGGAACCCCTGCACGTGGGCATTGACGTGAATGAAACAAACGGGATTGGACCAGGAATGGCGGACTTCAGATTTGGTGTGGTGGGTTTGGTGCTATGTGCCATTGAAGGGACGAAAACAAGGCAGTGGGAAAGGGGACAGTTCCTTTATGAGGAGATGATTAGACACTGCCTGGCTTTGGAGGCCCTTTGGTTCTTTCATTTGTTTGGTTGGCGATAACTATCGAAGGAGCAAGGTTAATTCCTCCCATTGCCAATAACTTTCTCCGGAATAAGTACAAAATCACCTCCAATCAATTTAACTATTAGTCATGCTCTTTTGCCTCCCCATATATATATATCATTAAAAATAAGAAATTATGAATTTGAAAAAAAACTGAAAGTAAAAGTTAATGTATATATAATTTAAATTGATATTTCTATTTTTTTCATTATATCCTAACTTTACTTTTTCTAATAAATTAGAAATTAGAAATTTATAAAAATCAAGTAAATTAAAATTTAGCATTATTTTAAATTTTTTATATTATAATTTTAAAAGACGTAAGAGTTATTTTGATAATATTTTCTAAAAAAACCTAAAGTTAAATCAAATAAAATAACAATAAGTTAATTTTTGTAAAATGTGATATTTGCTATAATACTTCTAAATTTCAAAATTTAAGATGACATATCAAACTTTAAAATTATTAAATTAAAATTATTTAATTGTAATTATTTATCATTTTAATAAATATGATCAAATAATTTTAATATTATTATTTTTAAATTTATTACATCATCTTAAAATTTGAAACTCTTGGGATACTGAGCTAATTCTTTATTATTAATAAAATAATTTTTAGTATTTTTTAAAAAATACATAAAAAGGTTGCTTTTAATCACCAATAAAATTTTACTTTCCGTGTGAAGTAGATTATCCTCATTTTGAGCAGTCGTCATCTGACTTTCGCATAGAAATGTCAACGAATGCCGTTTGATGGGAATAGATAAACATCTGTGCGTTTTTGTTAGGTCGCTTTGGCATCTGGGGTGGGCCCTTACACAGAGTTGTAAGAAATGCTCAACTGGGCTTCGGCTTGTAAACTTGACAACTGTGGATGCCAAGGGTCTTCCTCTTCAACCAGATGGGCTGCACTACCACGCCGGCCCAGGTTCGTCTTGGGCTGATGATGGCTGATGAATTCCTTCAGCTTCTGCACTTTTGAAGAATACAACTAGAGGAGAAAATTTTTAGGAAAATGATGCCTTTGGTGTGTATCGAGTATATCATTTACTTTCCTCCTTTTGGTAGACGATGAAGTTTTATCGTTCTATAAATCTCGCTGTTTGTAGAAATTTATAAGTAGGCAATGAGTCTAAGGAGTAAAAATTGCATCACTCAAAATTTTAATGTACGAGACTTTGAAATATTCCTATATTTTATTAGCGAGACAAAATCTCTAATTAGATTTACTTAAGAAATATCTACCGTAATATACTGTCTATTTATTTAAACAAAAAAAATAAAATTAACAATTTCATTCTTGAAACTATAAAATAGAGATAAAATTATTTCTAAATTAAGGTTATAATTTTCTTTGTAAATAATGATCCATTCTATCAATTTGGTTTCTCTGTATAGATAATTTAATTCTTAAATTACTGTATAAAGAAGCATATTATTTTAAGATAAAAATTAACAATTTCATTCTTGAAATTATAAAATAAAGAAAAATAATTTCTAAATTAAAGTTATAATTTTCTTTATAAATAATGATCCATTCTAATAATTTTGTTTCTTTGTACAGATAATTTAATTATTAAATTATTGTATAATGATCCATTCTAACAATTGTATATATAAATTATTATTTAAAAATAAAATTATAATTTTATCTCATTTAAAATTTATTTTATCAAAATTTTATAATTTTAAAGATAAAATTATTAATTTTTTCTTCTCCAATATTACCTTTGATAATTAAAAGATAGATATATTAAAAAGAGCAAAAATATGGATCTTACAAAATGAAACCACCCCTGTGACTTTATTAATCTTTGTCTACTTCTGATATATTTGTCCACATTTACCAGCAAATTATAGTTTTGTGAACCTAGGTGGAGAACCATTCATCATAATATCTTCTCCTCCATGTAGGAGTTTCTTTCTCCTTTCTTAGGAGTTTTTTTCCTAAACCCGTGTTAGCATTCTTGGATTTCTTTTCATTTTTGATCTACTCCATTCACATTTTTCTTCCTTTCACTTCCTAATTTTTCTTCACATTTTATTCCCATTTCCTATTCCTTACCCTGTCGCTTCTCACTCTCTTATTCTAGTCTTCCATTCCTTAAAGGAGTGCCTGGTCTAGAAAGGCCAAACTATGACTCCACCACGGCCTTTAAACCAACACCAGGGCTCTTCTCTACCTCTTTTGGATGATGAAGTCATTCCTTTCATAGCAAACTCCCTCCAATCAAATCTTTTCTCCAAAATTGCGCTTGTAGGCCAAATCCTCATGACTAAACATTTCAATCGATTTACAGCTTTGAATATGTTGAAAAAAGGATCGGGTAACCCCCAAGGGCTAGTTATTGGAAAGCTAGGCACTCATACATATGTTTTTAATTTTCCTAATATAGATTTACCCAAGAAGATTCTTCAGGATGCTCCCTGGCATGTTATGGCTGCTTTATTGTGTCTCCAACCTTGGCATCCTTAAATGGTAATCAGAGAATTGAACTTCTCTAAATGCCTATTTTCAATTCAAGTTCATGAACTTCCTTTAGAGTTTCTAAATTAGAAAAATACTACTCTTATTGATACATTAAAAGGTGAAATCATTGAAATAGAAGATCCCATGACTCATAACAATCGAAATTAGGGATTCTTATACATTAGAGTCCTTTAGATATTTCAAAACCTCTCCCCATAGGTTTTTGGATTCTTAGAGAAAATAATAACCGATCTTGGGTGGCATTGAAGTATGAAAAGCTTCAAGATTTCTATTTCAACTATGGCATTATTGGCCATAGTCAGAAAGTTTGTAGTAAGGAAAAAGCTTGGTTCGTGTTGAATCCAACTCAAGCTAGATATTCTTAGAATTTAAGGGCAGCCCCTCATAAACCTCAGGTCTTAGTGACTTCGGATAATCCCCATATGCAATCATTATCCAAATTTGGGATAGCAATGGTGGCATATGATTAGAAAGAGCGTGAGGGCTCTAATAAATTTGGGGAATTTGTTTCTTACTCCCATGAAAATCATCTTCAACCACTACAATCTCCTATGATGTACTATCCCCATTACCTGTTGATAGACAAGGACAAATGTGGTACAAGTAGTGGTGGGCAAACTAATTTGCAGAGTAGTCTGCATAAGGCAAATTCTTCCACCTACCAGAACATATTGAAGCCAGCTTATCACTAGAGGTCAGATACGAGTAATACCATGTCCAACCTAAGTCATCAGTCTTCTGGGCCCAACACATGCTTAAATGATATAAATCCTCATCTTGGCATAATTCCACTATGAGGTACCAAGAAGGATTTAAGACTTGGCTTTACTTCCATTAACCTTTTGGCTGTTGAAAAGGAACATATGGGTTTGGGCCATGCAGTGACAATTGTTGATGTTTTAAGCCCAACAATATAGGCCTCCAACTTAACCACCCCAGTTAAAAATCCGGATAGTCAAAGCTTGCATTTGGACGCCAACCTCAGTCTGTCTTTCATTAGTAAGTGCAGAAAAAGAATTTCACTTTCCTAATCCGGCCTTTACATTGTTGAGTTTCTTAGTGAATAACCACCAGAATCTTCCCTTGTTGAAAATGTTACAACTTCGAAAACCATTTCCTCTACAAAGGAATTTGAAATTTCAGCTAATCTGAACCGACTCCAAATTAAAAGGAAGATTGATGTTTCTGAACCCCTCAGGCTAGTTTGAAAGCTAGAGTAATTGCTATTAATAATAGCCATCTCGTTAAGGAAGAAAGAAATTTAGGAAATTTCTTTCAAAATCAAGTAATCATTCAATTCCTACTCTCTCACCTGTGCTTCACGATGTTCCTATTAAAGCTGTTGAATATATTTCTTTTTAATTTTCCCTTGCATCAAGCAGTGGTGGCTGGCCTACAACAGCCACAAGGGAGCCATGAGTTATCTAGCTTGGAACTATCAAGGTTTAGGTTTAGCCTTGATAGTTAAGGCTCCAAAAAGGCTTACCAAGAAATTTAGACCCACAATGGTTAAACAAAACAAGATTCTAATAAAATGGAGAAACCTCAAAGTAGTCTCGATTTTATACATGGATATTATGTTAATTCTTGTGGCAAAAATGGAAGCCTTACTCCCTGGTGGAATGACTAGGTTAGCTTAGCCATTCTTTCTTCTACTAGTCATTTTATTGATGTTGAGATCTCTGTTAGACATTTAGGGGACTTTTTTAGAATCACTTTTATATTGGCTCTTTCCCTCTATAACCTAAGACAAAACCTATAGGAGTTTTTGAAAAATCAGAATAGGATTTGCAACAATCGTTAGATAAGGTTAGGGGACTTCAATGACATTCTGACCTTAAAAGAAAAATAAGAAGGAGCTCCAAAGGCAAGTTTTAAGGTAAACAAATTTTCAAAATTTATTGAATGACTATAATATGATCAATTTGGAAACAAAAGGAGATTTCTTCACTTGGATAAATAATAGAGTAGGCTCAGCTAATGTCAAACAAAGATTGGATAGAGCCTTATGTAACTCTGATTAGAGACTCTTATTTCCAAATTCCCATGTTTTTATCCTTCCTTATGCTGGTTCTAATCATGTTCCCATTTTACTTAATTCAAATCCAAATGAAAGAAAAGGCTTCAGACCTTTTCATTTTGAACTGAAGTCGACCATTAAGGATTCTTGTTCCTAAATTATTCAGAATAGTTGAGATGATTCTGTCTCCCCTACCCATGTCTCTCTTCCTCAAAATTTAAAAGCATACAAGAAAATTCTTCTAAAATGGGGTAAAGACTTTTTCTCCAACTTAAGAAGAACAATAGACTCTATTCTCTCACAGCTTCAAGTTCTTAACCAGTTACCTCCATCTTCCAAGGTTATGTCTGTAAAACAATCACTCATTTCCTAATTAGACAAACTATAACTCCAGGAAGAAATGTTTTGGCCCCAACACTCAAGAACTAAATAGTTACAAGAAGGAGACTAAAATACATGCTTCTTTCACAACATAACTATTCAGAGGCGCTAAAGAAACAAGATTCTCCGCTTAAAAGGGGAAGATGGTTCCTAGTTGGAATATGATCGATCTATTATGGACCATATTGCCAAATTTTTGAAAAATGAATTCAAGTCCAAAGCTAGTGATTGGAATGAGGATGTTTTAGATGTTCTGCCTAAGGTTATATCCCCAGAGGATAACCATATTCTGATGGCCCCAATATCCCCTACTAAAATTAAATATGCTATCTTCAGTTTAGGAGCTCTTAAAACACCTGGGCTTGATGGTTTTTCAGGGGTCTTTTATCAAAAGTACTGGAATATAGTGAGAGATACAGTTTATATAGCAATTCAAGATTTCTTTGATTAAGGAATTCTTCGCTCTTCATTTTGCAATACTAACCTTGTTCTTATTCTTAAGATTAAAATTCCTAAAGAGGTTAGTCATTTTAAACCAATTAGTATGTGTAACTTCTGTCTTAAAGTCATTTCAAAAGTTATAGCGAACAGATTGAAAGATGTCCTTCTTTCTTGTATCTTCTCTTTTCAAAGGGCTTTTATTCTAAGGAAGCATATTCAAGATAACTTATTGATTATTCATGAATATTTCCATTATATTAAACATAAAAATCAAGGCAAAATGGTAGATGTGACCGTAAAGGTTGATATGAATAAAGCCTACGATTAGGTGGAATAGAATTTCTTGGAAAAGGTGATGCTAAAGTTAGGTTTTTGTTTTGATTGGGTACATAGAATCATGGAATGTGTTCGAAAGGTCAAATATAATATCACTTTGGAAGGAGAAACTAGAGTATCTTTTAGGCCCTCTGTAGGACTCCGTTAAGGTGACCCTATATCACCCTATCTTTTTATTCTTGTTACTAAGGTGCTCTCTAGGCCTGTACAAAAATTAGAGGAGGATGGTAATCTTTGAGGAGCTCGAATTGTAAGGGCTTACCCATCCCTATCACATCTCCTTTTTGTGGATGATTCATTATTTTTCTTAGAGGCCTCTTCTTAATCTCTATCACATTTGATCAAAACTCTTGAACTTTACAATCATGCATCTGGTCAGGGCATTAACTTTAAGAAATCATTAGTTTTTATAAGCATAAATGCTGACTCTAATGCCATTGCTAGAATACAATCTATTCTCAAGATCCAAGTCATCCATCATCCAGGATCCTATTTAGGTATTCCTTCTGTATAGGGACGATCAAAATAACACGTCTTAGCCTTTGTTAAAGATAAGATTGCCTTAAAGCTTCAAGGGTGGAAATAGAAATTGTTGTCTCAAGCTGGAAAGGAAGTGCTTATTAAGTCTATTACTCTAGCCATCCCTACATATCTTATAGCTTGCTTCAAATTTCCTAAATCTGTTTATAATCAGATTAAGGGCCAAATTTCAAAATTCTAGTAGGGTCAAAGTAATTAAAAGAGGAAGATTCACTGGACATTATGGAATAATATGACTCGAAGTAAGAGAAATGGGGGTCTTGGCTTCAAGAAGTTGGAACTATTTAATCTTGCTCTTCTAGCTAAGCAAGTGTGGAGAATTATACATAATCCTGATGCCTTTTGGGTAAAAATTCTAAAAGCTCGATACTTTCCTAATTCATCCATCTTATCAGCAAGGAAAGAAAGTAAACCATCTTAGGGGTGGTCTAATCTTCTAGAAAGGGTAAATGTGATTAAATAGGGATCTTTTTGGCAAATTGAAAATAGCAATTCAATCAACATATAGCAAGAAAAATGGATTCTAGATCTTCATGGTTTTTTTCTCCTCACCCGCTTCTCCCCCTTTGATAACATAGTGAATTTGGTAGCTGATCTTATTGATCCTGTTTCTAAGAGGTGGAATCTTGCTCCTATAGATCAATGGCTCTTTCCATTAGAAAAACAAGCCATCGAGAAACTGTATATTCTAAGTAGTGATCAAAATAATTCTCTAGTATGGCATGGTACCTCCAATGGAATCTACAAAGTTAAGTCTAGTTATCTCATGCTTCTAAATGATACTTCTTTTGCTTCAGGGTTGGGATTATCTAATTTAGCTCAATTTCCTTTATCTCTTTGGTCTTCAATTTGGAGACTAGAATTTCCCGCAAAAGTGAGACACTTTACATGGGGAGCGCTTAACAATGCCTTACCAACAATAGCAAATATTCACAAAAGAATCAATACACATTGTCCTATGTGTACTATATGCTCTTATGAAGCAAAGGATATTAACCATCTCCTATTCGAATACACCTGGATAACAAGAGTGTGGTTTAGCATTCCTCTATGTTTAAGGCCAAATCAAATTCAATTCTCCTTAGGTGATTGGTTGAATTATTTTTGGAATGACTCTAGCCATAATTATACAGAAAAAATTAAGACCATGTCCCTTATGGTTTTCACTACTTGGTTCATATGGAAGACTTGTAATGAATTCATTTTCCAAAAGAAGGAGATCAATGCTCACTTTATTGTTTTGAATATTATCGTTGCATTCAAAGAATGGAAAGGTGTTCATCTTTGCAATCTAATGGACTCTCATCCCACCCTATCCCATCCCCATCAATGGGATCCCCCTCCTATTGGCTGTCGTAAGATCAATGTAGATGCTGCTCGCCTACCAAATTTAGGAAAGTCAACCATGGCTACCATTGCAAGAGATTCAGTAGGTATATTTCAATGTGGCCTTGTTAACATAGATTCCTCTCTCACTTGGAGCAGTAAAAGTTAGAGCTATTTTTCTAAGAGTTAAATCAACTACTTCCATACTTAATGAGCCTGTTATTGTGGAATCTGATGCTATGAATGCAGTGAACTATCTCAACTCTCCATCAATATCTCCAGCTTGGGATTTCTATTAGGTTATCAATGACATTCTACACCTCACCCCTAGAGCTATTTCTATTTCTTCTAGATACATTTCTAGGCATATAAACAAAGCTGCCGATTGGCTAGCAAGGAACTCTCTTTAGGGGAAGTGTCCATTGAATGGGTTCAAAATCCCCCTTTTCCTTTGAAATCTATTTTAGCTCATGATAAGGCTTTTACTCCTTAGGCTTTTTCTTCCTTTTTATCCCATTGTGTCGGTTCTAGTGTTTGTTTTTGTTTGTTGCGTGTCTGTTAGTTTTTTCTTGTGTCTGTTTTGTGTTCTGGTTGTTTCTGTATCCTTTGTATTTCAGAATGATTCAGGCAAAAAAGGAAAAAAGGAACTTAGGTGGAGAGGCAAAGAAATTACACTAAACATTAGCTGTGCAAGACAGAAAATTTATGTTGCAACTTGGGATGCGTTCATATATAAATAGGATATCAAGTCTCGTAACGAACACAACACGGGATAAAATTGTTCATTAGCCATAGTGGCTTTGCTTCTGATATAAGTCGTCAGAGAGAATTAGCAGACAGACAAAATTACACTAAAGACTGTTCAGAGTTCTGTCATGAAAGCACGCATGCACGTGAATAAGAGAAGCCATAGATATTTTGTATTGTATTACTGTAGTTAGTTTCATATACTAATTAGTACGTTGATTTAATTAATCATGGCTTTGCTAGTTGGCCATGGCATAAGGTCTGTTTGACCGACCTATAGCTCAACCCTGGTCCCTGGATAAGGAATATCTCGAGGTCTGTTTGTATGACTTACAGATTAGAACGGCTCTGTATCGTTCAAGATCAGGATAAACATAAAGTTTGTTATAGTTTTGATTGCTGATTTTTATATTTTTGAACTTCTAATTTGTTGAACTGTCATGTATTTTCTTATTTTTTATTTTTTTTGTAAAATGCGCACAAATACGAAAACAATAAAAGCAACTAGCAGAATTAGAAAACGTGTCCATTCCGTACAACTTGAAGATTAGAAATGATAGATAGAGTAGCCAGCTCATGCAATACGTGTCCGAAGGCTTTGCTGGATACATGAATTTGACCCTATCCTGAAAACTAGAAAAGAAAAAAAGAAGCGGCTGATCTACTTGTGGATCTACAGCAGCATCTAATCAAAGCATCATAATGAACACTACAAAGGTAATTAGTCAGTTTGATTAATTTCAGTAAATATGGTCATGTTTTTAGTGCGATTTATGAATACTTAGGTGTGGCTGTTTGGTAGGGAATAGAATTCATAAACGAGGAAGGTGCAGTGGAAATCGAGGTTGACACAGTAAGTAATGAAGCCAAGGAACGTAGCAACAAGTTGAAGGAGGAAAAATCCCATCTGGGCGGAGATGACACTGCTTTAACCTCAAAAAATGATGCAGCTGCTTCTTCCCGAGCAAGCATTGACAAAGCTACTTCCACCGTCAAAGGCTCACCACCGTAACTTTGTTTCATGCTTCTGGGAAGTGATTAATAATATCCGCTGAATAAGATTTGTAACCAGAGTTGGTCATGAAAAGATCGTGCTTCCATGTGAAACTTCCCGGAGTCTGTGATTTTATTTCGGCCTTTCTATAATGTCTCTAGTTGTTTTTATTGGTTTTTGTTCCGTCTGTTCATCGGTGGTAATCGACTGGGGCGAAAAAATTATAAACACACACACACACACACACAGTGCACAAACAACAATATTCAACGCTTTAGCAAACCTTTGATAGAATTGACAACCTTAACTGACCTAAATTAAAAGGCAAGTGTTGAAATTGAGGAAATTAAAAGAAAATTAGTTATTGTTCACAATTGAATTACCAAAAATAATTACTTGAAACAACTAGCATAATATAAATTTTGAGAATGAAGTCTACACTTGCTTAGATAAGCGACTTATCTGGCCATAAGATAAATAATTTTTTTTTTATAATTATACGGGTAACAAGTTACTTTAATATATATATATATAAAATTAAGGGTTTGAATTCACGGTATAAGTGGAACAACATTTTAAAATAATATTAGATACCATTATATCATCACCAAGAGTGCCCGACTAGGATAAATGATACCATTATATTATCACCAAGGGTGCCGACTAGGATAAATGAATTGTTAGACTATAAACACGAACGGTGACTTTGCCAAAGAGATCTGAGTTGCGGCAATATGGTTAAGTGAAGGCACTAAAATGATCTTGTCATTTAGCGAAGTCATTTTAGCAGCGGTTCCCCACATCTGCGCACAAACAAGTAGCAAAAAATGCCGCAAAGATAAAGATTAGGAAGGCAATGGGTTGGGTCTGACCCAAATCCAATAAGAGCCGAACTTATTAAAAATTCAAACTATTAAATCTATTTTGGATTTAAAATTCGAAAAAACTCCATAGGGCCTAAACGTATAAGATTTGATAGAACTCGCTTGAATACAAAAAATTACTGTTTTATTTTTAAATTAATTTTTAATTCTAAAACATATATGAATTCTCAAAATTTAAGTTTTTTATTTGATTATTAATTTCAATGTCTTACATTAAATTTTTCATAAAATATAATATTTGTATAGAAAATTTAAAAAAGGAGAGTAATATGTATATTTACATATGTGTATATCTTTATATTTCTCATTGTGATTTTTTAATTGTAAAAATGATAATGATTATAATGCTTTATTGATAATAATTATATTTTGATTGATCATATTTATTTCTCTTTCACATGTATTTTTATTTTGACTCATCTATACTATCCATATTAA
Organism: Sindora glabra; assembly: GCA_020226215.1. Lineage (NCBI taxonomy): Eukaryota > Viridiplantae > Streptophyta > Magnoliopsida > Fabales > Fabaceae > Sindora > Sindora glabra. Next base: position 81,992,662 of record CM035230.1, read on the forward strand.
TTTCAAGGTAAATATGAGTTATAACATTATTGACTTTATAAAATAAAGGTTATATTGAATTTATTCATGAATAATTATTTATTAATTTATATTTTTATAAGATACTCTTATATTGTATAAATTAATATTATAAAATAATAAATATCATTTTGAAATATCTTTATAATTTAATATAAATTCAAGAATTTTAATATCATTTTATGATAAATAAAATATTTTGATATTATTTATCTCAAATAAACTGTCACAAGATCTTTATATATATAAAATAATGTTAATTTTTATATAATAATAGGTTAATTATAAAATATATTATTTAAATAAATTTAATGTGATACCTAACAAAAATATAAGACTTATTGAATATTTACAAAAAATAAATTTATATATTATATAAATTAAAATTATAATAGATCTAATATGATATCCAAAAAGAACCTAAGACCCTTAGATATTTAATGAATAGACTCAGATTCAGACTTAAACTCAGACTCACACTCAAACCATTAAGGAGTCAATCTAATTTGGATAAGACTCATTAGGTAAATATTTATTGATTTAGATAAGATCCATTAGATATAAATATTTTTTGTCATCCATAGAAAGAATTAAGTGAAATGCAAATAGATTGAAAAAACAAATTATGTTGGCATGCAAAATTCCATTCAAAAAAAAAAGAAAGAAAAACACTGCACACTAAATGAATGATTTACACAAAGCTAAACATTCAATGATCATACTAAACACTGAAACCATTTTAATCAATGAATTTTATTTGCTAGGAATAAATTAATTATCAACATAAGAGAAATAAACCATTTTGTTTATAGAATTTCCCTAAACATATGTATGCATCATGGAAGAAGCAAAAATTTTTGCATACTTTTATTGTAATACATATCTTTTGTCATATCCAATAAATAAAGATTTAATGTCAAATTTTACAAATGTCAATATTTTGAAAATTAAAAAAAATTATGCTTATGAATCTTATAAAATTTACAACTAAACAATATATTAAAAAATTCTCTTTTGTTTATTAGGAGCGTTAAAAGGCAAGTTTTATAATTAGCCATTTAGGAATTTTTTCATGAAAAGATGCATCTTAAAGAGTAATGTAAACATCACAATTCTTGAATTAATTTTTATTTTATCAAGTTTTAGGCTTTTGATTTTTTTATCAAAAAATGCAACATTCCACTCTAGGTGAAGTTTGTGTTTATTAGTAGAGATTGCAAAACTAGTTCAACTCTTTCTTCAATATTGAGCTCTCATGGTATGGTAGCAATGTTTAGATCCTATACAATAGGAAAGAAAATACAAAAGTAATAAGTGCATAGGCACCCAAAGATGCATTTACCTTGCACTGATACAAATGCAAACAAATTAAGATAAACATAATTAACTCAATAATTCATTATAAATTGGTTTGAAAGATTACATTAATTTTGCATAGGAATGACATTAGGAATCCTATTGGCAACTTGATTATAATGGAAAAAGAGTTTGATTGTCTAGAAATAACAGGAACATCAAAGTTCTACTAAAAAGGTAGTAGAGTGCTAGATGAAAATACAAAGTATATAATAATATTTGAGCTTGTACTTGGAAAAGTATAAGGCAATTATTTGTAATGTTTAGGAAAAAGTACGTATAACCCTCGTAAACTTTCCATAAGTAACACATTCAATACATAAACTTTTAAATGTAATAATTTACCCCTTGAACTTGTCAATACATTGAAACAATTAGTGGGTTGTTACTTTTAGTTGCCCTAACCTTTATGATGTGCACATAATATACTTAGTGGTTTCCTATCTTTGATTACATTCTATTATAGCTAAAACAAAGCTTTCTCTCCCATTTTTCCATCTATTTCACAAACAAAAAACCTTACTTTATGACCTCAAACATTAGAGTTAAATGAAGATTGTGAGTGTAGAAAAGCTTTATTTCTTGCCTTAAGAAATGAAAGCTTCACCTAAGTATGTTGTTCTTTAATTTTTTTTCCACAAATGATTAATTTTCATTGATTTATTCATTTAGAAAAAAGTATAAATTTTATTCCTAATTTTTTAGGCACTAAATTCTCTCCAACTTATTTTGTATTTTTTTTTCTTCATTTTGAAATTCATTTGCTTTTTTATTAAAATGGTTATTTTTATAAAGAAGATAATTCTAAGTCATGGATGTTTAGATTGCAAGTGTAAAAGTAATAATATAGTGAAAAACAAAGCAAGCATAAATCAAAATGCCAAGTTTTATGCATTTAGCATAAATAAATTTAAATAGAAATTTTAAAGATATATTTTTACAATTTAGTTAATAAAGCATTACCACCATTATTGTATTTTGTGTTAGTTATGGCACATTATGTGTCAACGAAGGTGCACTATAAAGGTTACTTATTGACTAAGTTAAGCTATAAATATGAATAAGGGATTATAGATGTAGTCTCTCATATTAATCCTAACTTGTTTGACTTTTGGTGGCTACTTGACAAAGTCATAGCATTGAGATATCCATTTACTTCAGTAGTATATTATAAATTTCAAAATATAAATGATTGTCTAAAGCTAATTGTTGATAATAGGGGGTCATGGAAATGATGGAGGTATGCAAGGGGTTCAATATATAGGATGTATATGTTAAAGTTGGTATTGGACCTATGAATTTGAGCAAGGTGACTACTTATGATGATAATAAAAATGCTAGAGATGATAATGAGAAAATTTTACAGGATGTTTAGGATAATAATGTTTAATTTGACTTTGGATATGGTTATATAAAGAATGATGAGAAAGATGGAGGTCAAGAGTTAACTATTTCATACCTAAATAATAAAGGTAATAATATTGAGAGTTATTTAATTATCACTCATATAAAGCCATGGATGCTAAAAGGTCTTGAAAGGTCAAATGATGATGAAATATTTTAAATGTGGGCTTAAATGAGAATGTTGAAATTGAAGGCAATATGCAAATTATTGTAAAAGGAAACATGAACGAAGGAGTAAAGGAAGATATTATTGTGTGCAAAAAAATGGTTAAATATGATCAAAGATATATTAACTTTTTAACTAATGAGCAAGTAGGTGATATGAGCTATTATATGATGATGGAGATAACTATCCTGAGTTCTATAAAGAAACTGATATGGAAAATCCAACCCTCACTGTTAGGATAAAGTTTAAGAATCTAAAAATGTTTAAAGATGCCATTATAGAATGGAATGTTAGAAAGTGGTGTGATGTGACATAAATAAGAAATAAAGGCAACATGATGCTTGGAAAATGTAAAAAAAAAGGTTGTGATTAAAGGATATATGCCTTACGAATGCAAGGAAAAACAACCTTGCATATAAAAACCTTTCATTCAAAGCATACTTGTTGTAATACATTTAAGAACAAATCAGTAACATTAACTTATCTTTCAAAAAGATATTTTGACTCTTTTTTTTACAATTCCAAATAGAACTTGCCTTCGATGAAGAAAATAGTGAAGAGAGAATGCAAAGTTAATGTAAAAAAGATGAAATTGTATAAAGCAAAAAAAGAGGTAACCAACATCAACAAAAGGGATTTTAGATGTCAATACAATAATTTGTGAGATTATTGTGCCATAATTAGGAAGTATAATCTAGGCAACACTTACAAGCTATTATTGAACTCACCAAGAAAAAAGCAATTACCTCACTTTAAGAAGTTATATATGAGGATTAAAGCACTAAAAAAGGCTTCTTTATTAGGTGTAAAAAAATAATTAGGCTAGATGGTTATTTCTTAAATAAAGTGTTTGGGGGACAAATGCTTAATGTAATAATAAAAGATAGGAATGATAATATATATCCTTTGGCATGGGCAATGATTGAACTTAAGAACTAAGATAGTTGGTATTACTTTATGGATACATTAATTAGTGATCTTAGTGAATTTGAAGATACAAAATGAACATTCAAAAATGATAAATAAAAAGTAAGGTTGCTGAGTTTAATTTTTAATTTTTTTATGTTATTCATTGTATTAGTTGCTTGAATTATTAAGGCTAACTTGTGGCTATTTGATTTCATTTATACAAGTTTTGCTTAAAGTTTTCAAGCAAAAGTCCCTCAAGCTAGCCATAGATTATGTGAAACACTTGTATATCAATTTTTGTTCAAAGTATAAAAGGTAAGAGCTAAAGGATTTTGTTAGGAAAGCTACTAATACTAGTACTCCAATGGAGTTTGAAAATTGGATGAAAAAGATTAAGGCACTAGATGTTGATGCTTATAACTATCTTAATGATTTAGAACCAAGGTGTTGGTTGAGATCACATTTTAACACAAAAGTGAAGTATGACATTCTTGTTAATAAATTAAATGAGTCATGGAACTTGTATATTTTAAAAGCTAGAGATATACTAATTCTATAAATTCTTGAATGGATTAAAAGAAAAGTAATGGAAAGGATTCAAATTACGATGAATGGCATTAGAAAATATAAAAGTTTTCTTACACCTAATGTGCAATTGATTCTAGAAGAATACAAGCATGATTATAGGAATTATTTTGCATACTATGCTAGGGCATGAAATTTAAAGTGGACTTCTATGACACAACTAATATTGTTAATCTTAAAACCTATTTATGCATGTATGGGGATTGAGATCTCACTAGAATCCCATGCAAACATGTAATTGCTATCATTCAATAGACTAAAGAGAACCTTAAATCCTATGTTTATAGTTAATTTAGAATAGAAATGTTTAATAAGACATATCAATATGTAATCCATCTTATACCTAGACAATCTAATTAGGAAATAATAAAGCATGTGACTATATTACCTCCCTACTACATAAAACTAGGTGGCAAGCCTAAGAATAGAGGAAGAGAAGGCCAGATGAGCTAAAGTCAACACACAAAGTGATAAAGAAGGGAGGGTTTATCACTTATAACAAATATCTTACTATTGGACATAATGCTAGGACTTGCAAGAAATAAATCCACTAAAATTGTAAATTTATGTAGAGGAAAAATATAGGGTTAAGTTAATATGTTATAGCTTCTTTATAAAATGTAGTGGATGTTGTTTATCCAACACCTAGAGTTCCATTAACATCATTATGTAATGAAAGCTTTGCTACTAAGGGTGCAAAACTCAAGGGAAAAAGAGGAAAATATAAAAAGTAAGCTTGTTGTTTAAGAATAAGACATTAGTTTTATTTTTTTTTTAGAGTTTTTTACTTGAACACTTGTATAAAGCTAATGCCATAATTTGGTTGCTATGTTATAATCTTTTGGCTAGGTTTATTTTAGGTTTACGATGAATGTAATTATGCAATACTTATACAAATGATGTTTTTAATGCAAATTTGTTGTTTAATGGTAATGTCACTAACTTGTAGTTTAAAATATGCTATGTTGTTCAATGTGAATATGTTTTAATTATTAATGCAGCAAAATTAATAAAGGCTATATAGGAAAAGTATATATAATTAAGAACTTTCAACATTGAAATTAGACCCAAAAAGACCTAATATATTGTTAAGTTAGAGCACTAGCAAATAGCAAATATAGAAGGGTTTTCTTTGTTTGGAGAAGTTTCAGTGTGAAATACACGAAAAGTAGTGTTAAATATTATATTTGTAGACACTACCAGTTTGTGAATTCTATATAAAGGTGCTACTAACATATCTACTAAAAAAGAAACATATTTATTGTAGATTTATTAGCTGTTGCAAAATTTTGCTTAGTTCTTACTAACTTTTTATTTTAATATATATATATATATATATATATATATATATATATATATATATATATATATATATATATATATATATATATATATCCTTAGTTAACTTTAGCTTTCCCATTTAGTTATCCTTTAGTTTTCTCAAACCATTGAAATATGAATCAATCTTTTAATTTAGTTTACTTTAATTGTTCATCTATTGAAACAAACTTTAATAATATTAAATGAGAATAACATAATTGTACAGATATTTTAATGTAAAAATATCTAATTTTCATTGCATTATTACTTATTTTTAGTTACAACTTGTTAGTTGATACATTAAAAAAAAAGGGTTACATTAATACTATATCTATATTCCTCTTAGCATTATACTAATAACAATACATTCTATTATAAACTAAGTTGCAATTAACATCTTCAAATATCTTTCTTCCTTCCCCTGTGATGCTTTTAAGAATTTCATAACTATTTCCTTACAATTTTTCTTAATTTTCATCTTCTTTTCTTTTTGTAATTTAGCTTCTTTCTCTTTCAATAGTTTGATTTCAACCTCTTTATTTTTCTTTGTTCAACTCTTGCATCATAAATCTTTTCAACTTGCTTAAAGATATTTGCATTTAAATTATCACTTTTAGGGAGTTTTAACCAATCGAAGAAACCATAGCTTTGTAAATCCTAAAAAAAGGAAAAAAAGAAATTCTAACATTAATGCAATTAATAAAAAGGTATTACAATTTGAATCTAAACAATTTCTATTAGTTTAGGTTAGGCTTAATGTGCATTTTATATAGGTTTTCTACTTAACTTTCACACTTTTAGCTAGCTTGAATTGAAATGGATAAGGTATATGCTTGGTTAACTTCAAAATTAGGCCTCAATAAGAATTCTGCATAATTTGATTTATTATGAAGATAAAGCACTAGTAAATAGCAAATATGGAGAGGGTTTCTTTTTTTAGAGAAGCTTCAATGTGAAATACACAAAAGGTGATTTTGTTTTATAATTCAAACATATGCTAAATAACATAATATTTTGATTATGAAACTAATCAAATAATAAAGAGAACCCTTTTGCATAAAATAACAAATGTTTTCTTTCGAGTGTTAACAAATTATTTACTATAAGAGCAGATATTGATTTGTTAAAAAGTTTACAAAATCAAATTTTAAGAACAAACAACAAAAAGAAAGGGAGATTTTTTTTTTAACAAAAACAATACCTAGTTACATAAGCACACTTAAATCCTTTGGTTTGAACCTACACTAGAAGAGCTTTACGATTGAGATCCTCCCCCTTCCATTCTTCAACAATCTTTAAGCCTTAAATTTTTGTTGCTTTGTGCTTTTGCATTTTTGCATTTCTAGCTCTTTTTTAAGATTAAAAAGATAAAAGTAAAATAAGGTAATAGATCACATGTATATCACATGGGTCAAGGCTAAGTAACAGCTTATTAATTGTTTTAATATATTGAAAAGTTCAAGGGGTAAATTGTTACAGTTAAAAGTTTATGTATTGAATGTATTGCTAAAGAAAAGTTTAGGGGATTATATGTACTTTCCCCTAATGTTTACTTGTGTACTACTTAATAATGTAGTAATGGGTGGAACCTAATATTTCTTTCTTGAAAAAATATTTTTAGTCACCTTTTTGTGTGATGAAGGCATAATAAAATTGATGTTGGAATATGATATGTTATAATAGTTCTTTTGTAAATTGATGTTAATAATATCATTGATAATGTGATTAGAATGTGATGATATTGTAATGATGATTTAAGATATAATTTGATTGATGCCATTAGGCATATGTGATATTATAAGATATGAGGAGAAATTTAAAAATGTGAATTAATATTGGATTCAAGAAAGCATTTATAAAGGATCAAGGTTGGCCATAGAGAAATAGGAATAAGTTTGCAAAAGGATAAAATTGATTAGGAGTCACAAGAAAGTCTAATATAATTTCCTATTTGTTATTTATGTGTTACATCATTATACATGATGTTAAACATGGACTTATGAATATGATGTCAATTAAGAATTTCAAATGATTTGTAAATTCTTTTATCTAATGATTCTTATTTATACTAGTGCAAACGTGTAGCCTGCTAAACTGTGGTAGCCTCTTTAAGGTGTCATCATCTTTTAGATTTATGGAAGAATATACATATATATACACATATGTATATCTATTGCTAATTGAGTTATAATGTACTTTGATTATCTTCTTCTTTTCATACATTTTGATTTTTAATATTGATTTAGGTAGATACACATTCCTTAAGTTTATAAAACTCACTCTTTTATTTTAAATATAATGTTTTCAAGTTTAACTTGAAATTGCAAGATAAGCTATTCTTATGGAAGTCCAAAGAAGTTAACAATGGAAAGATGGTGTCAATTGTAGATTATTTGATAATTGTTGTATATAAAGAATATCTTTATCCTTATTTATTATTATTTTTTTACTATATGCATGTAAAATATCATAAATTTACCTTGTATTAGGGAAAGTATCCTTCATGAGCATCTATAAATAAAGAGAATTTTGTTCATATCCAAATTAAGTATAGTATTACATATTGGGTCATACAAAAGCAAAGGCATCTCTATTAAGATGGAGTCTATATAATTAATTAGATAGGATTGTGGATATAGTTAACAAATTCCATATCGATCATGATTGAGCCAAGTTATGACATATTAATAATCACTAGCTACCATCCATTGGCAATGATTGTCTCCACTATTACTCACCACCTTTTACTACCATTAGCTACTATATACCACTAGTGATTATTGTCACCATCATCTATTGATAATGATTTCCATTGACAACCATTCCTCATTAGCCACAATTGATACTACTGTCATAATTACCAATTTTTAGTGGCCTTTGTTAGGCACGGCCTATTGCTCATAACTATTATTGACTAACTTTATTGACTACCACCCAATGTTGGTGGCTTCCATCGGCCATCACCCACCACCAATTATTATTATTTGACATTCTTAAATACCTTTCATTACTATTTACTATTATTAACCATTCAATTTTTAATAAAAAAATGTGTAGTATTATAATATTTTTAGAAATATTTTTAATTAAATTAAACATGATAATATCATATTTTTAAAAATTAAATTTTTGGAAATCACATCTTTAAAAATATTAAAATTAAGATTCTTATAAAAGTAAGACACCATAAGTTAAATATTACTTTAAAAATCTATGCATAAATTAAATATATTTTAGGTAGTAGATTTGGCCACGTATTTGTTTATTATGTAGTTTTTTCCCACCAAATCTTACTCCTAATTTAGCCAGCTATTTTATAGTATTGATAGCATCATGTGATTGTTCATTTTTGGCTTAATATTAAATATTAGTTCTAAGTTCAAATGTTTGCATAAGTAGGGTAGTTGTACATTTGCATCGACCCACTTATAAAAATTACTTTTAATTTTTTTCCAATTCTTATATTATTTTATAATAGTAAGTCATTCATTTTTGTCATTTATTTTATTACATTTTTCTTATACTATTTCTATTATTTATAATTCAAACTATAATTAAATAATATTAATATAAAATAATAATTTTTTTATTATTATAAAAATATTTTAAATAAATTAACATTTACTTAAATTAATTATTTCACACTTCAAGAGTTGTTTCTCTTTCTTTGATCCGTGACATTTTTTTCTTATATTTATATATATATTATTTATAACTAAAATGCTAATATCATTAAATAAAGTTCACATTTTTCTTTTTTTTTAATGCAGTATTTTTATTTATAATTTAGATAGTAATATTACTAAGAATTATAAAATGTAATATGATATATTTTATTTATATTATAAATATATTTTAAACATATTAAATATTTAATTTACTTAAATTGATTATTTATATATTTTTTAACTCTTACATTATTTTACATCATTTCTTTTCCTTTTATTTGTTCAATTGTATATTTTTTCTTTCTTTTTTTATGGTCTTTACTATTTTTTTCTTTTTTTGGGCTAAACTTTACTACTATTATTTATAACTTAAATGCTAATATTATTAAATAGTATATATATAATATAAAATTTAATTTAAAAAATTAAGATTTCAATATATAAAGTATTAATTAAAAGAATAAATTATATATTTTATTAATTAAAAAATATAAAAATAAAAATAAAAATTTTATTTTAATTATATTAATATTTTCTTCGTATCAGCTTTTAAGTGTAATGTTTCAAATCTATAATCAATGAATTGAATGTTTTTGCAGCAGTTTTTTTTTATTGTAAACGTGTTGCGCTATTTGGAAAAATTTACCCATCCAACATTTTGTTCTTTCCTTTTTGGGAAAAAATCATGTTAATATCGTTTCTTGCAATTTATTGCAGTGAGGTATTTAAAGGTCACTTTTTTCATTTAAGTGCATTCGTGCATGAAAATTTATTGTGATATCCAGGAAACAAAATGAGTCATTTACTATGTGTTTCAATAAGATAAAAAGTATCAAAACAGAAATATTTTTTTACCACATATTAAAATTAAAAATTTTTTAGTTCAATACAAATAAAAAATAAAAGATTAAAAACTTATAAGAATTAAAATTGGAGAATTTTTAAATTTTAAAAAATTAAATTAATATAAAATTTTAATTATAAATAAAATTAATAAAAATTTAATTTTTAGGAATTAAAATAAATTTTTAGTTAAGATAAAAATAAAAATAAATAAAAATTTAGAAATATAGTAACATATTATTATTTGACAATTTGATTGTTAATTAAACTTGATTTATCCATTTGTCTGAGATTTTTGTTGGTATTACTGTTTGGATTAAAACAATAATATGTTATTATTTAGCAGTTTGATTATTAATTAAAATTGATTTATCCATTTATTTAAAGTTTTTTATTGGTATTGCTGTTTTAGAACAAAATAGTAATATCATTTTCTTCAACAATTTGGGTGTTAATTAGACTTAATTTATCCATTTATTTAAAAAATTTTATTAGTATTACTATCTGAAGAACAATCCTTAACATGCACTTATTTAGTACTTTGATTGTTAATTAGATATGATTTATACATTTATTTGAAACTTTTTATTAGTATTACTGTTTAAAATGAAATAGTAATATCTTCTTGTTTGACAATTTAGTTGTTAATTAGATTTAATTTATCTATTTATTTAATATTTTTTATTGGTGTTACTATTTTAAAATGAAACAGTAACATGTTACTATCTTGAGAACAAATAATAACATGGTGTTATTTACTAATTTTGTTATTAATTAAACTTAATTTATCTATTTATTTGGAGTTCTTGGTTGGTGTTACTATTTTGAAACAAAATAATAACATCATCTTCTTTGACAATTTAGTTGTTAATTAGATTTGATTTATCCATTTATTTAAAATTTTTCGTTAATATTACTATTTTGAAATGAAATAGTAATATGCATTTCTTTAGTAGTTTGGTGATTAATTGACTTGATTTATCCATTTACTGTTTATTCTTAAGATAGTAAAATGTTACTATCTTGGAACGAAACAGTAACATGTTACTATCTTAAGAATAAACAGTAACATAATGTTATTTAACAATTTTATTATTAATTAGACTTAATTTATATATTTATTTAAAATTTTTAGTTAGTGTTACTATTTTAAAACGAAGCAATAATATCTTCTTCTTTGATTGTTTAGTTATTAATTAAATTTGATTTATTCATTTATTTAGGATTTCTAGTTGTTATTATTTTGAAATAAAACAGTAATATGTTACTGTCTTGAAAATAAATAGTAACACAGTAACATGTTACTGTCTTGAGAATAAATACTAACATGATATTATTTAATAATTTATTTATTTATTTAAAATTTTTAATTGGTGTTACTATTTTTGAATAAAATAATAACATTATCTTCTTTAGTAGTTTAGTTATTAATTGGACATGATTCATTTATTTATTTTAAATTTTTTTAGTGTTATTATTTTAAAATAACTATCTTGAAAAAAATATTAATATGTTATTGTCTTGAAAACAAATAGTAACATGATGTTATTTAGTAATTTAATTATTAATTAGACTTAATTTATTTATTTATTTAAAATTTTTTATTGGTGTTATTATTTTCAAATGAAACAGTAATATCATATTCATTACCAGTTTGGTTATTAATTAGACATGATTCATTCATTTATATAAAATTTTTTATTAGTGTTATTATTTTAAAACAAAATAGTAACATATTACTGTCTTCAGAACAAATAATAACATGGTATTATTTGCTAATTTTGTTATTAATTAGACTTAATTTATTAATTTATTTAACATTTTTTGTTGATGTTACTATTTTGAAATGAAATAGTAACATACATTTCTTTAGTAGTTTGATTATTAATTAGACTTAATTTATATTTGACCTTTTTTGCCCGTGTTACTGTTTTGAAACGAAATAATAACATGGTGTTACTAAGCAATTTTATTATTAATTAGACTTGATTTATGCATTTATTTAAGATTTTTAGTTAATTTTACTATTTTAAGATGAAATAGTAACATGTTATTATTTAATCTATAAAAAATAATATATTATTCTATAATAATTTTATTTGTTAAGAAAATTATTATGGCACTATTAGATATTAAAAGAGTTAGATAGTAAAAGTTTAATATGAAATTCGAATGAATTTGAATTAACAAAAATAAAATTAAAGTTAGAAAAATAATAAGAAAATGAAGAAAATTTAAGAAAAGGCATTGAAAAAAGTCTTTTTTTACCAATTAGAGTAGCCAAAATGCCTTTAACTTTTACAAGTTTGTAGATCTCGAAAAGTTATATGGAATAAAAAAAATAGACAACCAAGTACAAAGTTATGATTATTCAAAGTTTTAATCTCAATTTGCACATTTCTAACTAGGTGAACCACGCTAAACCTAAATTTTCTTGTTTTCTATCAAAAGATCATGGGAAGAGAAATAAAAATAAATGGTCATATGTAAAAATTGGTTAAATAATCATAAAATTATGTCTTTTCTAAAGTTCTTAATTTATAATTGCATTCTCATAATTAAAAAAAAGATATTTAAAAATATAATAGTAATAATTCATAAAATCGGCACCTATTTAAAATAAAAATCAGTACTAGTACTTTGTTAAAAAGAAATTTAAGAAGTAGTACCACGGTGCAATTTATCGTTCCTTTTTTCCCTTTCATTTTATAAATATCACAACACTATTTTCAATTTTTTTTTCAATTTACTTGTATTACAACACTTTATTTTTTTTCTTTTCATTTATACCACTTACAACTCAAATACTATTTATATTATTGTATATTGTAAATTAAGTACCATATAATTTTTTTGTTAAAAATATTTTAAATAATTTACTTAATTAAATAATTTAATTTATTACTTTTTTATTTTTAAATCTTATTATTTTATAATTTAATCATTATTTATTTATTTATTTTAATACTTTTCTATTTTAATGTTAACTTTTATTACTTATATTTTTTTATTATATATTTAAAATTCAAATAATATTGAGTATTATAATTTTAAAAAATTAAAATTTTTTGTGATAAAATATTATAAATAATTTTAATATTTTATTTAATTAAATCAATATATTTTACTATATATTTTATTTTTAAATTTTATTATTTTATAGTTTAGGCATTATTTCTGTTCTTTTCATTTATTTTGTCTCATATTTTTTATTTTTCTTATCTTCTTTTATTACTTATAATTAAGATATTAATATTATTAAGTAATAAATATATATTATATATTTTTATTTTTAAAATTTTCAAAAAATATTTTAAATAAATTAAATTTTAGTGTAAAAATTATTAATTAATAGAATACTATATTTTTTAATAATATTGTTTGATGATTAAAATTAAATTTGTTTATTTAAAATTTGCTAATATTTTTAGTATCAATTTTTAAATATTATATAAAATAGTATAATTTCTTAACACAATAAAAATATTTTAAATATTCAAAAAAATTTATTTAATTAAATTGATTAATTTTATGATTAAGATATTTTGTCCTTTTCTTATTTGCTTTGTTTCATATTTTTTATTTTTCACGTTCACTTCTATTGCTTGTAATTAATTCATTAATATCACTGAATAATATAGAGGATAAATTATATGTTTATTTTTATAAATTTAAAAATATTTTTAAAAAATTAATATTTTACTATAAATATTATTATTTAAATTAATTTATTACATATTCTATTTTTAATATCAATATACGATCAAATTTATTTATTTAAGTTTTTACTATTATTTTTTATATTAATTTTTAAATATTATATATGAAATTAAATGCATATCAATTTTGTCAAGACTTAATACCTCATATACTATTTCTCATATTTTTTTAACCTTTCTCTTTTCTCTTTCATTATTTATAACCAAAATACTATTGAGACTAACATAAGTTTAATAGAGTGCGATTTACTTTTATGATAAAAAAATTTAAATAAGTTGAAATTTTTATTTAGTTAAATTAATTTACTTTACTATACATTTTATTTTTCTAATTATAATTATTTAACAGCTTATGCATTGTTTCACTTTTTTTATCCACTTCATTTTATATTTTTTTTTACATATCCACTACTAAATAGTATAAATATAATATCATATATTTTATTTTTAAATTATATATATTTTAAATAAATTAAAATTTTAGTATAGATGTTATTAATTGAATCAATTGCATGTTATATTTTTCTAATAAAAATATTTGTGGATTAAATTCTTAATAATAATTTTCAAGTATTATATTTTAAAATTAAAGACACATCAATAGAGATTTTGTCACGTTTATAACCCACATACTGTTTTTTTTTTTCATTTCAATTACTCCTTTGTAAATTTTTATTTAAGTAATTTTGAGATTAAAAATAAAATATATAGTAAAATATATTAATAATTTCATTTTTATTGCTATATTTTTTATATATTACTGTTATATTTTTCTTATTTTTTGTATATTTTATATTTTTCATTTTTTATTCATTCTTATTATTTCAATTCCAAATTCAATTAAATTATTTTACTATATACTTCACTTTAAGTGTTATTATTTTACAATCCACACATTATTTATTTTCTTTTAATTTGTTTTGTCGCTTTTTTTTTACCTTTTTAATGTTTGCTCAAACTATTTACTGCTTAAACATAAAGATTACAATATAGTATAGATATGATATAATGTATTTTATTTTTATTATAAAATATTTTAAATAAGTTAAGGTTATAGAAATTATTAATTGAATCAATTATTTAGACATCTTATTTTTAATAAAAACATTTAAAAATAAAATAAAATTCATTCATTTGAAATTTATAAATATTTTTTAATATTAAATTTGAAGTATTATAGTTCAAATTAAATATACATCAATAAAATTTTATCTATACTTTACGATTCACATATTATTTATGTTTCTTTCATCTATTACATTGTATAACAAATTTAATTTGGAGTGATTTATGAAAATTTATTAATTAATAAAATATTGTCTGACCAATTTTGCCTTAAGGTAAAAGTTATTTATTAAAACATATAATGTTAACATAATAAATATAATTAAAAAAATTATTAGTTAGTTATTAAGATTGCAGTTTGTATTTGCTCCATTAAACGTACACAACTCTTCACATTATCAATCAATAGGTTATTTATAGTTGTTAGACAAAGATTTTTTTAAATCAAATACATCTTTAAATATGATTTGTAAATATTTTTTATGAGTTAAAAATTTAATATAAAGTATATAAATTGAATGATTCAATTAGATTCTCCATTTTTAATAAAAATACATAAAAATTAATATTTGATTGATTTATTAAAATTTTTTAATATTTTCTTCATATCATATGCTGTTTTTTAAATTTATTTGAAAATTTTTCTTTAAATAAAATTCTTCTGCAAATATGATTTGCAAGTATTTTTATTATAAAAATATTTTAAATAATAAAAAATATTTTATTATTTTATTTTTATCAAGAAGATAGGTGAATTTATTAATGCAAAAGTACTAAAAAATATAATATAAATTAATTAAAATTATTTATTAAAATATTTCATATAATTTATTATTTTTTAATTTAATCTTTTATTTAGATATAAAAATTTGAAAAAAATATATTAAAGTATAATGATATAAAAATATATCAAAAATAATACTAATCTAACCGATCAAATTATATAGTGTATATTTAAATTAACTTGATTTACTGTGAATTGACAATTATTCATATTATTAGTGAGTACAAAGATGTTATGTTATTAGAAAATATATATAACTAAAAGTTTTGATAAAAAGGAAAAGGAATTCAGAATATTCTCCCAACGATATGAGTAATTCAATTAATAGAATCTATTTATATAATTGACTAGTTCAGTTAATTTTATAACTTGAAAAAAACTATAGATGTAGTAGATTTTTGAATATATAAAATAAATAAGTAATTATTACACATTTTTAACAAAAATATGAATTATATAATGTATAGTTAAAAAATGAAGAAACCCTTTTTTTAAGAAATATAAAAAAGCGAATATAACTTAAATTTTATTACATTAATTTTATTTATTGATATGAAAATAGAGGAAGATTAACAATTTGTTCTTTATTTCACAATAAAAAATATTAAAATTACGTCTGAAAAATTTAACTAATATTGCTTAAAACATAAATAGTATTATTTGTTAAGTACTAAAAATATGTTTTTGAATAAAAATTATGAAAAAAATTTTCTATTTTACTATCATTTTTTTCTCATTTCATTGTATCAATATAAATATTATTTTCTTTTATCATTATTTTTTCTATTATAAATTAAATGAATTATGTATAATAAAATTTAAAATAATAAAAAGAACATAATTTATACTTTTAATATTTATTTTCTTATAAATTATATAATATATCTTCATATTTAAATAAATTATTATATTTTTTAAAATATTTTTATTATTTTATTAAATGCTAGCCCTACCACGGGCTTCGTTTACTAGTTTTAAAGGTTTAAAGTACAAAAGGATAAAATAAAATATTATAATTTTTATAAAAAAAATGTGTGAGTAATTTATAAATTTAAAAATTATTTATTTAATTTTAAATTCTTAATTTATTTTTATCAAAATTGTACGGAGCCCGATTCAAACCGACCTTATTTTGACCCTCGTTGGGTTTTGTTGCGCCATTTTTAGTCCAAAATAGGCTTCAGCTGTGCACTAAGCTTTTAAATGAATTAAATAGGGAAATCAAATAATAGTGATACATATTTGAGAAAACGAATGACATTTTCTTGACTGTGATCGTAGTTTATATCAGAAGAATTTAACCTCTATTTACATGATGTATTTTATTAGATTACTGGGTATTTTTTATGATTTGTAATCTGAATAATCTAACCCCTATCTATATTATATATTTTATTATATTGCTGATTGTAATTCGAAAATTTTAGCTTCCATGAGTAATTGGAAGCTGTTCTTCTCGGAAAATTTAAAAAAAAAAAAGTTAAATCTAGAACCCCGATTACGCAAACATACAAGAAAAGGCACCGCACTTATCATCTATTCCCAGATGCCAAGCTCCATGAAGCCATCCTCAGTGGCACAGCCCCTGAACATCCCGTTACAGTTGAACCCGTAAGCTACCTCCCCTGTCTTTGACACCGCAATCAGCCCTGCATAACCTTCGTCCAAACGCTCCTTTATCACAAAGTTCACTGCTTCCTGAAGGCCTAGCCCTTTGTACTCCATCACCGCTGCCACCTCGCGTGCCAGTGTGCCACGTATGATGGCCTCCCCTTCCCCAGTGCACGACACCCCGCACACGTCACACGCATACGTCCCAGCACCGATTAGGGGCGAGTCACCGATCCGACCGCTCAATTTGTTCATCAGCCCTCCCGTTGAAGTGGCAGCTGCACAGCGTCTCTGACCGTCCACCACCACACATCCCACCGTCTCCGGCGCGTATACGCTGATTGGCAGTCCATTCATTTGCAATGGATTCTCCGCCCCTGCGCCGCACGTTTCATATCCAGGGGCTGGAATCCTGTAGTCAAACTGCGTCCAACAAAAATTAATTACTTCGTCGGTAAAGTAAAGGCCAATAATATATAAAAATTCAACTCAGCAGTAACCGAGATTGAATTGCTCACCATGATGGCGTTGGCTTCTTTTGCCAGCTTCAGCATACCAACGTTTTCAGGAGTGATGAAGTAGTCATTGTCCACAAGTTCCACACCCTAATTAAACACAAAACCCTTCATTATTAAATTCTTTCAATTAAATAATAACAAATAGCCGAAATATTTGCACACTTTGCTAAATAAACGTTCAAATTTATAACTGATTTAGTTAAACAGAAATGGTGAAAAAATGAAGAGTGTGCCTTGTACAGGAGGAATTCTTCCATTCATTCACATATATATTATATGTGTACATAAAAATTAGGAGTTAATAAATGAGTGATTCATTTTGCATTTGTTTTTCTGAAAGATTCGAATTTCATCTGTCATTAACTCTACAATCCAAGTATGATTATTCGAAAAAAAAATTAAAAATAATTATACGCAGTTAAGTATTATTATTTCAAGCAGAATGGGTCAGGGTGGACTGGAGAGTGCCGATGGAAAAGCCACGTGACAAGACAGGTGGCATGTTAACGGGAACAAAGGGAAACCTGTTGGCGAGCGAATTCTTCAGCGCCGGAGAAAGCAAGGTAGGAATGAGGGGACTTATCCATGACGAGACGTGCCAGCGAGACGGGGTTCTTCACTGTGGTGATCCCCGATACGGCACCGCATCGTCTTTTGGTGCCATCCATAATACTAGCCTCCATTTCAACGGTCCCTTTTTCTGTCAGTGCGGATCCACGACCGGAGTTGAACAGGGGATCCGTTTCCAGTTCTCTCACCTGCCCCACCCAAATCATTAAAATAATCGATTAAAGATATTCTAATAACATAACAAATGGAACCAAAACGACATGCATGTCAATGAAATCTCACAGACTGAAACCAGAACAAACGCATGAACAAAGCAGGTTTAACCATAAGAAATTTTGATCTGCATTAATTCTGCCACACACACACAGACAGACATACAACGAGTTCGACAACATCGATGGCAGAAAGACCCGAACGAAGGGCAGAGATGCCAAGATTTAGACAGCGTCTAAGGAGTTGCTTGGCTTCCTCCTGACGGTGGGGAGGTAGATTGGGGTCAACCCCAGCGCCACCGTGCACCGCTATAGCCCAACCACCCATGTTTCTCACTCTCTGCCTGACTTTCTTATTGCTTTTTGTATGCAATTGACTACTCGGGTTGGTGGCGTTCTGCTTTTATAGACGAATTCGGACCTGAAAACCCTATTGAGTTGCATTTAAATTTCAGGTACCTCTCTCTCTCTCTCCCTCTCGGAGGCTTCGGAGAATCAGAAGCGGGTAGTTCCACGATCCTCACTCGACTAGAACAGCCAAAGAATTTCTCGTTTCTTGTTAGGCATATTATTTATACTTATATTATATTTGGCATGAATAAATATAAAATATTTCCATTTTAATTATAAAGTGATAAGGTGATTGCATTTTAGATCAATTTTGAAAATTTATAGACTAAACTATTTATTTAATTAATTATTTTATCAAATTTTATATTTTTTCATAAAAATTTTAAATTAAAATCACAATACTATTATTTATTCGTTTATCATATTTTTATATAATTAGTAAAAAATAAATTAAACATAATTAAATATTTAAAAATATGTTGTGAATTATGTGTAAAAATAACACAATAAATCAACACATATTAATAATATTGTAGTGCATTTCTAAAAAGTTAATGAAAAGTTATCTAATTTAAAAAAAATAATTAGTCAATTAAATAATAAATATTAATTTCAAATTATTTATAATTTAAAAGTTTAATTTGCAATCGAACGTTTAGAATAAATTTAAGCAAAATGTAACTACCTCAAGGCTGAAGGGACATTTTACATTTTGCATTTTTTTAGTATACTACTAATTTATTATAAAAAAATACTTAAATATTTAATTCGTAATCAGAAGTTTTTACCTTAGTTTTATAAATTTTTGCATCATTTTAGACTTTTAGTAATAATGTTATTATTGTTTTAAATATTGTTTAGGTAACATTTTCTTAGCCAATTTTTTCATACATTCACCGTAAATTTAGACACAAGGCCTCCAACCACTTTTTTTTTGTTTTTTTTTAAGATAAAGGGACTAAACGCTCAAGGAAGAAAAATACAAAAATCACAAAATTATAAAACAAGATTTAGAAACTCTTAAAACATAAGTTAAAAATAGATGAAGGAGGAATCCAATTAAAATTATGAATTCCAAGATTTAGATGAAGACTATGATTAACCAGCTTTACTTCCATGCAGATATAACTGATTTTGACCTCCCAATCCTTTGATAAAAGCATCTGGATTGCTTGCAAGAGTTCTGATGCGTTCTGACCAGTATGAATCAAGGTTTGAACAAGAGATTTGGAGTCACACTCTAACCAATTTTTTTTAAATCCCATATTTCAAGCAGCCTTCAGACAGATAACTTTCCACATTCAGTTCGAAAAGGAAAGCAAGAACCTAGAAGTTTATTTTTAAACGAGACCTACTGCAGTTTTAAACGATCTATCAATATTTATTTTTACCCAATCCTCAGAAGGCAGGTCCCAAGTAATCATAATATTGCCCACTTCTCTCCTCCTTGTTACAGTTCTTCTGGAGAGCAAAACTCACTTCCTTTAACGTAACTTTTACTCAAAAAAGGAGTTAAATACCGACATAAAATTGTTATAAAAAAGTGCATATATATATATATATATATATATATATATATATATATATATATATATATATATATATATACACACACTCAATCTTTAAAGATTTATTCCTTTATTTGATTAAATTAATAAAAAAAATTCGTCCCTTTCTAATGAACTTTGAAGTTAGTTCCTATTGTAACAAGTAAATTAGAATGAAGCAATGAAACAATTTCAAATAAGAAAGTTGTATTCATTCAAAATTTAGTGATTGAAATAGTGAAATGATATAAATTTTTTAATTAATAAAAATATTTTTTTCTTACTAAGACATCTTGAAAGAACCATCCTTATTTTAAAAATCTCTTTATCGAGATATTTACTATCACCGATAAAAAAATGCCTAATCGAAGAAAATGAAGGGAAAAAATAGCTAAAAGATTTGAACCCTCTCCTTTGTATTTAATAAATGATAAGCATGCCAACAAAACACCCTCGCAAGAATAATGTAAAAAGCCGTTTTAATACTAAGTCAAAATGTTTCAAATTTTAAAATATTAATCTAATAATCTACTCTATAATTATAAAAATGGAAATACCAAATTTACAGACTTGTCTCTACTGTTTCCTGCGTCTCTAGAATCAGCCAAAAGTCGTGCCACATGCAAAGAGAATTTTGTTTCGTCCTTTTGTTTTCCTTCATCAGGAAAGTAAAATTATATTTTTCTACACTCTCGGGAGTCTTCAAATTGATGGAGAAATAATTTTTAATAATTTAATTCTTAAAAACGTGATATTATTATATTTGAATTAGTTAAAAATATTTTATATATTATTAAAAATATTATTAGATCATAAATAAATATTTTTATTAATAATAAAATAATTAATAACGATAAATAATAAATGTAATAATAAATAATATTAAATAGTAATAGATAATAACTAACAACTATTATTATTAGTAGGTAGTGATAAATTGTGGTAAATTGTAATTAATGAGAGGATCTCAAAATTAACAAGTGATAACTGGGCACTAATAATAAATAATAATGAAATGAATTGATAATAGTAATGAAAACTTAATATAAAAATGAAATAAAATAATTAATTTATATTATTAAAATATTTTTATATTATAAAAATACAAAGTACACGTGTTAATGGTACAGGCCTCGATAGTACAAAGGTGCAAGCTAAGAAGAAATTATTTATATTCAATGGATGAAAATTGTACAGCATATTAATTTTTTTTAATAATGTAAATCTATACTATTAAATCAACTATTATAATTCAATTAATTTTTAAACAATAATATATCTCATTTACAATTGACTAGATCATAATTATTGACCATTAATTTAGTAATATAAATCCATCCCCTTTAATGACGAACAGGAGTCATGCTTCGATGAATTATTTAACTGGCTTTCGATCTGTGTCACTAGATTCACCTCGGAAGGAATCGTGGTATGTCAGAAGTAAAAGAATGTTAGGTTTGCCAATAGAGACAGGAGAGGGGGACTCGGGGTTAAATCCAACTGTTTCTGGGATGCCATCTAGTCAGTCCAACCCAAAAAAAAAAAAAGATCAATCAATAGAATTGGGGACCGTTTTGGTTCAAACTGAGGAAATAAAATAAAATTAGGAAAGGGAATTAAGGGGAAAGGAAATGAATGGCTCCTGATTACTCAATCTGTTTGGTTCAAACAGAAAAGAGAATCAAGTATTTTTAATTTACTTTATTAATAATTATTACATTAAATATAATATATTTATAATTATTTTTAAAATAATTATTATAATTATTATCTTATTATTTTTATTTAATTTACATCTTATTAACATCTTATTAATAATTTTTATATTTATTAACATCTTATTAATATTATTTTTATTAATACTCTATTTTAACTATTATTAATATATTAATAATAATTAATATTATTATAATAACTTTAATTATTATTATTTATTTAATTATTATTTTTAATATTTATAATTTTATTAATATTATTAATTATTAATAATTTAAAAATATTATAATATTAAAAATAATAATTATTAGAAATATTATAACATTATTAATATAACTGAACAATATTATAATATTTATTTATTATTTAATATTTAATAATATTATAATATTTTTAATTTATTAAAAATTAATATTATTAAATTAATAATTAAATAAATAATTATTATTATATATTAATAATATTATTAATATTTATTTAAAAATAAATAATATTTATTTTTAATAAATTAAAAATATTATAATATTATTAATATAATTAGATAATATTATAATAATAATTATTTATTTAATATTTAATAAAAATTATTTATTTATTAAATAAATATTAATAATATTATTAATATAAAATAATTATTTTTTATTTTTTATTATTTATCATAATTATTATTTATTAATATTATTAATTTTTAATAACTTAAAAATATTATAATATTATTAACATAATTAAATAATATTATAATAATTATTTATTTAATATTTAATAAAATTATTTATTAAATAAATATTTATAATATTATTAATATATAATAATTATTATTTATTTTATAATAATTATTTATTTATTAAATTAAATATGGTAATAATTATTATAAATAATAAATAATTATTATTTATTTTTTACTTATTATTATTAATTATTAATATTAAAAATATTATAATATTAAAAATAATAAGTATTAAAATATTATAATATTATTAATATAATTAAATAATAATAAAATATTTATTACATATTTAATATTTAATAATATTATTAATATATAATAATTATTTAATAATATTATTAGAGAAGATAGGGAAAGGGAATAGGATTTCCCATGGAGTGGGGGGGGAATCACCATTCCCTTAAATGGGATAATCCCATTAAGGGAAAAAGGAGAAAGGGAATGGATTTTTTCTAAATTAAATAAAAACAAAGAAAATGAAACTCTGTCATTCCCTTTCCCCTTCTGAAGACCTTGAATCAAACGGTCCCTTAGATCACTGATTTTAGAGAAATTTTTGTGTATTAGATGTATCGTGCATCAATTTTTTCTAGAAATTAAAAAATTTTGAGCTGCATAAATGGAATGAAATTTAATATTTTTTAGGCAGTAATACATTATACATCTAAGTCTTAGCCTTTTCCCTTATTTTATTTGCTCTGGGCTTATCTGCGCTTAAAAAATTAACTAGCTAATAAAAAATCGGGCAAAATGTTCAATTTTTTTGGCTTACTTTTCGGGGAACGTGCAAATCTATTTAACTGAAGAAGGATATCAAGTGGTTACAATATTTAAATTCAGATTCGTAAGTAGCTAGCAAACTATTGGGAATCCCATCTTTAATGCTAATGATCTTGTCGTCTTCCTCGTCAGCAAAGGTCCCCGCTGGAAATTGCAGCTGTCGTTTAATATTGATTGATATACTATTCCGCAGATATCACATGGCCCACCACTGCGGGCTCAATGCATGAATTTGCCTAATTTGAATTAGTTTCCAAAGTCCGGGGAAGGACACGAGGAGGCTAAGAGAGGTGGGCCACAGAGGAAACAGGTGCGTGTGTGAGAGAGAAGTCATGTGACCTAGCTAGAAATAGTCAAGACGGATTCAACTTTCTGGGGGCTCCCACAAAGCAAGGGCTAGCCGCCAAAAATATAGCAAAATTTCATGACTTCTGATAAGGATTCTCATTTGCTGCGGTTGGTGACTAATTTACACGAAAGCGCTTAGCTGTTAGACGAAAGGAAAAGAATAAATCAGCTTTGCATGCCTTATATTATTATAATGAAAAGATAAGAATGGGGATTGGGTTGAATTGATGACTGATAATAAAGTATCGAGCTCGGTGTATGGGGTATTGCGATAATTAGTCAAAAGAAAGAGGGTTGGCTTTGTTCAACAGTAGGGTGTTAATTAAAGAAAACATGTAGGGGAATGAAATGGACAAGCACTATCCAAGCTTTTGGGCAAAGTCATGCCACGTGTCACGAGCTGGTAACTTTACTTATTAGATTGTGTAGTGCTTATTATCAATAACTTGAAAGTAAGCTAGCCAAAGATTAGACCTATGACATCCAAGTGAGCTAACATACCGAACGGTAACAAGATTAAAGGGTACAGCGAAAGATAAACAACCAAGGTAACCAAAACACGCATAAATAAAAATAATGATGACACAAAACATAGCACAAAGCATATTAAAGACAATCACGAAGCACACAAGTGCAAAATATTCAATGCGGTTAAAACTGACTAAAATTTAGGACATCGTAATTTAGAAGAGGAGCTACTTCTTTCATTCATATAATCCTCCATATAGTATTAGAAATGTGTAAGGAAGGTACAAGCCACACATTCCATCGCCTAGACTAGTGCAAGGTTCCCACCATGGTCACCTTACACTCTCCCCTAAAGAGCATTATGAGCAAAACCCAAAATTACCTAAGCTGACATACTTTTTTCGAATTGTCATAAGGGCTTTTCGGCTAACTCCGGGTGGAAAAATGCTACCAAAATACACTGATAGAAAGCTAAAAATACAAGGATCACAGCCAAGTGCTTTCCTACTCGCACTAGATAAGTTACCTTGGTCAAAATTACATGTAAAGTACAAATACATAGAAAAATAGAAAAAATAGTACACAAGTCAGAATGATCCCAAATTTGGGCTACAAGGTCTCCATCCTATGCTTGAATTATCTGCCAAGTTATAGCTTAAACGGAACTTGTTTGCTTAGTGAACTGGTGTGCAAGGCCGACTTGTGACATTCTCCCCCACTCAGTTGGTCGACGTCCTCGGAGACTCTGCTGCTTGAAAGGCTTGATCTCCTCATCTTCCAAACCTTCTTCCTTCTCCCAGCTAATCTCCTCATCTCCCAAACCCCTCCATCTCACTAAGAATTCCTTTCTAGGTCGCCTTCTCACTATCACCACACGCTCGGCTAGAATCTCTTCCACACAATTTTATCTTCTGCTAGTGGGGTTTACTTCCGGCCTGGTGGGTTGGTTATGAGCTGGATCATCAGCATCTGGATAATAAGGCTTCAAGTTGTTGACATGGATGACTAGATGGATTTTCAGCCATTTGGGTGGAGCAATCTTGTAGGCTACCTTCCCAACTTTTGCTATGATCAGTACTGGGCCTTCATACTTGCGAAGCAACCGACTGTCTCTGGCCCTTACACTTTTTTGTTCGGGTAGCAGCTTGACAAGTACAAGATCTCCCACCTCAAATTCCTACTCTCAGCGCCCTTTATCTGCCCACTTCTTCATTCTCTTAGAAGCTTTATCTAAGTAAGCACGGGCAATTTCAATGTTTAATTTCCAATCCTTAATGAAATGGTGTGCACTAGGATTCACCCCTTTGTACACTCCAGACACCATGTAGGGCAAGAGTGGCTACTGACCCATAACAATCTCAAACGGACTTTTGTTGGTCGCAAAACTCTTCTGAACGTTGAAGCAAAATTATGCAATGTCCAAAAGTTGGGGCCAGTTCTTCTGATTAACACTAGTGAAGTGCCTTAGATACTCCTCTAAGAGGCCATTGAATCTCTCAGTGTGGCCATCAATTTGAGGATGGTAGCTAGACGAGAAATTAAGTTGTGACCCGAGAATATTGAACAATTCTGACCAGAAGGTCCCGGTAAATCGGCTATCTCGGTCACTTACTAGATTCTGGGGTACTCCCCAGTATTTCACCATAAATTTAAAGAACAATCGGGCCGTCTCTTCTGTCGAGCAATACTTTGGAGCTGGTATGAATGTTCCATACTTCGAAAAGCGATCTACTACCACCAGGATAGTGGATAGATCCCTTACTTTAGGAAGACTGGAAATGAAATCCAGCAACACACTCTCCCAAGGTCGGCTGGGTATTTGTAATGGCTCCAAAAGTTCTGCGGTCTTCTCTCTAACACCCTTATCTTACTGGCAGATGAGACAAGTTTTAGTATGATTAACCACATCATCTCGCATTTGTGGCCAATAATAACCCTGCTTCAGCAAGGCATGAGTTCTTTGCCATCCCGGATGACCCGCCCACAAGGTATCATGACACTCCTTTAGAAGTACTTTCCTCAGATTGCCAGCTTTGGGAACGAAAAGTATTCTTCCTTTTGCCCACAATAGACCATCTTCTACCCAAAACTGACAAGTTTTGCCCTCCCTAATAAGGTTCATAATTGTTTGGGCCACTGGGTCCTTAGGAAGATTTTCCCTTCCCATCCCCCACAATTGTGGCAACAAATGAGGGCTCTCTCCGTTTTAGGCCCTTCTTGAACTGCATAGCCGATAAGAGTCTCGTCTCTTCCGGTTGCTTTGTTTGGACAAGTACCACACATAGATTATCCCCCATGAACAAAAGACAGCTTGCTACAGGAACCGGCATGACCTGGTGGCCCAAGAGGAACTCCATCCCCAATACTACATCAAAATCATCCATCTTAGCAACCACAAAATCTGCTTTTTCTTGCCACGAGCCAAGCTTTACAGTTGCTTGTCCCGCCACTCCTATAGTAGTTAAGGCCTTAGAATTAACAGCTTTCATGCGGCCTGAGTCCTTCTCTAACTTCAGATCGAGCCTTTTGGCTTCCGCTTCAGAGATGAAATTGTGAGTGGCACTAGTATCGACCATCACACTAGAGGTGGCCTTTCCTGCTATTTGCCCCTTTACGTACATGAGGTCATGGTTTAGGCTACTTTTCCCTTTTCTAACTTATTTCTTCAGGGCACCAAGGATCCGTAATGCACCCATTCTCGGAGCTATATCCTCTTCGCTTTCGCAATCATCCACTTCTTCGTCTTGGACTTTACGGGAGACTTGCATAGTGTTGAGGCTAGCTTTTTGTAGGCAATCAACTATTTTGTGTGGACCTTTACATAGAAAACTAGCCAAAGGTCTTTTCCCACCTGTGTTAGCAATATTCCGGGATGAAGCCGAATTTGGGCTATGGGACTTCTCTTGTTGTCTCCTCCCCCACTTTTACTCTTACTAGATTTGTTAGACTGTCCTCCACTTCCCGTAGAAGAAGGACCACTATTTGTTTGGGACTTCTTATTAAGATTTTCAATGTGGTAGTCAGTTAAGCATTCGGTGGCAGCCATTGCAGTAGGCAAGTCCTGAACCCGCTGTCTCTAGAGCTCAGTTCTGGCCTAGGGTTTGAGACCTTCAAGAAAGAAGAACATTTTATCCTTCTCGGACATATCCCGGATATCCAACATTAGGGCAGAAAATCTTTTTACATATTCCAGAATGGTTCCAGTCTATTTTAGGTCTTAAAGTTAACACCGAGTCATGTACTCAATATTTTCAGGGAAGAATTGAGACTTCAACTCTCTTTTCAAATCTTTCCATACGTCGATGATGCATCTTCCCGCTAGAAGATCCTCATATTTAGTCCGCCACCAAAGTTTTGCATCACCAGTTAAGTACATGGCTGCGGTCGTAACTTTGGCCTCTTCCAAATCTGTTCTTACGGCTCGAAAATATTGTTCCATATCGAAGAGAAAGTTTTCTAACTCTTTGGCATCTCATGCACTCGGGAAACAACCGGGTTCGGGCACCCTCATACGCATATATTCTGGTGCTTCATGGTTAGGACCTTGGTTACCCAACGCTTTTGTGAGAACTCTAAGCTAGGCCTTCACATCAGCTGACTCAGCTCTCAATTCTCTAATCGAGTCACCCAATTTGCCTTTTGTGGCGGCACTTGGAGTTTCCTAATCAATGCCCAAATAAGATTCAATTGCCGCAACTCGAATGGCCACACTTTCCCATTCTCTAGCCCGTTCAATAAGCTCAGGAATGTCATGACCTTGCATCTCTTCAACAGCTTTGTACAATTCTTCCATCTGCCCCATTCGATTTTTGAGTTCATTAATGCGCACCGTATTCGACATGGTCGCTGTTGCTTTTTAAATTTCCTAACAATTTCGAGCGATCTCCAAAGCGAGTCGAACCCCGCTCTGATACCAAATGTCACAAGCTGGCAACTTCACTTGTTAGACCGTGCAGCGCTTGCTATCAATAACCTGAAAGCAAGCGAGCCAAAGATTAGACCCACGACACCTAAGTGGGCTAACTACCGAGCGGTAACAAGATTAAAGGGCACAGCGGAAGATAAACAACCAAGGCAACCAAAACACGCATAAATAGGGGCAACAATGGCACAAAACATAGCACAAAGCATATTAAAGGCAACCATGAAGCACACAAGTGCAAAATATGCAATGCGGCCAAAATCGGCTAAAATTCGGGACATCGTAATTTAGAAGAGGGGCTACTTCTTTCATTCATATAATCCTCCATACAGTATTGAAAATGTGTAAGGGAGGTACAAGCCGCACATTCCATCCCCTAGATTAGTACAAGATTCCCACCATGGTCATCTTACACTCCCCCTAAAGAGCATTATGAGCAAAATCCAAAATTGCCTACAATGACATACTTTTTTCGAGTTGTCATAAGGGCTTTTCAGCTAACTCCGAGCGAAAAAATGCTACCAAAATACACTGATAGAAAGTTAAAAATGCAAGGATCACAACCAAGTACTTTCCTACTCGCACTGGATAAGTTACCTTAGTCAAAATTATATGTAAAGTGCAAATACATAGAAAAATAACAAGAATAGTACACAAGTCGGAATTATCCCAAATTTGGGCTACAAGGTCTCCATCCTATGCTTGAATTGTCTGCCAAGTTATAGCTTAAACAGAGCTTGTTTGCTTAGTAAACTGGTGTGTAAGTCCGACTTGTGACACACATCACTACTGAAAATGATTTATTTCTATTCATTCCTCTTAAAGTATTGTCCCTTGTTTCTGATCGAATGGTTTCAGTTTTTTCCAATTTAGATTACAAAAACGTGACAAATTCAAAATAATTAACAAAAACTAAAATTTAGGTGGGTTCCATGAAAGAACGATTAGTAAGCAATGATCATTTTCCGTGTTGTATTCTCATTTGATAACACTGCAGATGCAGATTCCTTTTCAGACAAAAATTGATAGAGAAAGAGCAGAATTAGTCAGAGAATGCCAGTATTTCCTACCCATTAAATGAATCCTTGGCCATTATTTGCCAGATTGTACGAACACGACAAAATAACATG
Organism: Sindora glabra; assembly: GCA_020226215.1. Lineage (NCBI taxonomy): Eukaryota > Viridiplantae > Streptophyta > Magnoliopsida > Fabales > Fabaceae > Sindora > Sindora glabra. The sequence goes on from CM035230.1 coordinate 82,022,399, forward strand.
ATGCGCAGAAGTTAATAGTTGAATGTAATGTGTCCCGCAGACACTGTGTTGTGCTTTTCTTTTTACAATCATCCATATATAAATCGTGTCAAAGTGAATAGTTTTGAGAGTAGTTGATTTTGGAGTCACGTGAGAATGAAACATGAGCCAAGACCAGAAACGGCTCAACAAGGAAAGTAAGCCCTTGTTTGGAACAGCAGAAGTGAGAGGAGAAAGAAGTGGGGGAGAAGAAGTTGGGGGTGAAATAATACACTTCACCTGTTTGGATGTACGGAGAGAAGTGGAGAAAGAAAGAAGTTTGATACAAAAAGTTGAGTGGGGCCCATGTTTAAACTTCTCTCCAAAAATGGGGAGAAGGGGAGAGAAGTATAATTTTTTTTTTATCAATTCCAGACAATACCCCCGCATTCCTCTTCTCCTACATTGTTCTATTGCTACACCTTCCTCCTCTCTCTGCGGGCGTTGGACAAGTTGCCGAAGGGGAATGCCGTGGATCTGCTGCTGTTACTGTTCCTCTTCACGATGCCAACCCACCATTTTTGCTGCAATGGTTCCCATCAGCTGCCGCTGGCCATTCGCCTTTCGCTACTCGTCGCCGGCACCAATTGTCCATGGGTTTCTGTTTGCTACCCTGCGCTGCTTGCTTTTGCTAGAGCAGAGGCCAGGAATTGGGAACAGAGACGAACAGAGAGAGTCAGAAACAGCATCCACTGTTCGCCTTTCCCATTTATTCATTTTGCATTGTTTCAGCAAATTTTTCTTTATCATATTTCTTTCCTTTATATTTAAATATTTATAATTTTTTTACATTAAATATCACCTATTAATAATATTATATTTATCCATTTTCAATCCACTTATAATACTGGCATAATCACTAAACTTAAATATATTAAATAGTAAATTTTGATGGAATAAATTATGACTTTGAACTAAAGAATAATTTTAAAAAATTAAATTAAAATAAATATACTAAATTATTTTTTTAATTTTTATAAAAATAAATAATGCAACAATTAATAAGGAATCAAGAAAATAATATTTTTGATAATGCATGAGCATTTAATATTACTTCTAAAACATTTTGTCTTCCATGATTTAAGTACAGACAGAATAGATTATGCCACTTATCACTTAAATTAAAAAATAAATAATTATAAATTTAAAAATTATATTTTTAATTATCTTGCACTTTAAAAAAATTAAATTTTTTATCCAATATTTATTGAATAACATTTATTGTGAACACTAAAATATAATAAAAAATTATATAATTATAAAAAATTAAATACTACTACATTTTATTTTTAATTCATTTCAAATGAAAAATATTTTTATATTGGTATTAGATGAGTAAATAATAATTATAGAATTTAGTATTAAAAGAATAAAATTAAAATATAAAATTATATAAATTTTTAAATAATTATATTTTATAAATTAAAAATATTTAATTAATGAATTTATTTTTAATTTTATATTTATTTTAGAAATTGAAATTGTATTTTTTAAGAATACAATTTTTTAAAATACACACTTACCTTCATATTTTACACATAAGGGTACAAAAGTTATTTTACATAAATACAACTTCTTTCTCTTCTAACTTCTCCCTTTCCAAACAAAAGAAATCACTTCTCTCCTAATTTCTTTCTCTCTTAACTTCTCTATTTCCAAACAACACAAAAAAAATACTTCTTTCCTTCCACTTCTCTCTCCCCCAACTTCTTTCTCTCCTAACTTCTTTCTCCTCACACTTCTCCCCCATCCAAACAAAGGCTAAGAGCGGTACACAAGCCTCCCGGTATGCTAAACATTGAGAATTGTGTTCGACAGACGTATTAAATGGATAAATTCTGCAGTTATGGATACTGCTTCTCTCTTTGCATCTATATTAACTTCGAATTACTAAATACTAACATTATATTGAATATTTTCAATGATATGATTAAAGCAAAATTTGAATTATTTTTTATTTTATTCTTTCTTTTAACATATTAAATATTTAGAGTGAGATACGAGATTAAGTTTTAATTATTTTATATTTATTAATTTGATTTTTATAGATTTGAATCATTATTTTGTATTAATTGACAATTCTTGATTTATGATTAAAATCTAATTTCAATTTTTATCTTTTGTGTATATAGGATTGACCTCCTTTAAAATATAAGATACTCTTTAAAAAATAAATATCACATCTTAACCATTGATAAAAAAAATTAGGAGAGTGAGGTAATTGTAAATTTAAAAATTATTTTTAATTCATTATTTTTATTGAATTTCAAATTTTTAATTCTTTTATTGAGAATTAAAATGTGATATTTTATTTTTTTTAAATATATTTTATACTTTGAAAATGCCGAATCCGGTATATATAACATTGGTGGATCTATATCGATAATTTAAGTTAAATGCATAAGATTAGTGAGAGTATATAATAATCCTTAGGAGAATAGAGTTGCATCTTGTAAGTTTATCTTTCATTAAAGTTAATTAATGTGTAAAATAATTAACATCCATAAAAAATAGTAAGGGTAAAATAAATAATAAATACATTCTTTTTTAAAATGATAAATAAAAAATTCCCTTGAATAACAGATAAAAATAAAAAATATTTGTATCTGAATAAATTATAATTTTCGGTGATGATATTTGCACTAGGAAAATGTTAATTTGAAAAATCTCATTTTCTGTTTTTGGCCAGAACCAATAGCATAACAAGGCAAACGTGCAGCGGGAGGCACCGCCCTTTGCAAGCTGGTAGATGTGCTGGGTTTGCTGAGGTTAGGAAAACTTACTAGAAAGTGGGTGCAGAATTTCCAGGAGCAAGGGAGGGGACAAAAGAAACCATACTGACGTCGTGATGTATATTTAAAGTGGAAAAAATATTCTGGAGGGAGAATCAGCCACAAGGAATCAACTTTTGGCTTCCCCATGAAATTTATTTAATAGTAAAAGGGGGAAAGCTAACAAGTAATAATACATATAATGTGAAGATATGTATTTTTACCAAAAAAAAAGAAGAAGCAATGTATCACAAACGAAAAAAAAATATATATATATATATATGTAACATATTACATAAAATTATAAATCTACGTATAAAATAATTAATAAGTAACGATTTTATTTTTAAATACAAAGATACAGGTAAGGATTTGACGTCGAAGATGAGAAGAGTCTGGAAACGGAATTTGGAAGTCACATCCAGCGGCACAAACACCCACAAAAGTCGGAGAGAGGAAGAATCTTAGGAGATACCGGGGATCTTTCTAGCCCCACCACCGTAACAGGCCATTTGGATTGGGGTTGAAGCCGGATCCGGTCCTTTATTTATTTATTTTTTTTAATTCTTTTATTTTTCTGTTATTTTTAAAGATAAAAAGGTAATTTTTTATTTTCATCTCATTAATTTTTTTCTTAAAATTCATAATTTTAAATAAAAAATAGTACATTTATTTTATTTATTTTTTGGAAATTCATTCTATACATGTTTTAAAAAATGTATCGATTTCATTTCCATCCGGATTGAATTCATGGAGTGATATCACTTGTTGCTGCATCTCTTCTCTTCAGTTTCCAGGAATGATGGCCCACGTTTGCGTACAAATCCGATTCCGTGCTTATTTTTTACGAGTTGAAGTTTAGAAAAGGAGGTGTGTTTAACTGCGGATTTAAAGGGAGCTGTCCACTTTAATCCGCAGTTTGCACAGGGTAACTTGTAAAAGATTTTTAATGTTATATTGATCGATATTAAAAATTTAATGTTATTTTTATATAAATATTATTAAATATATTATTTTTGGTATTATATTAATATTAAAAATTTAGTTTTATTTTCATATAAATATTATTAAATATATTATTCTTATTAATTATTTTTGAAAAAAATTAAATTATTTTGTTAAAAAAATACATTTGAAAATATTTGTATAAAAAAATATTAAGTTTTCAATGATAATGTAATATTAAATTTTTTTCATTAACTTGTGAATTTCTATAACACCACAAGAAGTGTGAACACATCAAGTTATTCGTAAGTAATTTGAGATCAATTAACAAAAAATTTAAATTTGACTTTAAATAAATTAAATTTTAATTAGCTTAACTTATTTAATATATGAGTCAAATTTAAAGTTTATTTTTATATCATATATAGATAATATAATACATATAGTAATTCAATCACTTTAATAATCATTAAAGTTGCATGATAAATTATAATGCATTAATTGAAGTAATTAGTTTTTTTTAATATTTATCACTTTCTATTGAGTGTAATTATTGATATTATATAATAGTTATGTAAATATATAAAAGTTATATATTCAAATTTAGGAGATATAACAAGATAAATAACAAATTATTTATGTAAGATTGTATAAACTTAATCGTTTATGTTTATATTCATTAAAAATCATGTTCACATTTAAATATTTTAAGTTTTATAAAAAAATTTTGGACAAATAATATATTACTCTAATAAATTCGTATAAATTAACATAGGCACAAGATCAAATTCAAATTATTTAACGAGAGTTTGAATTGAGTTCAAACTTATTTATTTTTTATGAGCTCAAATTTAAACAATTAGATATTCGATTCAATTTAACTTATTTGTATCCTTAAGGAACACAAACCTACTACTTTAAAACACACATACGCACACATATACATGCATATTATATATAGATGTATATATAAGTTCAATCTTAAAAGATTTAGTATAATTTTGCAAATATATGTATTCAATATTTGTTAAAGACATTATATATTTTATAATATTTTTAAATTTTTTCAAAAACCTTTTTTACTTTTTATTTTTTATGTATTTTATTTTATTTTTAGATTTTTGTATATGAACAGATTAAACCATAAATTAGTTGGATTGTTTTAAAATTGAGTTCAGAATATAAAATAAATGTGTCTAGATACAGATCTAAGTGAGTTACTATTGATTTTTTTTATTTTGACTGTTTTTCTACGCTCTCTTGAAAAAAATAGACCTTACTCTAATGTCACACCTTTTATTAAAGGGTGTGGTAAACTTACACCTAATTTAAATTAGAATTTAGGCTTGATTTGATATATCCTATAGTATAATAAATCAATCATTGAATATTATAGTACTGTATAAAAGTTAGTATACTATATAATGTTTGATTTGTTATAATATAAGATAAAAATTAATACAAAATTACATTATATTATATTATCTTCTATTTATTGTCATGTTGTATAAAAATGCATATGTCTAAGAAATAATTAATTTAATTAAAATATCTTTGTATATCAAAAATCAATACAATTTTCTCAATGAATTTAAAATATATAATTAGACCAAAATATCCTTTAACAATAATATCTTTTAAAAAATATATGATAATAAAAATTAAATATTTACAATGATAATAAAAATTCACCAACATGTGTGTGTGTGCATATGTACGTATGTATGTATAAAACTAATAAAAAATTGCAATAAATCATTTCAAGAATGTAAAATTTAATAAATATCTTATATGAAATCTTAAAAATATTAAAAAAAATGCACTATCCATAAGTATCCTAAATATAGTTTAATATTATCAAATAATTTTTTAAAAATATTAAAATAAAATATAAGTGCCAACATAATTTTTTTTAATTTTAATTTTATAAAAGAGATATGTGAGAGAGATGTAAGAAACATAAGGCATAAAAGAGTTTTGTAATATTAATAATTTATTATTTATCTTAATATTATTCTATCAACCTTTATCCAATTTTCCATGAAATGGATAGCCTCATGCTAAATTTAATGTATAAGTTAAATGTCATAACCCACTTAAACTGTAACTAGTGTAAAATTTATTTCCTAATTTCCACCAACCTAAACCTGAAATTATCACATAGATTCTAGTGAATAACATATTTTAGAAACATTATCAAAATATACATACAATACTTGTTTCACAACTTTATCTTTACAAGACTCAAAATGAATTCTATGTACAAGTTATCTATAACTATGATGGCCTTAATAAGATAGCTAAGAGATTTATTACTTCTAAGCTAGATGTGAAGAAAAAGGAGCTTCAATAGGCATATCTATTAAAAAAATTAAAGCATGAATGTGTGACTCTATAAGCAAATAATTTACTTAATGAGGTAAATAGAAATAACAAATAAATATGGGTATTATAATATTCTCTTCCATTCATATCAACTCACAATTAAGCATTAACCTTAAACATGACATTGTTATAACAAATTAAGTAATATGAAACACTATTAATAATTAAACCTTCTTGTGACTCTCAGTCACTCTTATTCTTTCACAAATACAACTTTATTCCTCTAGGTTAGTCTTATCCCTCCATAAATATTTTTCCAAATCCGGTATTATTCAAGCCATAAGCACATTCTATAATAATAATAATTCATGTTTTCTTACATTACATATTATATATTGTAATGCATTTGAATCTCACTCCAAGGCATAATTATATGTGTGTGTGTGTTGAGAGAAGTAAACTCTTTTTTAATATGCTTATAATTTAATTTCAATGTTAAACATGACATATGTAATCATTTATGCTTAATTTCTTGGGTACTTGTAAGTTTATGTGCTAATGAACATTGGTGGACTAATAGAAACAATGGTCCCCTAATACTACTAAAGTAAAGGAACATTGATCGACCATTGCGTATTAGAAGGTGTGTATTAATAGGTCCAAAAATTAGGTTTCATAGGCTTTTATTTGACCACTAGCTTGGCCTCTAAAAGAAAATTCAAAAAATATTATTTTTTTGTCTAAATCAAGCTTCTAATGCTTCAAGTTTTCATCCAAACTTCACAAAATCATAAATACAAGCTTTTAACACCTCAATAAAGCTATTTTCACCACTTAATATGACAAGTATCACCAAAATCTATAGCTTCTAACATTATAACATAAGATTTTCATAAATCAAATATTCAAGTAAAGATTTAAATAAATTGTTCACTTATAGGTGGATGGAAGAGATAGGAGAAAATTAGATGAAAGTTTAGCCAGTCCTAATTAGCACCAATTTAAAGTGAAATAAGATGAAATACTTTTAAATCCTTAATTATTCATCAAAGGGTAAGTTTCAACAAATAAGTCACCAAATCATGAAATTATTAGAAGTTACCTTGACTTATTCTAAGATTTTGGATTATAGCTTGAAATTAGTGGCTTGATCTTTGTTACTTCACTGGAATTTAAGTTAGGTTGTGAAAAGGAAGAAGGAGTCAGTTATTATAAGAAAAAATGGTTAAAGTGGGATTTAATTGGCAGTTATAAGGTTCCAAGGGTAGTTTTGAAATTTTAAGGTGACACAAGAGAAATTTTTGAAAAATGATTCCTAAATTTACTTCAAACACACCTACTTAAATCTAATTAAATTATAATTCATATATAACTTATTCCCTCCTATTCATATCATAAAATCATATTTTTCTCAAATAAAAACTCATTTTAAATGCATCTATAATAATTAATTATATTTTCACTTACTCACAAGTATAAATATAATAAAATAATATTAATTTCTAATTTTTTAAGAGATATAAGAATAAGACTTTTGTATAACTAATGAAATTCATCTAAAATCTTAAAACATAAAATAATTTTTTATTGTATAATTTATTTTATACTATTAAATTTATACGATATGTTAAACTAGATCTTACTTATTAAATATTCTTCTGCTATTAGGCTTCATCTCTTGATCACCCTTCTTATACATACGAATTTAAGGATTTAAATCATTTTCTTTTTCTTTCATTATTTTTCTATTATTTTTGGAGAGATAAAAATATATTTTTTATTCTTAAGACCTATCATCTCAAATAAAATAAAACTTATTATCTATTTCTTTTAAAAAATCATTACATTCTTTTCCTAGAAAAATGTCAAAAGTGGCATTCCTTACCTTTATCCCTTGGTTGTGCTTAAGTAGATAATGGAAAAAAATTTGTATCAATTTTTATTTTATTTTAATAAAAATATTTTTACATTTTTTAATAATTTTTAACTAAAGTTTATAATTTTTATATAAAAATAAAAAAAATTAAAAATTGATACAATTTTCTAGAATAAAATCATAATTTTTATTTATTTTTTTAATAGTAAGAATGGTAGTCAATTGATGTAAATAAAAAAAATGGAGTTCCCATTTGAGACATGAGAGGAAAAAAAGAGTAGTAATTCATATTCACATATCTAGTTCATATCATATCAAATATTAACAACAATTCGAATGAGATTAATTAGAATCTAACTTAAATAATTATTTTGTCAAATAAGTTAACTAGTATATTAAATATGTTAAGATGAGTTAATCAGTATAACTTATTTACTAATTTCAATTAGCAAAATTTATATTATAAAATAAGTGATGGATGATTTCTTGAGCTTCTATTAGCTAATTGACATTAAAACTTAGTAAGAAGAAAATTTTGGCAACCAATGGCTAGAGGTATCGAGTTTAATGGTAAAAATGGTGAAATATGAAAAGAATTTAAGTTTTAATTGCCACTAAGGGCATTTTAGTAAATTTAAGGTTTGATAAGGGCAAAATAGAAAAATTATTTACTAAATCTTCTCCAAAAATTCTTATAATTTTACATTAACCTGTATGTAATTATTCTCCATATATTTTTATCACAAAAATGCATTTTCTTTTATTTAAACACTACCCTAAGCTCATTCCATAACTATTTATATATGTAATATTGAATAATTAAATAAATAAATTTATATTCAATTTTACAAAATCCTATAATTAGTTAAATTATACCTAATTACTGGCATGTGTGCGAATTTTAATAAATAAATAATTAAAATAATTTATAAATTATTCGAGATATGATAAAAACTAAGCATATTTGTTGTTATAATTGCCATAAATATTAGCTTTTGCAATTCTCTCTCACTTTAAATATTAATATCTTAACCTGACATAACTTTATGAACAATTCTACTTACTTTCTTCAATCTTCATGTCTTGCTCATGCATGTTTTTTTAAGTATTATGAATGTTTCCTTTCTCGAATTTAACTGCAACCTTTGCAATATCAATATTCTCTTGGAAAAATATATCTTTCACAAATTCTTAAAGTGCTACTTTTATACACTCATTTGAAGTGTCCAAATATCTTTTAATGTTGCTTTCACACAAGCTTTTCAAACTTATTACCTCTCTAACTTGTTCAACGAGTTGTTAACTACATAACTGTGTCCTCATCATTTCTACAACTTACATGAAAGGCACCTCTACAACTTTTGAGGTTGTTGCCTTTATAACTTGTGTTCATTATCACTACAGCTTACACGAAGCCACCTCTATAGCAAAAGTTTGCACTTATTTTATAGCTTATGCATAATGCTTAATATTCCAAACTACCTAATAATAAGTGTCCTATACTTTAGTTTTTATTACTTGAAATGTGAAAGTTAAGTAAAGATGGAAAATTTTCAAATTCGAGGCTTACCTTATAGATTTTTCTTTGATAGGTTACAAATATGATATGAAAAATTGCCTTGTAAGATAAGTTTTTAACTCGGAGTAGATTTTGGGGCAAATGCAGTATTAGTTTCATTTACCCAATAGAGCTTTGCAACGTCAATATTTTATCCATGTAATTGATACATATATTATAAATATAGTTTTTTTATAATTTTATTTTTAATTTTTAATTTAATTATTATATTGTATCATGTGTTTATATAACAAAATAGAACTAAATAATAATTTAGTTACTAAGATTTTTATCCAAATTATGTATCTTTTTAAACCTATATTATCACATTATATTAAATATAATATGTTACTTATGTGTGAATTTCAAATATATAAATTTTAAATTTTTTGTCAATTTTTTATAGGATTTCCCCATAAAGCATTACTGTCCTACAAATCACAAGGATGACATCCTAAATTGCCTTGTAAACAAAGATAAGGCAGATTTGAGGCAAATGACAAAGGTCGTCAGATAGGACAATAGGAAGCTAATCTATTGTCACCTTGCCTAACTTATTACTATTTTAAAAGCCAAGATATACACTTGATTAATGCATATAGTTGCATGCTCCTAAGATTACTTGTGCTATGTTCAGTTATTTTATAATACTTTATATTGCCATTTTCACACTTAATTAGATCCTTTAATTTGTTTCAATCAATATCCTTTAGCATCTTATCAACTATCATAACTAACTTTTGGAGTGGATGTTCTTTGATATTATAGTCCTTATAAACCTTCCTATCTTAAGTGTGTCATTTGATAGCTTCTTCAACTATATCCTCTAATAACTTTCTTACTTCAATGTTTTGAAAGGGATTTAGCATAAAATATCCTCTATTCTAGCTCAAGTGTCATATGTTTATGCATTAGCAAATGTGAACTCTAAGGTCATTACTATAGTATCACTTTGCAATTATTATGCATAAGCTCCCTAGCATCTTAAAATGATCCTTCCAAACCACTTTAACAAATTTTGGATTCCTTACTTTAAAGTAATTCATTTGACATATCACTCCAATGTGCTTTCCATTAGAATGTGTCCTCCAACTATGTTTATGCATTTTTGTACAATCAAGGTTTTATTCTTTAGCTCTACCAATCCTTCTAGATATAACCAAGCTCTTTATTAAGACCAATATTTCTCCTTTCGTATAAGTTGTCAATTCAATCATTGCTCTAACAATGGTTTACATCCATTAATAATATTATTATAAATGAGTGCACAACTAATGCCTTGTGGAGGCAAGCTAGCCTTTTAGCATAAATGCTCGTACCAACTACATTATTCAACATTTTCTCAAATGCATTATTCTCTTATACATTAGCTTTTTGAGCCAATTTAACCTCTTGCACCATTTAATTAAGTCCTTAGCAATGTTTCTTTTAAGTTTAAGAATAATTACTTTACATATCCTTTATATAGTATTGGACAAGCCATGTTTAAAACAAGTGTGGCCTACTTAATCTTTGTCTTATGGTATGAATTGAGCTCTCTTACTAAAAAGTTATGTGCTGATAACTCTCTAACTAAAATTATACAATGTATGCTTGTCACTCTTAGTAAATATGCTAGCCTTCCTATTAAACCTTTATGGCACACTTAAATCAATAGCTAAACTCACAAGTCTATAAACTACATTCGAATGTTGCTAAAGTACTTACATTTATTGAGCTATAACAATCCTTTATATAAGAAGCCTCTAGACATAATGAGTTGAAAATGGATAATTTTGGCTAGCGATAAGGATAACTCCATTTGCTTGATATATGTCTTGTTCCATAATTTTGAATGTTTAGGAGATGGTTATAAGTTAATACACTTGAGCTCCAATCTCATTGCTAAGTTGTCATATTAGGTTATTGATACTTCACCATCAAGGGAGCATTTTAAACCAAAAGTCATTTGCCACAAGTAGACATACATTTTATAGGTTAAAATAAGGCTTTTTCTCCATGCTTTAAATGTACATTAATCCGTAGCATCTTATTCCAAAACGAGAATAAAAATGTAAGCATTACAACTATGCACTTTTCGAATCCCATTAGATTCTTGAACCATTCTAAAATTAATAAAATATCCCTAAACTTAGTATACAAGTGGAATTGATTTTTAATTTCAACTAAGACCTTCAAATCATGCTTGGCATTTTCATTCAAAATGGAGTGTGTTTGCTTGTTGAAATTGTCATAATTGATAACTTGTGACACTACGGCACCATTCCAATTCTAATTCAATAAATGGCAAGTACAAAGCCTAAGCATATTTATAGAGCTATAAGATCCCTAAATTTTAATTTTTTTTTCAGAATTTGTATCTTATTTTTTGTTTGAAAAAATATTTTAATTTAACCCTTTTAAATATAAAATAAATGTTAGAGATTGTATAATGAATTAGAATGTATTCGCAAACATTACTACATTACTTCATTATGTAATTGAATATATTTCAATATGAAATTATGTTTTATTTATGAATAATGAGTATTAAATTTAGTGAAAGGTAGTTGAATTCGTTGATTCAACTGTTATGAGATTTTATTGAATAATTATATTAAACCTTATCTCCTTATCTTTATTGTTAGGATGATAATTAAATATATAATATTAATATATATCACATCATTTAAGGATAATTTTGGAATTCTATAAGATTTTAATATTGTGTAATAAAAATTTCAAATTATCAATTAAATTTAGTATTTAAAATAAGAAATTATTCAAATATTGAAATTTAGTACCTAATAAATTTAGCACTTATAATTCAATGTTGAATGCTCTAATATTATTAAACACATTCTAAGTGTCATTGTAATTTTTCTTAAAGAAAAAAAAGCAGTTTAAAAAATAAGAAAAGAAACAATATGAAAATAGGATTAACTGTATTTTTTAATAATTATTTGTTAAAAATAAATAATAAATATATCAAAACCTGTTTAAGCCGGATTATACTCATTTAAAAATTAAGGTCGGGTTCTTTTTTTATTTTTTGAAGCTCAGACTCTAGTTGAAACAAGTATGTATTCAATTTAAGCTTATTCATTTTCAATCCTAACTTTATACCGTAAAAAAGAAATTAATAATTTTTTTGGGATCTCTTTATAAAATGTCTCACTTTCCGCGCATGATGGATGGGTCATTTCTGTTCGTAAACATCAAGTTTCATGATTTAATTATCAACCTGTCAGTATATAGAAAATGAGTCTAATGACCCACTTTCTTAGTCTTTCTACTTAAGTAATTAACAACATGACCCCAAAAATATCAAGGACTTCTTTAACGAAGCTAACCAATAAATATATCACAGATTGAACATCAAGGACTAATAGTGCCCACTAAATTGACGTATCTGTTTAAAATATTTCAAAACTCTGGCAATGAGATTCAGATGTAATGGCCATTCACTTCACTTTTGTTAAGGGAAGTAGACCCTGAAGATGGCTGCCTTGGTTTTTTTGGCTGTCCTATAACCAGGCAAAGTCTTAATAATTAGATTCCGAATCCAACCACGATGAGCCTCCTTCCTCTGTACTTTTTCACCGGCTAATAATCTCTTTGGTTTTCTTATATGTTACTGTATGAAACTTAAATACACATTTTATAAGATATTGCTGAAGTTAATCTATGTTATTTCCCAAACATGATTGAAATTATAATTTCTCATTTTTCTTGTGATCTCAGATAATTTATCTTAGAATTTTATATTGGTCTAGTTGAATATTCCAAGGAATTTAATTTCTTCATTGAGCCTAACTTAGAAGGACCAAGTATGAGATAGTACAGCTATATTTTTCACTAATTCTTCTGCTTTTAAAGAATATCTGAACAAATGTCAGACTATCATCAGCTAATAATCTCTTCACTTTATTTTATCTGTTTATGTACCAAACCAAACACACATTTTATAAGATATCACTGCAATTAATTTATTTATTTCACATAGATATTTAAAATTATAATTTGTCGTTTTTCTTGTCATCCTCCAGTGCATTATCTTCGAATCTTTCACCGTTTTGATTGAATTTACTATCCAATCTTAGCATAATTACGTAGGTATGGTTTGATGTATCTATCGGATTGCATAATTCAGTGTCATTTTATTCTATTGAATAGGAAAACAATTACCATGACATTATATAAGTCAACAGGAGTAATTTTTTTCCCCTTCTTTTGCCTTTAATTTTAAATGAGGATATTGTGAAATGAAATGAGATGTTATTGGTAAATGGTAAGGTGCATACTAATGATTGGCCATTGCCAATTGCTACACACCACAATTGATCATCTTTCATTGACACTACCAGTCGCATTTATCATAATTGATTGTTATTGTTACTAGCCTCACACTCACTATCCTTAATCATTACTCATTATTATTTATCATCATTAACTATTACCTATCGTCATTTATCACAACCTATCACTACCCTTTATTATTAACCATTATTTGTTATCATTTGCCACCATTAACTACCATCCTTATCACTCACCACCCATTATTATTCTTAAAAATATATAATTTTGAGAATTAGATACTATATAAAAGTAATTTGATCTAAACAAATATTTTGTAATATTGTCCATGTTATATATATATATGATAATAAATATTTGATTGTATAATTTTATACTATCATATTCTTATACAATTATATATCAAACATTAAATTAAATAGTATTATATCTTATCATATCATATACTATCATATTAACTTATCATATTTTATCCTAGACTATCAAATGCTTGAAATGTGCCTTAAAAGTCTTTTACTTTTAAAGTATATCAGAACATATGTAAATTTGTTATCAACTAATAATCTCTTTGCTTTTCTTATCTGCTATTGTATCAAACTTAACCCATGTGTTACAACATATCGCTGAAATTAATCTATTTATTTCACATATATGTTTGAAATTATAATTTGTCATTTTTCTTGTGACTCTCAAGTACGTTATCTTCAAATTTTTTATTTTTTTAATTGAATTTTCCAAGTTTTCAAATTTCTTCATTGTATTTAACTTAAGATAAAAGGAGTAAGTATGTGACTGTAAAGCTATATTATTCTTTAGAAGTCTTGTACTTGTGAAGAACATTTGAACAAATGTCAAATCGTCATAAAATTTTTTTCCTTTAAATAAAAAATCTTTTAGACTTAGTGTAGAATTAGGGATAGGAATGTTAAACAAATCCACTCATACCCAACCAACCCAAATTAAAAAAATTAGATCAAATTCGGGTGATACTAAACAAATAGGTTGAAGTGGATTGAAGAAGTAAGGAATTTTAGTGCGTCAATTGATTGCGAGTAGATAGGGTTCTAATTGATTGAACTTGCACTTAACTATATCCCAAGAGGTAACGGTGTCATATTACTAGTAGGGCACATAATCTATTCCAGTATTCCCTGCCAACATCGATAGAAAGCTAAATTTCATTATCTAATTCTGTTCCAGTGTTTCGTTACTCATGTGCCCTAGGAGTCTTCAACCTCACCATCACCATTGCAACCGCTCTGCTAGCCTAATTCTTCCAATATCAGACTTCACCTACAAGCCCTACTTGCTATCAATCATTGGGAAAGTGAGGGAGCTCCGATTGGAAGCTATGAAGTTCAAGCAAGGAGCTCTGATTGAACTTATTGTCATTTAGTACATTTTTAAATGATAGACAAACTTAATAAAACTAATCAAGTTGTAAATGAAGAGAATCCCAGGTACTTTGTTTTGGTTTTCTAACAAGTCTAAGATAACTTTGATACCAAGGTTATGAATGGATTTTTTTTCTTCTTTTATTAGGTTTTCTCTTACTTTGAAGTGTTCTTACTTATATGACTCTGATTTTAACTAAGGTTGTGAAGATGTAAGTACCTTTTCAAATCGTGAATCGAGAACCCTAGCCACTACTTGCCTACCAATATTTTGAAAATGTCTGAAATTTTCTAGTTGTAGTTGAAGAATTAAAGCTACCTACTTTTAAAGCTTCTAATCTTGACCAAGTAAACTTCTTATTACATGAATATCTTGCAAATGCATGACTAATTGCCTCCATAGTTGCCTTTGTATATGCTCTTCTTTTTTATGCATGATTTAGTATTTTTGGTAAGTATATTTTAATTGCTATTAAGCTAGCCTTTAACTTATCTGTTGTTGATGGCATTTACATGACTAAATGCCACTGCAGCTGCCTTTGTATATGTATATTTTTTATGCATGAGTTAGTACTTTTAAAAGCAAATTTTTATATATAGTTGCTATTACATGGGTATTTGACTAGTCCATTATCGAATATTATATTTTTTAGGATGCATTAGAGGTAGGATCAGTGGCTATGGTTGTTGAATGTTACAAAAGTTAGAAAGTTAAATGTTTTTCTCTAAATAATCTTTTTTAGGCTTCATGAACTATGCTTTTGTTAGAAGTAATAAAGTTAAAGACTATATATTTGGAAGAATTATACCAATATAGTTTATCATAATGCTCTAATAATATGAATTTTACTCTTAAGGAGTATTTTAAGCTTCAATGAGTCTAAAGTTCATATTTGTCTATAAAATCACTAGAACATTCCATAACAATAGATTTTGTTTGTTAAAAACTTACTAAAATTGTTGGAGACTAATTTTGATATGGTTAAGGTGCATCTTATGCAGCAAATTAGAGCTTGTGTTAGCAAGAGCACCTGCAGTTACTAGTATCTCTTTCATAAGCATTAAAAAGAAATTATGGTAGGTATTTGTGTTATATTTTAAAAATCTTTCACTTTCTTTTTTCCCAATAGATCACCCATGATATTAAAGATTTAATTAATGTTATATATAACAAGAAAATCTTTTTCTTTTTGACACTCTTATATGATTTTTATAGCTTGGTGCACTATTATTGATGCTTTTAACCATGCTAAAGAAAATATAATGTTTGCAAGTGGAAGCCCTTTTGAAGATGTTAATCTCAGTAAATACATATTCTAAACATGTATCATGGATTTTTTATTATCTTGCCTACTTTAAATTTTCCTTAGCTATGGAAACTTTATAAGATGAATTTTGGTATATAGTTCTATCCATTTCTTTCATATTATGATTACTATAATCTCTTAATTATCTTTTATGTAGGGAATGGAAAAGTAGGCCATGTAAATCAAGCAAACAACATGTACCTATTTCTAGGTTTGTCTTCCTTCTTTCTCTTTTTTTCCTCCATCATAAATCATACTTATTGGAAATAAAGGTGTAGATTTCATTTTTTGAACTTCAATTTTAGGATTGGTTTAGGAATTCTTCTGTTAGGTACTCGTCTTATAATAGATGGAATGTTATAGACAACAACTGAGTGGTATGCATATGTTAACTTTAAAATTGCTTCTTTATCTTTATCAATCTATTTTTATATTTTAACTAGAAGTCATATCATCTGTACATTTATTTGCAAATAACTAGCAGATTTATAAGCTCTAGGCTTATGCAAAAGTTTTATGATGAAGCTTTTGTTAGTGCACTTCAAGGTTATGTAAAATTGTAAGTCTTTGTGTTATCTTTTTTGTTTAGTCAAATTACTTTAGGCACAAGCCTCGTGTTTCTCACCTTGCTAACTAAAAAATAATAAAGAAGGTTGCCTTCTTCTCTATTAAGTATAAAGTGCTAAATATGAAGGAATAGCGATATGATTATTCTATTTTATTTTGTTTGATCTGGTATATCAGATACTGCTTTTTGATTATTCTATGCTTTTATGATCATTCTAATATACAATACAAATTATTTTTTTTCTACATAGTGTTATATATTTTTGCTTTTGTTATGCAAAAAGCATTAATGTAGTATGACAAAGAGCTAATATGTTGTGAAAAAAAAGAGCAAGATTTGGTTTTATGTTGGAAAATTGTCAATTGAATATCATTTAGTGGAATATTAATTTAAACTAATTGAACCCACTTGAAATCGCTCCAAATCGACTTGAATGGTTAATGTTGGATTAAGCATTCCAAGCAGTTCATTTTGATTAGGATTTGGAAATAATTGGCTAAGGGTGGTCAATTAGAATTGTATTCGCTAACCGATCTCACTCAATCGATTCCCACCCCTATATAGGATTATTCATAGATAAAATAATTTGAAAAATATATCAGAATCAAATTCTTATATGATATTGATTATTTCAATAAAAATATTTAATTATCATAATTGATTGTAAAAATTAATTGAAAATTTACAGGGGTAGCTATTCCTAGTCATTTACCTTCCTTCATAGTTATCTACTAATTAGAATATTTAATAAATAATGAAAGTCAATTAATAATATCAAAGCACTATATTATTTTTTTAAATATTAAATCATAATTTTATATTTTCTTTAAACTAAATATGAATTTTATATTTTTTTAAAATTCACTTATTTTCTTGATAAAATATTATTTATTATTTAGTAATGAAATTAAATTACAAATTATGATTATTTTAATTATATTTTAAAATGGAAATCATTATTCTATTTTTATAATTTTAAAAATTGAAAATTTTCAATTAATTTTGGTTTAGATTTTTTTATAATTAAATTTAGTTAAGATTTTAACTCAATATTCAATTAATATTATTATTTTCATTTGTTGCCATCTATCACATGCCATTAATATTAATATTATTTTAATAATAATAATAATAATAATTGTATTTATTGCCATGTGACATATTTTAAAGCCTCTTTTATTAATAAATTAACACATGTCACTTAAATATTATTTTTATATATTAAGGTGGTTTAATTTATCTTAATGAGAAATACATTTTTTAAGAATATACTTATGAATCAATAAGAAAAAATATTCTAAACATTTATTATTAAATATAAAAACTTAATAGAAGATAACTTTTTTTAAAAAAATATTTTTCCACCCTAAAAATCATTTCTTCTTTTAATAATAGGGTGTAAAGGCAATATGGCTAAAATATCAATATTTGAAATACCAAATCGGTCAAATTGATTCAAGTAGTAAACAAGTCAAATGCCAGGTTTGATTTTCCATTGAAAACCTTAAGGTGACATTTGATCCACGAAATGTTTTTAATATTACCAGGAATGTTTCAAAAGAATATTATATTCTCATATTTAGTTCAAGATTTGAAAAAAAAATACTTGTAAATGTCATATTCTTAAAAATATTTTTTACCTAACTTTCTCTCAAAATATTTCTGTGGAAGAGGTGACAATCTCATATTTTCATGAGATGAGAATGTTGATATTAAAATAAAATAATAAAATTATCCTTACATTTAATTCTTTTTCTTATTCATCACTTTTATCAAATCATTTTTAATTAAAATAAAAAAATAATTATCACTTTATTTTTAAAATATTTTTTTTATTATTAAGAAATATAATAAAGTTATTTTTAACTATAATTTCTTTTCTATTATTATTCTAATGTTTAAAAGATTATTTTAATATAATTATATATACATATGAATTTTTCATTAAAAAATAATACAACAAGTTTGGAGTTTTTTTAAAAAAGGCATATTTATATACAAAAATATAAAATAATAATATTTTTATATTAGAAAAAAATTTGTCATATAAAATTTAATGCCAGTATGAAATATAATAGTAAAAATGATTTAATCATAAAAATTTATAATTTTATAAAAAATAAATGTCAAGTATATTTAATATTATAATAATAACTTAAATAAATTATACTCACTTTGTTTTAAAAATTGATTTAATGATAATGCTAATAATTATAATAATAAAGTATAAAATATTAATATATAATAAAGTATAACATATAAAAATATAATACATTAAGTATTAAAATATAATAAAGTGTAAAATTATATATATATATATATATATATATATATATATATATATATATTAATACATTTTTAGATGTTAAATATTGAAATTTAATATATTAGGTGCTAAAAAAATTTATTATTTATGTAGTTTTAAATGAAAATATAATTTATTATATTATATTTTATAACAAAAAAATTTAATAAGGATATTTTTTAAATAATACCAAAATTCTCAAGAATAAATATGAATCAAACATAATAATATAACATATTTAGAAATTTAATAAAATATTTTTAAAAAAATTTATAATTAATTAAATATAAAAATATTATATTTTTACTAATTAAAATTTCAAAAACTATATTTTTAGAAATATATATTTTAAAAAAATATAAGATTCCAGCAACTAAACACTACCTAAATCCACTCTCGACTCACTAAACTGGCATTGAACCGGCTCAAAACCATGTACCGCTCAAGGTTCTATGGTTCGCAAGGTCACCTTCCGCACATCGAAACTTTGCTTTGGTGCATACTGCCAGTACTTGAAATTATTGAGATGATATTTTATATACTGATATTTTGACCCCTTTTGTTTTAGTCCCTTTCCTTTATTCTTTATACACTATTTAGTTGATTCAATTATCATTGTTATAAAAAGAATCGATAAGGAAACTCTCCCACTGATTTTTGCAAAATGAAAATGACAATATGTATATTATCATATTTCTTTTCTCAAAGATAAAAGAGTGTTTGATTCAAAATATATTATATGAAAAATCAAATAAACAATTGTATATAATATATATTATATATAAGTAGTAGATAGTGATATATATCATGAAATATTATACTTGATATATTATATTTGACATGTATTGCATTGTGATATATAACATTTAAAAGTTTGATTTGATACAAACTTAATCATGATTCAATCATTAAATTTTGAATCATTTTTTATTTTAATTTATTAACTAATTTAATTTTTAAAATATTATAAAATATAACATACAGTTATAACATTATAACAATTATATATATAATAATGATAGAAAAATGACAGTATGTATATTATCATATTTCTTTTCTTAAAATATGATAAAAGAGTGTTTGATTCAAAATCTATTATATAAAAAAAACAAATAAACAATTGTCTATAGTATATGATACATATTATATATAAGTAGTAAATATATATATATATATATATATATATATATATATATATATATATATATATATATTGAAATATTATGCTTGATATATTATATTTGACATGTATTATATTGTGATATATAATATTTAAAATTTTGGTTTGATCTCAATTCAATCACTGTTCAACCATTAAAACTTGAGCCATTTTTTCATTTTATCTAATTAATCAGTTCAATATTTAAAATATTATAAATATAAATTACAATTATAATATTATAACTATTATATATGTAATAATGATAGAAGTAATAATTTAATTAATCTTTATATAAAAATTCTAGTTTAAATTCTAAACATGATAAAGGGTTAAATATTCGAAAATAATATGGAATGTTTTTTTTTCTGAAATGAGGAGAGAGTAGGAGCAATTAACTTTAACTATCTTCTCTTAGTTTTATTATATGAGTATTCTTTTATTATATAACATTTAGTTTAAGTTATAACTACTGCTCAAAAGATAAATTTGTCATTGTAGTTTCGTTGAAGTATTAGTAATCTTACGAATCTTACACCTCTTTTTGAATATTATATTATCTTGCATTAGATCTATAACTTCTAAAATAAAATAATGACCTACTATCACTAAATCAATTATAAACTACCATGATAGTCATGGAAGTAAATCCTAAACTTGATATTAAAGAGTAAGCTCGTTATCACAATTATATTAAAATATTAGTAATCTCATGAGTCTTTTGCTTTTTTATTAATGTCAAATTGATACTATTTTATATTAAATTTATGACTTTTAGAATAAAATAATAATCTAATATCATTAAACTAATTATAAATTATCATGATGGTCATGGGGTTTAAAGTGTTGATGACAACTAAATATATATTCAATACATCAAGCCTCTGTGATGTCCCACTAAATTACGGGACGTCTTCACCCCAACTTGATCCGCAGTCTCTCTCTCTCTCTCTGACTTTCCCATTTGTATTCATAGCCTTGCTTGGTTGCGGTCAAGTCCCGCCTTTTCTTGTGATTTTCTCCTCCCCCCCCCCCCCGTCTTTCCTTTTTGGCTTCCGTCTGTATAATCATTTTCTTGACTTCTCATTTTCTCTCTACTTATAAACTGTCGTGGCTCCTAAGGGAATAATTAATTCACGAAACTTTATATTTTTATTAAAGTTTATATTTTCAAAAATATAATTTTCACATATATGACTCCTTTTAATGTAATATTTTATGTATGGTTTAATATATATATTTTTGAATTTTTTTTAAAAATTTTTAAATATATAATATTCTCAGTTCAGACTTTATATTTTTTGAGATTTTTATTATTTTTTTAAAAAAATATTAATTTTTTATAAATTATAAATTTAATTAAAAATATGTGAATAAATACTTTTAAAATTTTAATAAATTAATAATTTGAATTTTATTCAATTAAAATATAATAAATAATTTAATATATAAAACATTAAAATTTGTAAGAATTTAAATTTGAATTTTTATATAACTAATTATATAAGAAAACCAAAAGTCATATCTAATATTAGAATATTAATTTCGCATTACTCACACATTTAAATTTTTATTTTTTTAAAGAATTTCCAAGGCATTAAAATTATAAAAAATAGTTATAAATTTTAAATATAATTTTTATATGAATAAAAAAAATTTAAAAATATATATTACATATGAATATGTAATATTAATTAATTTAATCATACAAATTAAAATTTAATGGATTAAAGTTACTTTATGAATTCTTTTTTTATCTATTATGAGATCATATATAAATTAATAGGATTAGAATTTATAAATTATTTATTTATTTTTTTACTTATTTAATATAATTATCTTATTATCATGAAAAAT
Source organism: Sindora glabra (assembly GCA_020226215.1). Taxonomy (NCBI): domain Eukaryota; kingdom Viridiplantae; phylum Streptophyta; class Magnoliopsida; order Fabales; family Fabaceae; genus Sindora; species Sindora glabra. Next base: position 82,044,778 of record CM035230.1, read on the forward strand.
ATAAATTAAAATTAAAAAATAAAAATGAAAAATATTCAAAATAAATTAGGATATAAAAATGGGGTAAAATTATTTTTTTTATTTTAATATCAATATTCCAATTTTATGAAAATTTAAAATATCCATCTCTCCAATAAGAATATTTTTGGGGATAGTTAGGTTAAAAATATTTATGAAAATATTATATTTTCAAATAATTATTTTAAAATTTTTAACTAAATACAGGAATGTAATATTCTTATAAAATATTTCTAGGAATATAAAAAAACATTCAGTGTAACAAATGTCTTCTAAGATGCATAGATTTTCCTTTAAATCTTTCTCATTTTATATATATTATGCCAAATATTTATTTAGTTGGAACTTTATCATGTGCATTAATTACCTTGGAGTCCTCAACATAAAAAATGGTAAGAAAATTAGTGTATTTGGATATATTTTTATTTTTTAAAATTAATTTAAAATTTATATTTAAAAATAAATTTCTTAGTTTTTAAATTATTTTTAAATTTAAATAAAATAAAAAATAAAAAATTTTGGATTAATAAATAAAAAAAATTCATTTTATTGACATACAAAACAAAAGAATAAATTAAAAAAATAAAAAATTATTTTTTACTTTTGTATTTTTAAGTTATATATTTTAAAATATTTTATCAAACAGAAACTTCTATTTTAAAAAAATAAAAATAAAAAATATTTTAAAAAGGGTAACGATTATAAGGCATTCAGCTGAATCTGCCTGCCATTGAATTTCGTGTCATCCATGAAAGGGGCCGAACCAGATCGCCCATGTAACTAAGTCCCGCTTGATCTACTTTGAAACAAAAAGGCCCAAGTTTCAAGTCCATTTTCCACTCAAAAAGGGCCACCGACATCGACATCTTCTTCTCAAGGCAGAATCAGGTATCTTGGCTGCCGATTCCTAATTCAGGCCCTATGACCGAAGCAAAAAGGGGAAAAAAAAAAGGAAAGAAGAAAAGAAGGGAACATACGAGAAGATGGAGTCTATTTGTTTACTATCTTTTTAAAAATAATTTTTTATTTTTTAAAAAATAAAAAATTTTATTTGAGAAATTATTTTCGATATCTATTTCTAATAAGTTATAACTTTAAATATATAACTTAAAAATAAAAAATAGAAATAAAAAATTTATTTGGATTCTGTTTTTAAAAACAAAAACATTAGAAAACTTGTTTAGCAATGTGTTCTCAAATTTTGTTTTCAAAAAATATTTTTAAAATTCTTGTTTTAGAAAAAAGAATAAATTTTAAATATTTTCTAAACTTATTCTTTTATTCTTGATAATGATTTTGTAATTAAATAAAAAAATTTATTATTTATTTCACTGAATATCTTTTATTCATTGTTCTTCTTGAATTTAAAAATAATTTTCAAAAATAACTTTGAACACACATTTTTTATAATTTTTTTAATTTATTCTCTTATTTTCAATGATAATTTTACAATAAAAAATACTATTTATTTATTTATCAAAATATCCTTTATTCTATATTTTTTATATTTAAAAATAATTTTAAAATAAAAATATATCGTACCGGTAGCGGAATCCAAAGTATTATTATATTATGGTAGCAAGAGGGCAGGGCAGTTAAAATTGGGAAATGCATTCCTGGCACTGGGATGTGCAAAAGCTACTAATTAGATAAAGCCGATTGTCATTGGAAATTAAACGCTTCCAGTAGCGCAATTCAAAACCCAAAACAAACCACAGAGACCAGAGTGCTAAAGAAATGAAACGGCGCTACCAAAGTCGCCCGATGAAGGAAGGCACTTGAAAATTGCAAGTTCCAGTGGAATTCACCGTTTAATCACACTCTCATTTCTCTTTCTTTCTCACTACAAGTGATATTCCTTTGAAGAATAAAAATTACAGTAAAATAAGCGCGCGAAAAGTTGGACCACAGAAAAATGGAAAGTGTCTGAGAATTGGACCACGCATACAAATAATAAGAATATTAAATATTAATATCCCTATGGCAATGAATGCGGAGGGCTTGCCCAAATTTTGCATGATAGTGATTCATACACACACAGGGCCAGATTCAGTAAATTAGAAAAGACTGAATAGCAATTGGATTTGGCATTTACCTGGCCGAGATGGTGACATGAGCAGCCTCTGCTACTTGTGCATGTGATCATCCATCTACTCTGCAACGTACATATTTCATTTCTCATTTGTCTTTTTTGCCTTTCGAATCATTATAACTACGCTGCAAACTTGATTATTTTCATCTAACTGTCTTTTCTCCCCCCTTAATTCTCTTTCCAAATCACATTCTAATCTCAGTACACGAGGGCCACCTTCCATCAACAAGTTTTTTTAGTCCTACATTTCTTCTTTTTAATTGGCTGCATTAATATTACAGTGTCATGAGCTCCCTTGTCTTATTTAATAACTCTCGAGTTTTGGTGGGGTCTAAACCTAATTCTCAGTCCCAAAGTGCCAAACAAGAGACATAAAAGAAAAAAGAAATAAATATTCAGCAAAGAAGTAAAAACAAAAGAGAGGTTGAGTGCTTCATCATGTAGATAATAGATGGATAGGTCATAAAAGGTGGCTGAATAGGCTGTCTGTCAGCACAGAAAGACCTCCTGCCAGTAAGTCATGCGTCCGTCCAATTTGAGAAGGCCCATGCTTTTGCTTTGGTGATCGATAACGATAAATGCCTTGTCATGTGAGATTAATGCCATATCTAATCTAATCTAATGGCAAATATTAGAAAGCATCCTGACTTGCCATTTTCTTTCTGCCTCTAATTGGAATGGTCCTCCACCCATTCCCTTCGCTTCAATTATTTATCCTATTTATGGCTTTACCATCTAACTTTTATTTCCCAAAAAAAAAAAAAGATCTCTGAATCAAATAATATTAAATAAAGAAGATAAGGGGGAAAAAAAAAAAAAAGGGAAGAACACCGAAGAAGGAACAGAAGAATCCAAACAGATGAAGAAAAAAAATTGATCCTGCAAATTATGTCTTTGCAGCTTTGGCGGGTGAAAAGATCGGAAAACAAAGGAAGTTAAATGGGTCTCTTTTTCACCATTGTCTCTGTGCAACCAGAAACCGCTAATTCATGTACTGTCGCGAGTTTTCTAACCACGTGTTATTGATTTCCTATTAGAAGCATGTGCGGCAGACTATTTTCAGTCAAAGCAAATGTAATTTATCCTTTTCAGTTGGGGCCAAGTCGAGACACTTTCTACAAGTCCACCAATCATTGAAGCGGATAATGGTATATTATTAATATAGTAGTACATTATTGTATTATTAATATAATATAATAATATAATAATATATTATTAAATTTAATTACTAATATATTAATTTAATTTGTTCAATGATTTGGTTAAAATGATTTGATTAAGAAGTGGCACTAAATTGATATAATCAATTCTGTTAAATATGAGATTGATTGAGTTATATTAATTGTTCCATTAAATTAATATGTTATCGATTTAATCAGTTTAATTTTGATTTTGCATCAAGCACCAAATTATAAATATTGTGAAAGTTGAAGAATGGGAAAAGATATTGTTGAAAGAGACTAGTGACAAGGGTTGTTTGCACTCGTGTTGATGAAAAAAATGTAATATAAACACAATGTATGTTGCTTATGACAATTCTGCATTAGGCGCTAAGATGAAGAGAAAAAAAAATGGTGATTTGAATGAGTGAACATCTAAGTAATTAAAATTAAGTTTGTTATTATGTGATTGAGAGGCTTGGGCCATTGAATTTGTATAAAGTCAACAAACTAAAACATCGTGAATTGGCTTTGACTATGTATAATTATGTATATTAGGGTTAGGCTATAAAAATTTAGGAAATATATGCTTATAATGTTAAAAAAAGTGAGCTTTGATTTGGTTTGAAAATAAATGATTTTTTTTCTGGTGAACCAAAGAAAATTGTTAAACTAAATTTTATTTCAAACCAATGGCAATTTTAATCAGTTTGGAATGATTTGATTTGTGTTGATTGATTTTTATCAGTTTTAATCAATTCTAATATTATTGTATAATGTATTAAATCTGACTTAAAAAAAATCTAATATGTAATTAGACTTATTAATATAATGGTAGACTATTACAGTATTATGCCAATAAGTATTGTATGGTCCCTCCGCTACTTATTACTTGCATTTACGCTCTTTTTATAATTCGAGTTATGTAAATTCATATTATATTATATTCTGGTCAATCATCAATGTTAAATAATTAAATATTATTTGAAAACAACTATTCTACATAGAAATGAAATATTTCAAATGCTCCTTAAAATTTTTGTTTTCAGAGTAATATGATGAGTTATAAACAAAAAGTAATAGTAACAATTTTTTCATTGAATAAGCACAAAAAAAAAAATTGTAGAAATGCAGAAAGGAGGGCAGAGTATAGATAGATTTGGTAGTTGCCATTGTCTGAAGATATTTTGACTTAAATGCTCAAAGTCCATATAAGACATATGTTTAGTTGTGTGAAGTGCAACAATCCATGAAACATCAAATTTTCTCCTTTTTTTCCTAATATAAGTGGGTTGAAATATCCGGCAAAGGAACAACAAGGACATCTCTAACCAAACCTCTATTTGTGGTGGATCTAATTGCATCCGAATACACTTTTTTGACATTCTCTGTTGTGTTGTTTTTATGTGGCTAATTATCTACTTTTGTTTCAGCTCCCTCTTTATATTCACCCATTTAAGCAATTATCTGAATAATGAGATGAATTAAGACAATAATCCATTCATGCCTCTTCAGGATTTTTATTTTTAGAAATTATATGAATTTCAGAGTCTTCAGAGCGAACAGTATTTGACAATGTGGCACTGGCATTTCAAGGAGTAAAGCATTTGCGATGCATATGCATTTTCTCTTTTACTTTTTTATTATTTTATCGTTTTATGTAATGTAAGGAGAGATAAATATAGTTTTTTGCATAAATTTCATTATATATAAAAGAAAAAACTTTAAATTTCACCCCACTTATATATATATATATATATATACAAATGCAAAAAGAAGAAGATTTAAATATGTGTAGAATGGAAGGTGCAGGTAGCGGGATCAATGCATTTGATCTATGTTACTGTTGCTAGTGGGCTATGCTCTGTGTACTAATTCACACATCATTTGCATTCTCTATATAATATAATAGATTGTGGTTAACATCAGCCCAAACTAGCCAACTTTTACTATAAAATTAACTCTGACACTCACAGAGTTAATATAATATAATAGATTTTTTTTTTTTGGCCATGAGAAGAAGAAGATTTAAGTATGTGTAGAATGGAAGGTGCAGGTAGCGGGATCAATGCATTCGACCTATGTTACTGTTGCTTGTACGCTATGCTCTGTGTAATAATTCACACGTCATTTGCATTCTCTATAATAATATAATAGATTATGGTTAACATCAGCCCAAACTAGCCAACTTTTACTATAAAATTAACTCTGACACTCACACATTGCATCCTTCAAAAAATAAATATTTAAAAAGAAACGTTTTGAAGTCCCTTATTCCTACTGATGCAGGTAATAATCAATCAGTGTTATTTAAAAAGGATCAGATTTGCAGACTTTGCTCTAATTGTAGTTAGACTACACAAAACATTTCTTATCTCATTATATGAAATCTTGCTTAAGTTATAATTCCTCTAACAATTTTAATCACTATCTATATTATTTTGAAAGTTTTAAAAGACCCTCCTTTAGTAACAGTCAAATGTGACCCTCATCAAATAGCTTGCCGACTATACAGAGTACAGAGTACAGAGTACAGACCATCATCTCTTACGCTAGTTCGCCTAGCTTGCACTCATCCAGTCAAACCAAGGCAGCCACTTATAACGTAGCAATGCATGCTGAATTACAAGGTGTTATAGAATCTGATTCTATAAGATGCCAGTTGGATTTAGAGGTGCATTAGGCCTTCAAGGTAGATGACCTGTCAATTCCATCAGTTAGTCAACAAAAGCAATATTGGCAAGCATTGAAGATTTGCAGTAAAAGGTTCAAGTTGTCTCATTTAAAACATGGACGGCTTTCGTTGTAAATTAGAGTTGCACGTAGGTCGGGTCGGACGAATTTTCGGCCGGACCAAACCGGCCAAAACCTAAAAAAATTATGGCCTATCCCACCCAATTATTTTTTTAAAAAAATTGGCTCAACCCGGCCTAAATCTTTAAATGAAAAAATTATCGGGCCGACCCAATTACTTGAATAAATTATTTTTTTTATTTTTTAAGTAAAAAAATAATTTTTATAAATAAAAATTATATATTTAAAAAAATAATATGATATTTAAATATATAAAATATTTAATTATATCAAATTAATTTTTTTAATATTAAAAATATTTAGATATAATTATTTTTTTAATATATAATTATATTATAAAAAATAAATTAATATAATTGGACCGGGCCTATCGGGCTTTTTTATTTTGGCCCGAGCCCGGCCCTATTATAAACTGGGCTTTTAAAAAAAAGGCCCAACGAGCTATCGGCCTAAAAAAAGAAATCTGAAATATTTTATTTTTACGGGCCGGGCCTATCGGGTTGGGCGGGTCGCCCGACCCATGTACATCTTTATTATAAATGTCCTATTACAAGTATAAGCAACTTTGGAAGGAGTCTGGTGAGCAAGGTCAACCGTTAGATCTTGTGGGATATTTGGTTGGCACTTGGTAGTACTGTGTTATTGTCTTCTTTTATGATACATTTTGCTTGTTTGTATTTTTTTAGATTGTTTAATAGTAGAGTTAGGAGTGTTTAACGGGTCATCGGTCTGTAAGTTTGACGGATAGAATTTGTCAAAAATTATGTCCATAAAAATATGAATCTAAATGAATTAAGTTCGTGTGGATCACGGGCCAACTTACAGATCAAGCTCATTTATAGTATAAAATTCATAAGTTTTATGAATTTTTTTACGAACCAGACTAATTAAAATAAGTTTGTATAAAATGTAAATTTTAACAAACCAAACCTAAATGCGCTCAGCCCGTATTGGTTGACACATCAAGCACCCCTAAGTAGAGTGAAGCACAATTGTAGTATTACTCCATAGTTCTGGTATGTATGTCTCTAAGCTCTTGTATTTGTTTTGTGAGCAATTGAAAAAAATATTTAAATGATTTGTTTCTATGGCATCATAAGAAATATACGTAATTATTTATTAGTTGAAGTTGCAATATACTTGACTCTTTTAAGTGTGAATGAATCTTTACAATAAATCAGTAATATTTTAATATTTTTAAAATAGTTTAAACAAATATATAGAAGCACTAAGTAAATAGTGTATAAAGAATAAACAATTTGCGTTGTAAAGTTAACTAACAATATTTCATTATAAATTGGCTTGAAAGGTACAAGATTTGCAAAATAATGACAAAAGAGTCCTAACAGCAACTAAATTATAATGGAAAAAAAAAGAGGAGGTTAACTACGTAAGTAAAAGGTGGACAACAAAGTATTATGGTAATGCTAGCAGAGTGCATAAATGACTTGAGTACCAAATGTGGCCAAATGAGCCTCATACCTTTTGTGTTGAGAATATTTATAAAATATGATTCTGGAGGTTACTTGCTACAACCACAAAAATAGTTACTTACATTTTAGTTGGTTAGAAAGTTTCTTGTGTACCCATTACAAAGGGAGGAGTGCTAGATGGTCATGATCATAACTTCCCTCGTAAAAAATGATCAACCACTTTTATGATATCATCTGGGTAATGCTCTTAAATTGTATTGGAAAAATAACACCTCAAACCAATGGATGAGGCTTTTAAGAGATTTTGACTCTCAAATCTTTTCGTGCTGATTGAACAATGTCCCTCTCAATTGAAATGTTACTTGTCAAAATTTTTAAAATCATGGGTTATCACTAACATATAAGATTTAGAGGTTTAAAATAAAATAAAATAAATTTCTATTAAGTGTTTGGCACATGTGAAATAAAATTTATCATTCTTACTTATTTTTAATAAATTTTCTTTATTTCAATCCTTCCCCCTTCTTAAGATTTTATATTATGTTACTTAATTAAAATAGAAAATATTATTCACTCACTACTATCATTATTATCGTTATTACTGATGCTATCTTGACCATCACTTTTAACTATTATTATTACCATTATTATTATTACAATTATTATCATTATTTTCATTACCACCACCATTATCTTCATTATCATCACAATCATCATCATTATCCATTTGTTAATTAATAAACCAAATAATGAAAAAAAAATAGATATAATATAATTTCATTATCTGAATGAATAAAATAATTTAAAGAAATATTATTTTTTTTCTCACTTGCTCCACATTATTTAATTCCATCTTGTTTGTATTTCCATAAGCCAAATCAAAAAAGTTTAAAAATTTACAAAAATAAAATATATACATTAGTAAGTGAAATAATGCTTAGTGAGAATCTATCTTGATTAGAAGTAGATTAAATTTTATTTTGGTTTTTGTAAAATTAAAATTTTATTAATTTTATTCTTAATTTAAAGTTTATATCAATTTAATTCTTATAAAATTAATAATTTTCAAATTTTAATCCTTTCATATATAAAATAAAGTTGGCAAATTAAATTAATATAAATTTTTTATCAATAATAAAAATTTAATTTTGCATGATTAAAATAAGATCTTACACTTTAAAGTATAAAAAAGCACGTACACTGCAGCGCGAATTTCTTTGCCAAAATCTAAACAAAGGTTGAGTTGAGGTGGCACGATCTTCAATCACATTGTATATTTTCTGGTAAATGCATCTTTGGAAACCACAAATTCCTTTTCTTAATATAGAAATAACGTGAATCAATTGCAGTGTCACAACTTAAGTTGTGTGTTATTTATTTCGCGATTCAAGCAAATTAAGTAGATATGAAAGCACGATGATACTAGGGAGAAAGTAAATCAATATCAATAATGTTAACAAAAAAAAATTGTAAAAATGCGTGTGCATTAATTTTTTTGGGTAATAATGCATAAGTGTTATTATATAAAAGGTTTAGAATTACAACTTATTATTTATTCTATGCTCATGTTATATATTGAAATAAATCAAAACCCGATAATATTATAGACACATAATTTTAGAGAACCATTGATCTAATCAATCATTTTTATCATAAATTTTAAGTCAGTGATTGCAACTAATGATTTAAACTATTTTTCCTTGGAATTTGTTTCAAGTAGGATTGAGTAGAATTCTATCATCCGTTTTTAATCGAAAATCAAAAATTAAATATAGTTCTAAAATTTCATAAGATAAAAATGAATATAATTCTTTTGAACAAAATAACAGTTGAGAACTGATACATTTTAAGATACTTTTAATATCTATTAACCATACTTAACTAATCAAATTAAAATTTATTAAAATAATAATAATTTATGGAGAGTCATAATTTTTATGAATTTTTAAAAATAAATCAGTTATTGTCAATTTAAAATTTATACAATATAATTTACAATTTATATTCAAAGCGGGAGAAGTAAGCGATCTCTTTTAATTAATAATAATGCTTTCAGGAATTATACTTAATATTTTTTTATTGAATTTGAAATGCTTTAAAATTTAGTTTTTACCAAAATATTTGTCCTATATAAGTTATTTTCTTTTATATTTTATCTTCTCAATCTTTTGAGATATTATGTGAGTTGCTCTTTTTTATTTTTTCACAATATTATTAAAAAATTTGTTATTAATCCAAATATTAAAAATCAGAAAATAAGGAAAGTTTACTATTTTGATACAAAAATTTGAATTTTTTTGTTTTTCAATTCAAGAAAATTTCTGAAATGTTTGGATAAAATTAGTTTTCCGCATATAAACAGTTCTTAATCGCAGATAATTGGAATTTAAGTGGGTTAAGTGATCAAATGATTAAAAGTGAATTAATTTTTTTAAACATGAGTTAAGAAAGGTAGGATTAAGAAATTTTCTTAACTAGTTTATCTCATTCGTACTCATCCCAAAAGGCAAGAGAGAAAATGGCCGCGAGGGATTTCGAACCCCGCTCATCTTGTAAGTATACAAGTACCATTTGATCTTATTAGTTAATGATTGGAAATTCCACCAGTTGATTGGTACGGTATTAGTATGGGTAGAGATGCCGATGAGTTATCTTGTTTGTGAGCAGCTAAGGATGAACACGTAAATGGCTCAACCGAACTGAATCCGATTGATATATAAATCAAGTTGAACTTTATATCACTTAATTTAAACTATATATAAACTTAAATAAATTTAATAAAAATATATATTTATTTTTATATTACATATAAATAATAATATATAAAAAATTTAATCACATTACTAATTGTTAAAGTTGAATGAAGAAGCATGATGCATTGGTTAAAGAGAATGTTTGACAATCAATTAATTCATCAATTTTTTACTTATTTGGAAGTATTTAACTAATTAATCAAGTTAAACAGTTATTTTAAATGTTTAATAAGTAAATATTTTAATTTATTAATTGACCTCAATCAACTATTTTTAAAAAATTGGAAAACTCAGTATTTTCAACTAACTATATTATGACAAGTAGGTAAAAAAGCAAAACTCAATTCCAAGTTTAAACAAACCTAATAATAAATATTATATATTTATTTTTATATTACATATAAATAATAATATATAAAAAATTCAATCACATTAGTAATTGTTGAAATTGAATGAGGATATACAATGCTAAGTGTAATTATTAGTATTATACAATGAATGTGTAGATATTTTTGATAGATTTTATAGTTGTAATATAAAATAAGATCAAAAGATTTGGGATTTAATTTACATTACAACCTGGACTTGATCGCAACTAGCATGGATTTCATTATTTGGTTTTCACTAATCTTAATACTATTTACACTAGTTCTATATATAAAAAGTTTCTCTATTTTTGTGAGAACTCAATTTCATTATAATTTTCATAAAAAAATGGATAAAATTTCTCTAATTTTTGGACACTTTTCAAATATCACATGCCTTAAAATATAAAACTCATAATATTGCCAGATTTGGCAACTACCCAAAATACACACAAGACTACACAATCTCATCATACGTAATATTTATATCAATTTTAATAACTTCACTCCTATTCTAATTGTCAAAATCTTCCAACTAGGTAATCTTTAATTCTTTATAAATGTAACAAAATTCAAATATACTCACTTTAACTTTAAAATATTAAAAATAAAAAGGAATAAGTTACAAAAATTCACTAAGTATATATTCATCACAACCAGGCTTAAAGTTAGTTACATAAACAATTAAATGCTAGTTATGTATTAAAAATAGAAAATATGAATCTAATTTCTAGACTTTTGTTACATACAATACCAATTCTCAAATTAACATATTTACCTACATACAACTCATATTTCATATTTCACATCATAAATTATAATAGTCTTAACCATTTGATTTTATATAATGTCATTACATATATCACATGCAACTTATTTCAGGTAGTTATCAATTTCTAAGTAGTTAACAAGACTCATTCACAATTAGTTCATTATAGTTGCATCAAATAAAATTATTCAAAGATAAGTAGATATCTATTCTACCTCACAATACATAATAGTTTATAGTAAAATGCATATATCTATCTTTTGACTCTCGAATCAACCTTATACCTTTCATAAATTTTTCATCCTTATTCCTTTTGAGCTAACCTTATATCGTATCTACCTTATTATCCAAAATTTTTTATCTAGTATTCACATCATTGCCTTTATTATATTTTACAATTTCAATATCACTTGTGGCATAATTCACAATGTTATTTCATACACTAAGCACTAGCTCTGCATAGTATAATTATAATCTAATTATAACATGAAATAAATAATTTATCATCACAAGTCAAGATTAGATTTCATAATAACATATATAAAAGTATCATTGTGCTTTTTTGCATGGCCATAAATACTTATTCACTATATATATCAAAAAAATATGAAAGCATCTTTAAATTAACAATTCTATGCCTTTCTTTTGTAGCCATTATCAATAACAATAGCAATCTATAAAGATATATATATATATATATATATATATATATATATATACATGTATATACATACACCAAGGTACTCAATTACTCAACTAATTGTTACTATACAAAGTACATAATTGCATATATCGAATTTTAGCCATTTACTTACCAATATCTTTAGATCATGTAGTTACATTTCTAAA